>JBAWJQ010001973.1:0-327556 GCA_037783105.1 Bactrocera zonata | reverse complement strand
GTATGCCGATGATATCAATATCACCCTCAACACCCGCGCCGTTAGTTCTGCTTTCTCCAGACTGGATAAGGAAGCAAAAGAAATGGGTCTGGCAGTGAACGAGGGCAAGACGAAATATCTCCTGTCATCAAACAAACAGTCGTCTCACTCGCGACTTGGCACTCACGTCACTGTTGACAGTCATAACTTTGAAGTTGTAGATAATTTCGTCTATCTTGGAACCAGCGTAAACACCACCAACAATGTCAGCCTGGAAATCCAACGCAGGATTACTCTTGCCAACAGGTGCTACTTTGGACTGAGTAGGCAATTGAAAAGTAAAGTCCTCTCTCGACGAACAAAAGCCAAACTCTATAAGTCGCTCATAATTCCCGTCCTGCTGTACGGTGCAGAGGCTTGGACGATGACAACAACCGATGAGTCGACCTTAAGAGTTGTCGAGAGAAAAGTTCTGCGAAAGATTTATGGTCCTTTGCGCGTTGGCCACGGCGAATATCGCATTCGATGGAACGATGAGCTGTACGAGATATACGACGACATTGACATAGTTCAGCGAATTAAAAGACAGCGGCTACGCTGGCTAGGTCATGTTGTCCGGATGGATGAAAACACTCCAGCTCTGAAAGTATTCGACGCAGTACCCGCCGCGGGAAGCATAGGAAGAGGAAGACCTCCACTCCGTTGGAAGAACCAAGTGGAGAAGGACCTGGCTTCGCTTGGAATATCCAATTGGCGCCAAGTAGCGAAGAGAAGAAACGACTGGCGCGCTGTTGTTGACTCGGCTATAATCGCGTAAGCGGTGCCTATGCCAGTAAAGAAGAAGAAGAAGAATAATAACAATTTATATGTAATGCAATATGTTTATTCAAATACTTTTCTTTTTTTCAGGAAGACGCGTAGAAGGGCATTGGGTGCTCGGGATGATAGAAGATGGCAGCGAGGACCTCAGACTGGAGGTATGCCCTGATAATGTACGTTCCGCTGAGGTCCTCATTCCTCTCATACGTAAACATGTGCAGGAAGGAACAACAATAAGGACCGATTTTTGGCGTGCATATGAATGCCTCCCTGATTATGGTTACACCCACGAAAAAGTTAACCATAGCGACCCTGGCAATCCGTTTATCGCCGAGGATGGCACACACACCCAAAGAATAGAGTCACATTGGCGTGTAGTGAAAAGGTTTTTCTATAAAGACAACTATAACAATCCGTCAAACTTTGCTGATGTTATAGTAGAGTTTTTATGGAGGCGAGAAATAGAAAAAAAAATACAGACCCATTTAATTCACTACTGGGTGTTATAAAATATGTGTATAACACGAAATAAAAAAACTAAAACACACAAATGAAAACCCAATTTTATTATTTAGGGGGTCTTGAATAAATGGTTGGTTGGGTTATCTTGGTACTTCAACTACTTGTATGCATTATTACCGATACATATACAATTTTTAATTTTCAGTGTTTTTATTATTTAAATAAAGTGGATTTCCACTTTAATTCATTGAAATAATAAAAATAATAAACATAGAGTCACTCTATGCGTAAAAATACATAAATTTTATAGTAATTAGTGAAAATTGTATGGAAAAACTACGATTTTACACCATTTTCAGGAGGCTGCCCTAGAGCCCCCCGTGGTCCTAGGGGGGGAAGGGTGCTATTGTTCAAAAGTTCCATTCATTACCTTTCAAATGAGGGGGTATCAAGCCCCCAGCCCCCTCCCCCTTTGCGCAAAACCTCTTCAAAATGGGACACTTAACTAAACATTCCCCCATAGATTTGATGTGAAGTTATTGCGTTTTATGTGTCAGTATGTTTGTGTTATGGGTGCGAAAATGAGCTTCGAACAAGGCCAATATTCAGTTTTGTTTTAAAATTGGTAAAACTTTTACCGAAGTATTTCAATTGATGTAACAAGTTTATGACAATGATTGCCTATCCCGTAGCAGAGTGCACGAGTGGTTTCATCGTTTTCAAAGTGGTCGTGAGGACACAAATGCCGATTAACATGTGGGCCAATCAAAATCCGTGATCACCGGAAATTCCATTGAAACTGTACGTGAATTCATCAAAAATCGCCGAAATCATCATTGAAATTAATGAAAATGGAATTGAACATCTCCAAATCATCGATTTATCGCATTTCAGCGAAATGAAACCGTTATGCAGGCGCAGAGGCCATATCGGCCAACGAGCTAAAACACTCGTTCGACATGCTTTTGGATCGTGCAAAAAGCTTGTTCGTGTTGTCCTATTTCTTTTTTTTTTTAAGTCCTGTTTACTTTGGAACGCATTTTGTATGTATATATACATATTTTCTTGATTTGGAGGACCTTAACCTTGAAATTCCCTGCCCTCCTTCATTAACAATACATTTCAACAACATTAATATTTACGAAAAGTTCTTTTTTATCATCGGATATTTATACCAACTCTACAGATTCAAAAAAATAGAAACTTGAGACATTAGAAAGCTCGATCCGATTTACCTTTTCAATTTCTTCAAATAATACAATCATTTTTTCAGGTCCTGATAAAATACCATGTATTAAAACCACTGGCTTGTAAGTAGCCCCATTCCGTATTAATCCGAATAAAAGCAAAAAAAGTAGATTCATCATTCAATACGTTTGTAAAACTGAAAAATTGGAAATTTATTATCGGATTTTACCACAATCCGGAGATATGGTTCTTTGTTATTTTTAAGCCAATATTACAAATTAAGACTCCATACCCCTAACATAATATCCTGACTAGCTATTTATATAGTCGTAATTACTTTTTGCTGTCAATATTGCCAAAATAAGCGTTTAGAACAGAGATAATTATCCCTGGTTTAGAACTTGATCTTATAACGCAAATGTGCGGTTTCATACAGATACAATTCTCGGGTAAATTTTATAGCGGGATTCTGTAACCAGTCTCTAGTCTCTATTTGAGACATTTTGAGACAAAGTATCAATTTGATACTAGTTACTATTCACTAAACAGTCTCTAGCGTTAGTCTCAAAATATTGAGACCTGGTAGTTAGCTGGTCACAAAACTAAAAAGAACTCTTGCTGCCATTTTCAATGTACTGAATAGAGATCATCACAGATATTAATCGATTGTCGTTTTTTTTACATTTTGTAAGCAATTCAAACACGAAAAGGTTAAAAATAAATAAATTTTATATAAATTTCGTAAATATTATGAATCAGAGTCAACATATGTTTTTATTTTTATTGATAATTATGTTTTTTGACTATGTTATAGAAGAGTTAATATTTGTTATCGACATATTTATTATCAGTCAAGTGTAAAAACATCTCTGAATAATGAAATGTAATAGATTTTGAGACTGTCACTTACAGAATAGCAAAATCGTCTCAAGTCTCAAAAATTGTCTCTAACTCAAAATCTCAAATTTAGAGACTTGATACTGTCTCACGTTACAGAATCGCACGGTAAGTTAGAGACAACTCTTGAGACTTGAGACGATTTTGCTATTCTGTAAGTGACAGTCTCAAAATCTATTACATTTCATTATTCAGAGATGTTTTTACTCTTGAAAGAAAGTAAATTTAAGATTTCTATAACCAAGTCAAAAACCATAATCTATATATATAAACATGTTACCCATAAAAATAAAATTATGCGTTGACTTTTTTCCATAATATTAAAGAAATATATGTAAAATTGATTTATTTTTAAGCTTTTCATGTTTGAGTTGCTTAAAAAATATAAAAATAAGACAATCGATTAATATCTATTATGATCTCTATTCAGTATATTCAAAATGGCAGAAAGAGTTCGTTTTAGTTTGTGACCTGCTACCTATCAGGTCTCAAATTTGAGTGAATATTTTGAAACGCTAGAGACTGGTTAGGGAATAGTAACAGTCACAAATTGAGACTTTACCTCAAAATGTCTCAAATAGAGACTAGAGACTGGTTACAGAATCCCACCATTATTATTTACATGACATGACAAATACCAGTGCTGCCCCTTTTTGTGTTTTGAAAGAATTACCAAAAAATCACTGGGGTTTTCATAGTTCTTTTGTGTCGAACTACTTTCTGCACTGGCGGCCTTTGGCCGCACTTCAAAAATTTACCCTCTTCGATCGAACACCTATATTAATCAAAAGGAGAGAAATACTGAAAAACTTTGCATTTTATAATAAGTTTTTCTATTTATTATGGTATATAATCCATATAAATATATGAAACAATAGTTCATTTTGAAACATTTGTATATCTAAACATGAAACATAAAAATTTTTGATTGTATTTTCAGGACACAAAGTATGGCAACACTGCTATTTGTCATAAATGTAATGACACAAATGTCTTGAAAGTGAATGTGCAAAATAGTTTTTAAAGTACATTTATTTTCGTAAAAAATACGCAATTAGTGTAAATTATGGCACGATTCCGATTACTTTAGCGGAGGGGTAAAAAAACCGAATTCCCGAATAAATGAGGTATGTACGGTTAGGGGAGCTTCTCCAGAGGAGGAATAGGCAAAAATAATATAAAAATAACTAAAATTTTTTAAAATATTCACGTTTAAAAGTTCAAAAATTTGCACTAATAACACATGGTATTTCTCACTGTTTCACTGAATTTTTTTACATTTTTCACTAGGTATATTTAAATATACACTCTAAACATTGATATAAGTTCACATTTGACCTTAATTTTGTAATATTTTCCGTAAATTTATTAATTTAAAAATCACTTAGCACACTCTTCGTTGCAAAGGTTAGATGGTTTATAATTATGAGGAAAACGAGCGTTGCCACATCTTAAACACCAAATTTGCAGGATTCTTAACGATTTTTCTTTGTTTGTTTTTTTGCGTGATTCTTGTTTCTATATCAATTATAATAAAAACTACTTTCCAACAACTTTCAAGTTATAATATTGAGTTGTGAACACTTTCCATATATATATGTATGTACATATATGTGTAATATGTTTCATAAACACAATTAAGTAAAAATCTATGATAATATTGTAAAATTTATATCATATCGATGTGACTGAAGTACTTTCGCGTAGTACTCCTTTGTGCGTTGGCGGCCTTCGGCCGCGCTTTAAAAAAATAACCCTGGCCGAGCGAATACCCGAGGTGACCGAAGTACTTTCGCGTAGTACTCCTTTCTGCGTTGGGGGCCTCCGGCCGCGCTTTAAAAAAATAATCCTGGTCGAGCGAATACCCGAGGTGATTGAAGTACTTTCGCGTAGTTCTCCTTTCTGCGTTAAAAATAAAAATATATATTGAGTTTTAGTTATGAAGTTGTTAAAGTGGTTACATGTTTTGGTTATCATGCACTCATATACCTTACACTTTATTACGTAATATTATTATGTAATATTACTTATACATATGTAGTATATGTATTATTATATAATATTACTAAGGCATGTATATAATATTACTTATTGGCTTAATAAATTTAAAAAGGAAAATATCCATATGCATGAACAGAGAAATTTTTGCGAAAAAGAGGAATTTCAGCGAATTGCCTTATCATCACATGGCAGCGCTCCATTTCGTTGTAATTTTTGGTAAACAAATGAGGTTCAAACGCGTGTAAAATGCAATTTTTAAAATAAAGATATTTTAGATAAAAAAACCTGCGGAAAGTGTAAAATTTGGATTTATTTAAATGTCTATAGTGTAATTTAAATTATTTGAAGTGAAAAATGTGAATAAATTGTGTTTAAGGTGGTGAAATAGCTTCTTGAAATGTTCGAATTTTACGAATTTTTGAACTTTGAGGTCGAATATCTCGTAAACTAAGTGTTTGCGGTACCTATAACAGTATATAATTTTTTATCAGGAGGACTTCCTCTTTCCAACGGTGCCTTCAAATCGCGGCGCCAAAGAAATCGGAATTGTGCCTAAATATTTGATATATTTGAATGTGTATAGTGTAATTAAATATACATCAATTGAAAAATATGTGAAAAGTGGGTTAAACATGGTGAAATAACGAGCATTGTTTTTACAAATTTTTGAAATTTAAATAGAAATATCTCGAAAACTATGAGTCTGAGGAGGGTATATGGGTACACAGTTATTAGTTCTGAAAACCTCCTCTATCCATTCGTACCATCAAATCGCGGCGCCAAAAGAATCGTAATATTGCCAAGACAACTATTGCCAATGGCTTCATCTGTAGTTTTTATTGCTCTTATAAACAGCAAACTCGATTACCGGGTTCAAGAATTTCCGATCTCTATCTCTGATTTATTACATCAAAATTTGTTACTAAGGGAAAGGAATGGATGTGGCGTTTTAAATGTACATAAATTATCATAAATATGATTCTTCTTTGGAGATCCTATCCGGGGAGTTATATAAAAGCTCTAAAGGTATGATATGTATTGTTAAGAGAGACAGTTAAACTAACCCATAATTAAGTTTACTAGATATTGCCCCATGTGTCACGTATCGAATCGTATTACTTCTGGAAGAAAATGTCCAAACGTGGTAATAGTACCTGTTACAACAGCACCATTCGTTGCTCAAAAATTTAACAATGAAATTAAAGGTTTAACGCAAAATGTAACTGGGAATAATATTAAGGGTAACTTATGGCAGCCGAGCCCAAATACCGAGTTAAAACACATGAGGAGTTATATTAAAAAATTGTCGAAATTTCGTTTGACGTGTAAGTATACATATATTTAATAATAGCTGCAACAGTAAACATCTTAAATAATATTTTAGCTCTTGTGGTTATAACGGCGATGAGTGGATATGCAATGGCCCCGGCTCCTTTTGAGCTCTACACTTTTCTATCATGTTCTTTGGGTACGGGCTTGGTTTCTGCTGCCGCGAATGCCATTAACCAATATCATGAAGTACCATTTGACTCACAAATGTCTAGAACTAAAAATCGCGTTTTAGTAACTGGGCAGGTAACACCTCTGCATTCAATTCAATTTGCGGTTATTTCAGCAACGGCGGGGTTGAGTTTGCTATATTTTGGTGTAAATGGGTTAACGGCTATTCTGGGAGCTTCGAACCTGTTTTTATATACATGTGTATACACACCTTTAAAAAGAATTAGTATTTTAAATACATGGATTGGATCGCTTGTGGGTGCTATTCCTCCGCTAATGGGGTGGTCTGGTTGTACTGGAAACCTCGATGCATCAGCATTTGTACTAGCAGGAGTACTCTTTGCCTGGCAATTTCCTCACTTTAATGCATTGTCATGGAATCTCCGACCCGATTATTCGCGTGCTGGATATCGAATGATGTCTGTGACTAATCCTGCACTATGTCGACAAACAGCTTTGAGATACACTGTATTAATTGCATTCTTGTCTGCAACTGCGCCTCTTTTAAATTTAACTTCATATTGGTTTGTCTTGGAATCATTTCCTTTAAACGCTTACTTCTGTTATTTGGGTAAGTTAATAATTTTTACGTGATACACTAATGTATAATTGGTTCAAAGTAACATTTAATTAAAATACAATTAACGGGCAGGATCTGTAATTCAATTCCAATTTATTTACTAAATTCGAAGTGTAAATGAGTTGAATGTTGTAAGCTCGCTAATTAAGATGTTTCCGCAGAATGCTCCATAAAGAGGTTGGACACAATTGTTGCGACGATGGCGGATAAAGTCTTTCAGGTCTTCGATACTCTTATTGACACGATTCCGATTACTTTGGCAGAGGGGTAAAAAATGAATTTCCGTATAAATGGGGTATGCGTGGATGGGCGATCTTCCCAGAGGAGGAATAGGCAAAAATGATGTAAAAATAACTTATATTTTTTAAAATATTCGCGATTAAAAATTCAAAAATTTGTACTGAAAACACATGTTATTTCTCTATGTTTCACTAAATTTTTTTACATTTTTCACTTGGTGTATTTAAAAATAGTCTCTAAATATTGAAATAAGTTCACATTTCACTTCTATCTTGCAATATTTTACCTAAATTTATTAATTTAAAAACCACTTAGCACCCTTATCGTCGCAAAGGTGAGATAGTTTACAATTAAGAGGAAAACGAGCGTTGCCACATCTTAAACACCAAATATGTAGGATTCTTAACGATTTTTCTTTATTTGTTTTTTTGCGTGATTCTTTTTTCTATATTATTTATAATAAAAAAAAAACTAACATTTTTCAAGTTATAATTGAGTTGTGAACACTTTTTCTATACACATATGTGTATACATATATGTATATGTGATTTATATTTAATAAACACAAATAAGTAAAAATCTATGATAATATTGTAAAATTTATATCATATCGGGGTGACTGAAGTACTTTCCTTTCTCCCTGGTCGAGCGAATACCCAGAGTGACCGAAGTGCCGTCGCGTAATACTCCTTTTGCGTTGGAGGCCTTCGGCCGCGCTCTTAAAAAAATAACCCTGGTCGAGCGAATACCCGAGGTGACCAAAGTACTTTTGCGTAGTACTTCTTTTTGTGTTCGCATGAATAGAGGAATATTCGCGAAAAAGAGGAATTTCATCGAATTGCCTTGTTATCATCTGACAGCGCTCCATTTCGTCGTAATTGTTAGCACATAAATGTTGTTTATTACGAGTGTAAAATGTAATTTTTAAAATAAAGATTTCTTAGCTAAAAAACGTACAAAAAGTGTAAAATATGAAATTATTAAATGTTTATGTTAAATGTAATTAATTTGAGGTGAAAAATTAACGTAGAGTGTATAAAACGTGGTCAAATAGATTGTTGAAATGTTCGAATCGGAATTGTGCCCTCTTATTCACTAGAGAAAACGTGGTGCATGGTAGCACGAATTACTTATTATTTATTATTAGTTTACACTATTTGCAAACGTTGTTCCGGAGTAAGTCCATTCATTATAAAGTGATAAATCAAACTGAATGTAAATAAAGTAACAACACATGTCTTAAACAAGTAAGAAAGAACTAAGTTCGGGCGATGCCGAACATTTTATGTTTGTGAAATTTGCGAAATCAACCCCTAGAAAATACCTTAAAAAGTAAAATGTCAAACAGAGAATCAGAATCCAAGCAATTTTATATATACTCTGTACACTGACCGACATATTTCGCTAAAATTTCTCTTTCTTTATTTAGCAATCTTATTTCTAATAAAAAGCAAGCGTCTATAAATTATATTTCCAATTAAAATGAGTATAAACAATCTTTCCATGCATATGAATATATTCTTATTTAAATTTAATATTAAATAATAATATTACGCGATAAAATACTTAGATTTTTAAAAGAGTACTACGCGAAAGTACTTCAGTCACCCCGGGTATTCGCTCGGCCAGGCTTATTTTTTTAAAGCGCGGCCGAAGGCCGCAAACGCAGAAAGGAGTACTACGCAAAAGTACCTCAGTCACCCTGGGTATTGGCTCCACCAAGTTTTCTTTTTAAGCGTGGCCGAAAGGAGTACTACGCAAAAATATTTCAGTCACCTCGGCATAATATAAATTTTATAATATTGTCATAGAGTTTTACTTATTTGTGTCTATTAAATGTAAATCACATATTATACATACATGTATGTAGACATGTGTAAGGAAAAGTGTTCATAACTCAATTATAGCTTGATATACTATATGTATATTATAGGTAATATAGGAAAAAAGAATCACGCGAAAATACGAACAAAGAAAAATCGTTGAAATCCTTCATACATAAGATGTGGCAACGCTCGTTTTCCTCATAATTGTAAACAATCTAACCTTTTCAACGATGAGTCTGTTAAGTGATTTTTAAATTAATAAATATAGCTAAAAAATGAAAAATGTGAATAAATTTATTGAAACATTGTGAAATACTAAGTGTTGTTAATACAAATTTTTAAGTTTTTAATTATTTTTGCATATTCCTCCTCTGGAGAAGCTCCCCTATCCATACATACTTCATTTATATCGAAATTCGTGTTTTTTACCCGACCGCCAAGGTAATAGGAATCGTGTCTATGTAGTATATAGTAACTATTATCTTGCCACATACGAAAAAAATGTATTCTGTGTTTCATTAACACATTGAGTGCCATTTCGCATGTTTTTGCACCTAATACTTCGTGGGGTGCCACGTCTCACGAAAGTTAAAACAGGGGATGTTTCTCATTCTACCTTGTCGTACGCATTCTTGTGACATTACTTGAAAGTTTTTATGTTTTCAGCCTAGGCCGATATTTGCAGAAAAATTTAGTTCAATTTTCATAGCAATATGATAATTTTTGTTTGTTTTATTATAAAATATCTGAGGACATTTGGTGTTTGATTTTTTATTCAAATTAGTATTCAGATATATGTATATATGTATTAGTTTTTAATGTGCATACATATATTTTGAAAAGCAATCAATACATACATACATACATATGTAGGTGGGGTGTGTTGGGACATTCGCAAGCACGTCGAAACTTTTTATTATTGTTTTCCGGGCTGCGATATATGTTGTGGAAATAAAAGATCTAGCAGACCATTAGCAACACGTTCGCGGAATGAGCGGATTTTTATGTTCTTATGGGTAGCTTCCTTATAAACAATGTAGGCATTTACTATTGAAAGGCCAAGTAAAAGTTCAATTCCCAATTTTCTATACCATTTAAAACCTTTGCGAAAGGTATTAGCATATATCGCCATTTAGTCAGATAAATCAGTGCCCGATTTTCCTTTATTATATTCAATCACAGACAACGGGTTTTCCAATTCAATTTGTGGGTCGAAGTGGATACCATCACTGGAGCATGTTTCGTAGACAGCATTCTGTCATCACGCTGGTCTTTCCACTTTAACACAACTATACCATTCATTTCTTCTGTCGCCAAACCAATTTCTCTCAATCCGGTTGATGACTTGCCAGAATATATTTGTATTGACCAGGTAAATTTTTCAATGGAACAAAGTTTAAAAAGCTTTATACCATAAGGATGAGGCTTATTGGGAATATATTGTCGAAATTGTCTGCCTCTCCATGGAATAAGTATATCATCGACCACTATATTTTCACCTGGTTAGTGAACTCTTTGATATCGCATTTGAAGCATGTCTAATAGGGTTTGTATTTTAGCAAGCCGATCGCCTGGTAAAAGAAATTATTGTCTGAGAAGTGCATGACACTGAGCAACAATTGAAAAGGATTTCGCGATATTGTTTTTCTTGGAATTGAAAAGTTGTACAACAAACTTTTAGACCAATAGCCTCTGATAGATCCAACTTTCACCAAACCCATTCACAAAAAGAGTCCGAAGAACTTTTTCATTTGTAAGTTTGTTGTCGGTACCCATTTTTTTCGCGAAGATCTGGTGATTAAAATTGATTTAAACATTCTTGCACATACTTATTTGTTTCTGCGCCAATTAAATTAATGAAGAAGAAATGCCTTCAAACAAGAAACAACTTTTGGAATATTTAGTTGAAAACCTGATCTGCCGGAGAAAGTGAGCGACGAAAATTCAGTCAATTTTTGACAGTTTTGCTGTGGTTGATAAACTTACAGTTGCGTGGTACTCTTCGTTTATGTCTCAAACTGCTTCATCCTCAAGACAAATATCAATATCAACATCAGTGGAGTCAGTATACGAATCATGTCGCAGCCAATTCTCATCAACCATTGAGTCATCACTCGCTTCCAAAGTCTCCAATATTTCACTTTCTCTAACCTTTTGCTTCGCCCAATCTAAAGAATTTAAATAAAAAAAAGTAAAATAAAAATAAAATCAAAGACAAAAAAAAAAAAAAATAATAAAAATGAAAAATAAACACAAAGTACAGCGGATGTTCGAAAATCCTGATATTAGTTATATGGGGGGTTGGTCATGTTTTCGCACAGTTTAATTTATTTTGACCACAAAGATGAGATGATATTATGAGTAAATCACGCTTTGTAATTTTCATTGAAGTAACTCAAATATTGCTAAATATTGCGTATAAGGTTCTATCTAGTATATGGACCTTATCAGTATGGTTTTAGGCCTGGCAAATCAATTCTTCTTCTTCTTCTTTACTGGCGTAGGCACCGCTTACGCGATTATAGCCGAGTCAACAACAGCGCGCCAGTCGTTTCTTCTCTTCGCTACTTGGCGCCAATTGGATATTCCAAGCGAAGCCAGGTCCTTCTCCACTTGGTCCTTCCAACGGAGTGGAGGTCTTCCTCTTCCTCTGCTTCCCGCGGCGGGTACTGCGTCGAATACTTTCAGAGCTGGAGTGTTTTCATCCATCCGGACAACATGACCTAGCCAGCGTAGCCGCTGTCTTTTAATTCGCTGAACTATGTCAATGTCGTCGTATATCTCGTACAGCTCATCGTTCCATCGAATGCGATATTCGCCGTGGCCGACGCGCAAAGGACCATAAATCTTTCGCAGAACTTTTCTCTCGAAAACTCTTAAGGTCGACTCATCGGTTGTTGTCATCGTCCAAGCCTCTGCACCGTATAGCAGGACGGGAATTATGAGCGACTTATAGAGTTTGGCTTTTGTTCGTCGAGAGAGAACTTTACTTTTCAATTGCCTACTCAGTCCAAAGTAGCACCTGTTGGCAAGAGTAGATAGATAGATAGATTGTTGATTGAGGCATGCACTGCGACCACGGGTCTATTGTGCCCTCACCTAGCTCACAAAGACTCGCTTAGCCCCAGCATATTGATGAAGTCCAGTATCCTACCGGGTGCTAGCGAGGCAGTGTGACCCCTATCCGGAAACATGGATCCGAGGGCCTTTGACCTGCGCCTACAGACTGCGTTGCAGTCGAATAGCAGGTGCTCCGGGGTTTCAGGCTCACTGTCGCAGAACCGGCAGTTTGCGCAAGCTGAGAGGCCCATGTTAGATAAATGCCTTCTTAGCTTGCAGTGGCCGGTGTAGAATGCGACCAGGAGCCTGAGTTTGTTTCTTGGGAGGTTGATTATAGTCTCGAACCTCTTTTGGTTATACCCCCCCACTAACAGTTTGGCACGCTCTTTCCTCTTTGCGGAGCAGTTCCTTCACCGTATGGGGACCCACTCCAGTGAATGGTTCTGGCCCCAACATAGCAGTGGAGGCTGCGGAGCGGGCAAGCTCGTCAGCCAGCTCATTGCCGGCTATTCCCCTGTGACCAGGCACCCTGATAAGGTGTACCTGGTTCTTTTCAGCTAGGTTGTCAAGCCTGTTTCTACACTCTTGCACTAGCAGCGATTTGATTTCGTAAGAGGAAATCGCTTTTAGTGCCGCCTGACTATCACTGATTATAGCTATTCGCTCGTTGCGATAGTTTCGGTGAAGGTTTATCTCAATACACCGGCTTATGGCCAGAACTTCGGCTTGGAAAATGCTCGGAAAGTTTCCCATCGGAACGGCGAGCTTGGTACGCGGACCCGCGATACCCGCACCTATTCCTTCCGATGTCTTCGAGCCATCGGTGTACCACCTCAGTGTGCTATCCCTTAGCATTTGCTCAAGAGTGGTGTCGTTCCACTCACTCTTACTACCAAGGGTAACCTTAAACTTCCTTGTTAAGTGGGTCGTTTTGCTGATGCCGTCCCTTGGGAGGAGGGCAATAGGAATATCACCGCTTATTCTCTCCATCCTCTGGGACGAAATTATCTTGCCTTTGCCACCACCCTCCGCTGTTATCTGCAGAAGTGAGTTCTTGGCTACTTGACCTATTATTATATGGAGCGGTGTGAGCTCCAGCAGGACCTCCAGAGCCGCCGTAGGGCAGGTCCGCATGGCTCCCGTCATGCATAAGCATGCCAGCCGCTGTAGTTTGGCCAGTTGGGTTCCCACCGAAGCCTGTGCCGCCACGGAGGCCCAGGACACCGCCCCGTATGTAATAATCGGTCGGACAATCATGGTGTATAACCACCTAATGATTTTTGGCTTACATCCCCAGGATCTACCCGCCAGCCGTTTGCATACCATCAGTGCCTTTGTTGCCTTGGCTACCGTTTGGTTCACGTGCTGCTTCCATCGTAAGGTAGAATCCAGAGTGAGACCTAGGTATTTAACCTTGTTAGTCATTTCAATCTCTCTGCCCCCAAGTGTGAGGTTCCTCAGGCCGGGTAGTGACCTGCGCCTTGTAAATGGGACGATGGTTGTCTTCGAGGGGTTGATGTTTAATTCAACCCCCCTGCACCACCCCTTTGCCAGATTCAGACCGCGTTGTACTAGGTCACAGAGAGTATCCTCAAATTTACCTCTTGCTAATATCACAATATCGTCCGAGTACCCTTGGCAGCGGATCCCGTTGTCAGTTAGCAATTATAGCAGCTCATCCACGACAAGGCTCCACAGTAGAGGTGATAGCACACCTCCCTGTGGGCATCCTCTTGTCACCCCTAGACGAATTGTTGTATCGCCAACTTTGGTCTCAGCTATTCTGGTGCGCAGCACAGCGTCAATCCATCTGCGCACCGGTGTAGCCACCTTCCTTCTCTCCAGTGCCCTGGCTACACTCCTGTGAGACGTGTTGTCAAAGGCACCTTCGATATCTAGAAAGGCGCATATAATCACCTCCCCTTCTTCCACTGAACTCTCGATCTCTGAGGTCAACTGGTACAGAGCCGTACTGGTTGATCTTCCCGCTCTGTATGCATGCTGAGTAGCATGCAGGGGTGCAGTTTTCAGCACCGTCGACCTAATATTGTTGTCAATGATCTTTTCCATCGTCTTCAGCAGGAAGGAGGTTAGACTGATCGGCCTGTGGGATTTGGCCAAGGAGTAGTCCCTCCTACCCGCTTTCGGTATGAAGATCACCTCTGCCGTCCTCCATGGGTCCGGGATGTACGCCAGTGCAAGGCTCTCCCTTAGCAGCCGAACAAGGTGAGGTAGCAACAGCTGCCCCCGGAGACTTGAATTTTTCGAACGTGGCCATAGCCCACTTGATCGAGTCCGCAGTAACTAGCTGTTTGGCGGTTGCCCAATCCAAGCGGGTTGGCCTATGTTCGCTCACAGGTGGACTTTGGTCCACCGGGATAGTCTCCGGGAAGTGAGCACGCAGGAGCTCTGACGCCCTTTCCTCGGCGTTGGCCGTAAACGTCCCGTCGCTCCTCTTAATGGCCAGTTCCGTGCTTGTCTTTCCACTGGCCAGAGCTTTGTGTAGCCGCGCCGCTTCTGGTGTGGAGGAGACTTTTTCACAGAAGCTCCTGAAACTGTTTTGTTTTGCTGACCTAATCTCTTTATTGTATAGAGTTAGGTAGCACCTGTACTCCTCCCAGACCCCTGTACGCTTCGCCTTGTTAAATAGGCTGCGTACCTTCTTCCTGAGGTCTGCGAGCTTTCTTGTCCACCAGGGACAGTTACGTCTGTCTGTGGGCACTATTTGGGGACAACTCTCATTGTAGGCTTTGGTGATTGACTCGTTTAGTGCCAACACCCTGCTCTCTATCCCCAGGCCCGTGACGCTATCGTCGATCTGGTTCTGCCTTTGTAAACCGTCCTTTAGTTTTCCCTGAAAACACCCCAGTTTGTTCTGCGGGGGTTGCGTCTCGGGGGGAGTTGCCTGACCTCTACCTTCAGTGCGAACCTTATTATTCTGTGGTCTGACAGGGAGGGCTCCGTTGAAACCCTCCACCCTGAGACCCAACCATTAGCATGCTCGCTGCTGAAGGTGATGTCCAGCACCTCCCTCCTGCTTATAGTTATAAAGGTGGGTTCACAACCCACGTTCTCGATTACTAAACTACTACCTAATACATACTCTAGTAAAGACTCACCCCTTGCGTTACAATCCGTGCTCCCCCATTCAACGTGGTGAGCATTCGCGTCACATCCTATCATGAGGGGCAGCCTGTACCTCCTGCAGTACTCCACGAGCCTAATCACTTCCTCAGGGGGTGCTGCTGCTGTCTCCCCTGGGAAGTAGGCTGATGCCAGGACGAAGCTTTTGCCCTCCCAGTCTCTGGCCTGTACTGCTACCAAGTCCTGCGTCAGGAACTCTGAAATGCAGAAGAAATTGACATTATTCCTGACCACTATGCACGATCTAGGCCTCTCGCTGGAGATGTCCCAGATTACCTTGTTTTGTTCCGTCTTGAGGCCTTTGACCTCTCCTTTGTAGACCCATGGTTCTTGGATCAACAGAACGCCCAATTTATCCGCTGTGAACCTGCTCGCAATCACGGCTGAGGCCCCCGCCGCGTGATGCAGGTTCACTTGGGCAACCTCCACGTCGACGGCCATTAAGGTAGTGGCTCGAGGGGGGCATGTCCACATCCCCTCCGTCGTTCGCGCTGCTGTCCACTGGGTCCTCTAGTCCCTCGAGGAGCTCCTGGGTGGAGGGTAGCTCGGTTTCGTGGGCATCCAGGGCGTCAGCGGTAGCGACCTTCGTGGTCTGCTCAACCCTGCTCACGCCCGGTTGCTTTGCCACGGCGTCCACCTGCATCTTCTCCATCGCCTTGCTCACCATCGTTTCTGCTCGTGTTGACGCGCTACCACTCGGCTGGGTGGCAGTCTTCCCGTCCTCCTTGCTTCCTGTAGTCACTGGCTTATGCGGCCTCATGACCACCATACTGAACCTATAAAATAGGCGGAAGCTTGCTGCACGTATGTACCTGTACGACTCGTCGTCTATGTACAGGTACAGTCTCCAACCTCGTAGCTCTCCTTTGTCCTCCAGCTGGCTACTGACAATTCGCCAGGCCGCGATGCTAAGGCCCCGGTTTTGGTTTTTTATCAAGTTTAGGGCAAACTGGTACGGCTTGTCGTCGCTCCGGGGGAGGAAAACCGTCATCCTGTGCATAACTGGCAGGTCCTCCGCCCTCTTCGCACAAAGGACTGGACCGGTCCAGCCACTTAGCTTTGGGGTAAATTCCCGCAGCCAGTCGGCGGACTCCTGGTCGTTGCAGTCCACCTGTAGCATTCCCCCTCTGAATTCAACCCCGAGGAAGGATGCCGCGTATTCAGCTCCGCCAGCTACCTCTTCTAGGAGGAGGTTTTGGAGCACCGTGAGTTGCTCCGACTCCAACGACACCGCCGGGTAGTCTTGAGGCAGTACAGCCATGCGGATGCTTTTGACAGCGTCCACATACCTGCGCCGCCCCTCCTCCACCCGGGGGGGAGCCGGTGCTGATGATTGACCTTCGGTTCTCCTGCTGCTGTCCCTTGGCCTTTTCGAGCTGGGGGGCGCCTGCGGTGTAAGTTGACCGCTCTTTCTCTTCGCGGCCTCTGCAAAGGTGACCGCCTTCCCGTCACCGCGCGTTTCGGTCAGTGGTACACTAACCTGGCCACGGTCTATGGACCGGCTGCCTCGCGCACTTTCCGATGCTGCCTCGCCTCGTTCCCTTGTTGGGGATATCGCAGTATCCGCGTACCGTCGCTTGGCTAGGGATTCCGCCGCTTCGGGGGTCATCCCATCCCGGAGGTACCGCAGATACCACTTGAGGCAGGCACCGCTCATGGCCTTCTTCCGGGGGTCATCGTAACCTCCGGGTCTGTCCACCGTTGGGAGAGATCTCTGCCCTCCTCTCCTGCGCCTCCTTCTCCTTCTGCGTGCGCCACCGGCCTCTGCCCGATGCGACTCTCCCGAGTCAGAGTGGCCTGGCCTGTCTCGGTGGGCCCTGGTGGTGCTTTGGGCTGCATCCGCTGTCCTGACGTCTGTTGAGCGGCGGGCGCCGCTGCTAGAGGGCATGTCGTCATCGTCTTCTCTGGCATGCTCCTCGAACAGCGCCCGCGCCTCTGGCGAGAGAGCATCAAGGTAGTTAACCTTCCGTTTAGCTCCTTGACCTCCCCGGCCTCCAGCTGCTCCTCCCGTTCTTGCCTTCTCCCTGTCGTATCCAATATCCGTAGTCCTATTTCGTTGCGTTGTCGATTCATCCTTATTCGTTGTTGTTGTTGTTTTTATTTTGGCAAGAGTAATCCTGCGTTGGATTTCCAGGCTGACATTGTTGGTGGTGTTTACGCTGGTTCAAAGATAGACGAAATTATCTACAACTTCAAAGTTATGACTGTCAACAGTGACGTGAGTGCCAAGTCGCGAGTGCGACGACTGTTTGTTTGATGACAGGAGATATTTCGTCTTGCCCTCGTTCACTGCCAGACCCATTTCTTTTGCTTCTTTATCCAGTCTGGAGAAAGCAGAACTAACGGCGCGGGTGTTGAGGCCAATGATATCAATATCATCGGCATACGCCAGCAGTTGTACACTCTTATAGAAGATGGTACCTTCTCTGTTGAGTTCTGCAGCTCGAACTATTTTCTCCAGAAGCAGGTTGAAAAAGTCGCACGATAGGGAGTCGCCTTGTCTGAAACCTCGTTTGGTATCGAACGGCTCGGAGAGGTCCTTCCCGATCCTGACGGAGCTTTTAGTGCTGCTCAACGTCAGTTTACACAGCCGTATTAGTTTTGCGGGGATACCAAATTCAGACATCGCGGCATAGAGGCAGCTCCTTTTCGTGCTGTCGAAAGCAGCTTTGAAATCGACGAAGAGGTGGTGTGTGTCGATTCTCCTTTCACGGGTCTTTTCCAAGATTTGGCGCATAGTGAATATCTGGTCGGTGGTTGATTTACCAGGTCTAAAGCCACACTGATAAGGTCCAATCAGTTTGTTGACGGTGGGCTTTAATCTTTCACACAATACGCTCGACAGAACCTTATATGCGATGTTGAGGAGGCTAATCCCACGGTAGTTGGCGCAGATTGTGGGGTCTCCTTTTTTATGGATTGGGCACAGCACACTTAAATTCCAATCGTTGGGCATGCTTTCGTCCGACCATATTTTACAAAGAAGCTGATGCATGCTCCTTACCAGTTCTTCGCCGCCGTGTTTGAATAGCTCGGCTGACAATCCGTCGGCCCCTGCCGCTTTGTTGTTCTTCAGGCAGGCAATTGCTATTCGAACCTCTTCATGGTCGGGCAATGGAACGTCTGCTCCATCGTCATCGATTGGGGAATCGGGTTCGCCTTCTCCTGGCGTTGTACGTTCACTGCCATTCAGAAGGCTGGAGAAGTGTTCCCTCCATAATTTAAGTATGCTTTGGGCATCGGTGACTAGATCACCTTTGGGGGTTCTACAAGAGTATGCTCCGGTCTTGAAACCTTCTGTAAGCCGCCGCATCTTTTCGTAGAAATCAATTACTGACCAGATATTCACCAGCGTCAAAATTGGAAAAGACCCGTGATAAGAGAATGCCTTTATGCAGCGATGTCTGAATTTGGTATCACCGCAAAACTAATACGGCTGTGTAAATTAACATTGAGCAATACCAAAAGCTCCGTCAGGATCGGGAAGGACTTCTCCGAGCCGTTCGATACCAAACGAGGTTTAAGACAAGGCGAATCCCTTTCGTGCGACTTCTTCAATCTGCTATTAAAGAAAATAATTCGAGCTGCAGAAATTAATCGAGCAGGTACAATCTTCTATAAAAGTGTACAGCTGCTGGCGTATGCCGTTTATATTGATATCATTGGCCTCAACACCCGCGCCGTTAGTTCTGCTTTCTCTAAACTGGAAAATGAAGCGAAGCAGATGGGTTTGGCAGTGAACGAAGGCAAGACGAAATATCTCCTGTCATCAAACAAACAGCCGTCGCATCCACGACTAGGCTCCCACATCACTGCTGGCAGTCATAACATCGAAGCCGTAGATAATTTCGTCTATTTTAAAACCAGTGTTAATACCATCAACAATGTCAGCAACGAAATCCACCGCAGGATAACAGTTGCCAACAGGTGCTACTACGGACTGAGTAGGCAATTGAGAAGTAAAGTCCTCTCTCGACGAACTAAAATCAAACTCTATAAGTCACTAATTATTACCGTCCTGCTGAGTCCACGTTATGAAATTTCAGGAAAAAGGTTCTCCGGAAGATATGTGGTGCGCATTGGCCACGGCGAATACCGCATTCGATGGAACGATGAGCTACATGAGATATACGACGGCGTTGACATAGTCCAGTGAATTAAAAGACAGGAACTGCGCTGGCTAGGTCATATCGTACGTATGGACGAAAACACTTCAGCTCTGAAAGTATTCAACGCACTACCCGCCGGGGGAAGCAGAGGAATAGGAAAACCTCCACTCCGTTGGAAAGACCAGGTGGAGAAGGACCTGGCTTCGTTAGGAATCTCCAATTGGTTGGCGTCTCGTTGCGAAAAGAAAAAACGACTGTCGCGCCTTTGTTAACTGGGCTATAATCGGGTAAGCAGTGGCAACGCCTGTAAAGAAGAAGAGAAACTGAAATATTGGCCGATATCACCCGGAAGCGCGAAAATCATTATATTAGGTATATGGGCCTAGGGAAGTATTGACCCGATTCAACCCACTTTTGATACGCAGAGATGCTATTGCCACAAAAGGATTCTCTCTTAATTTCAATTGTTTATCCCATTCATAGACCGACATTTTCGGTCAAAAGTCAACAATAAACAATAATAATTACCTAATCCCCGTTAGGATGGTAAAGATTAGATTGATGTCATCCAATGGTAGGCCTAGGAAATGTGTTATTTCGACGGGGTCGGGGTGTCAGTTGTGTAGGACTTATTTCTTTTTATTTAAGTTTTTTTTTTTTTGAAATTTACATGATTTAAATAAGTTTCATTTTTTCTATTTTTACAAATTTTCGGAGATTATTTAGCTGTAGCTTCTAAATATTACTATTTATATATGCATATGTACACTAAGAGATCCGGACAGGCGTTGCTGTGGTATACATTTTATACTATTATTCATATAATACAGTGAAAAATTTATTTACGAATAAAGGCGAAAACGTTTTTGTCGGTATAAGAATCCAAGAGATTATACTTGAGGTTTAATTTTGAATATGTTAATACAAATAAATTTCATTGGAAAAAATAACGAATTTAAGGCTGCTTTCTCAATGTCTGGTTACCTGCCTTTTTGTCCAGTTAATAGAGTTGTCCGCTTAACAGTACTTAATAAACATTATCGATGTGCAAGGTTAATAGAGACGTCCGTTTAATAGAGCGTCCATTTAATAGACTGTATTTTTTATTTATGAATTCTTTTTACTATCCTATCTTCTAATTTGATTCGAACTGGACACTGTGTGCTAAATTTTACTAAAAGCTGTTCAGTTATTTAGGAGTCTATCGCGAACAAACAACGTGACACGTACTTTTTATATATAAAGATTACAAACTGAATTTTCTTTACAATATATACTTTACAAACTGAATGTTCTTTCTTCTAATCAATTGTTTGGCAACATTTATTTGTGGTATTTACTATAAAACGTTATTTTTGTGGTAAAAAGGTTTTATAAGGTTTATATATAATTTATATTGTTATACTTTGCATTATTGACAATACTAAATAACGGGTGGGCCATATAATATTTTAAATTTAAAAAGTCAATAAAAAAAAACGACTTGATATTTTTCATAGGTCTAATATTTATTTAAATGGTTGTTTTATGAAATTTATTTGTGGAAAACAATTTCGGACAAATGACCACCACGGCTGAGTTTACAGTAGCTTATTCGATCCACCCAATTTTGGAGTACTTTCTCGATGGTTTCAGGCCTTATGGCAGCTACAGCAGCTTGAATCTCGTACTTTAGATCTTGAATTGTTTCTGGATGGCGTAACATTTATCTTTAACAGCTCCCCACAGAAAATAGTCGAACGGAGTTAATTCGCAGCTTCTGGGAGGCCAATTCACATCACCTCTTTTGCTGATTATGCGATTTTCGAAGATAGGGCGTAAAAGATTGAGTGTAGCGTTTGCTGTATGGCACGTAGCGCCGTCCTGCTGGAACCAAATGTTGTCCAAGTCTTCCTCTTCAATTTGCTTGAAGAAAAAATCAGTTAACATTGCGCGATATCGCTCACCATTGATGGTTACGGCGGTTCCTTCTTCATTTTCGAAGAAAAATGGGTCGATGATTCCACCAGACCAAAATCCGCACCATACAGTGCTTCGTGCTGGGTGCATTGGCTTCTCGACGATTACGTGCGGGTTTTCTGTGCCCCAAAGGCGACAATTCTGCTTGTTAACGTAACCACCGAGGTGGAAATGAGCCTCGTCCGAAAAGATGATTTTTCGGTCAAATTGACCATCCACTTGACTCACCACTTTGGAAAAAAGTTTTCAATATTTCCCAGTTTTCTTCTAGTGAATAGCGACCCATTTCATAAATTTTAGACTTTTTACTGAATATCTGTCACTTTCCGAATGGTATTTGACGTTTCCAATGTCGAAATATAGATAATTCAAATTTAAAACGTTAGATGGCCCACCCGTTACATCAATTAATAATTCTTAATATTCATACAATTTGTGCATTTGTAAGCTAATTTAAAAATATTTTTTTTAAATTGATTTAGAACTATTAGTATTGAGCAATAGTATTGAGCAATTTAATAAATTATAGAAATTCAGCTTTGGCTGATTGGTCAAGTTTCACTTATGAGTTTTGCGTTTATGGTTGCCGTAACCGATCAATTTTTCATCACCAGTCACAAACACGCAAAAATGAGTTATTTCTATTGCGTTCAAACAGCATTTAAACGTTTTGATATGGCTGCCTGAGTGACTCCCAAAGATTCTGTGAGGATTTCTTATGCTTGTATATATCTTTATCGAGTAAGGTCGACCAGGATGTAATCCAAGTTTTGAAACATTTGAAATAACGGTGAAAAGCTGAAATGAGAAAATTATTTTGCCGTAAATGTTTTTATGTGATATTTAGTAACCGAATTCTTTTATGGTAGTTCTTAATATAAAAAATCTTTCTACGAAACATATACAAAAAATTGTATACTTGTATAGGTGCTACTGCTTTCAACACAACTACGTCGTTTGTATAAGGAAATTTCAAATGAAATTCACCCCCGACTTTAATGAATACACATTTATACGTCTGGATAGGATATTTAACTATTAAGTAATTGTTGTTAACTTACATTCTCGCACTTTATTGTAAATGTCATTAACATATTCGTCAAGTTTTGTTTTATCTTCTTCTTCTTCTTCTTTACTGGCGCGTAAGCGGTGCCTAACGCGATTATAGCCGAGTCAACAACAGCGCGCCAGTCGTTTCTTCTGGTATGACTGGTATGATTTTTTACGTGGCGGGTCCCAAACACAACGTATAACCCTAAGTAGGGGATATTTCGCCTTCTCACTTTAGCTCGCCTTCAAACGGATGTTCTTAGGCTACCCAGAGGATACTTGGTCAGAGACCGGAAGTCGTGAGCTGCTTGAGTCATATGTAAAAGAATCGTTTCTGGCCACTCCCAAGTGAATGGCGATCAGACAACTTTCCTCACTTGCGTGAACTTCTACACATGACTCCATCCTCCAGTTTTATTTTATCACCTTCAGATATTGCTAAATCGTTCTTTTTTTATGCT
This sequence comes from Bactrocera zonata, assembly GCA_037783105.1. NCBI lineage: Eukaryota > Metazoa > Arthropoda > Insecta > Diptera > Tephritidae > Bactrocera > Bactrocera zonata. The sequence goes on along the minus strand of JBAWJQ010001973.1, from coordinate 304,281 downwards.
TTCCGCCGACGGACTCGTCATAATGCCCTGACTATTTGTGTCAATCATACCCATTAATTTCTTCAAAGCCTTAGCGTTGGTGAACTAAAGACAAACACTTGAAAATATGTTTATCAGTTTTCGGGAACATTACAATTACAGGACAAGCAATTCCACAAATGCTACACAAAAAGTTGGTCCATTTGTTGTTCAAAGTATTCACCCAAGATTTTGTGATTAATTTTTTGTTCTGGATTGAAGTGACTGTAAAAACTGTTCTTTATTTATAAGTACATGGCCATTAAACGAACAATTAGCATAATTGTTACAACCATGGTGTTGTTGAATCGTATTCTGACACTAATTAAATAAATAAATAGATAATTTAGGCATTACGCAGCTATGCATACCTATGTAGCAGGTTCACCCACTCTGCGCAACCATTTCGCCAAGGTTCCTAATGCCTGCTGTAAATGCGTATCACCAATCAACCATTCGAATGCGCTGTATTTCACCCAAATCTAACAGCATATGTGAAATTATTGCATGGTATTCGTAGGATCCACGATTTTTTAATGACGCCATTAACTGCATCTTTTAATTGAACTAGCCTGTGAATCTGTTACTATTGGTGGCAGATTTGAGTTGATCGCAATTACATACATTGACTGGTTTTTCTTGTTCTGAAAAGATTCTAATTTTAATTAATAAAATATTTGCAATTTACTTGACGCTCTTTACGGTGCTTTAAATTTTTCTTCGAATTAAGGCTGAACCCAAACCGAATATTTTCAATAATTGAGTTTTGTGAACGAAATGAAAGAAACAAAAGAGAATGGTGGGTACATCCGTGCAACCAGAAGCGCGATTCAGAAAATATTATTACACATTTGATGTCTGAACTGAGAATGCATCCGAGAAAATTTCGAAATTTCACAAGGATGCAGGTGTCAACATTCGAATATTTGCTGTATTTAATAAAACATTTAGTTTTTAAGCAAAATACAAATTACTGCAAAATCATAACTCCTGCAAAAAGATTAGTTATAACATTTTGCCTATAAAAACAACGGTGCAGCTATAAACAAAGAAAGGTTTTTTTCTGTCTAGTCTTATCTGTTTCATTCGGTGTGGGTTAAGCCCTGGCTCAGCATGTATTGATCGATAACAAAGACAGTTTTGTCCCATTTGGTGTGCGTTGGCTATATGAAAATGCATAAGAAGTTCGACACTAATCTTCAAACAAGTCAAAGCTCGAACATGCGTTTTCGTTTCATCTTGTTCGGTTTGGATTGTCACATATGAAGCTATGGGCAATTGTCGTATGAGACAAGAAAACATGTTTTGACTAACCCTGTGTAAGTTCAGCCTAAGCGATTCAATGTCGGTAATTTTTAATCATTTAATCATTGTCAATATGTGCGTCTCATTCTTACACAAACAAGAATTTCACATGATGAATGTTGCTACTCTTAAAATAGGGGTTTCCATTTCAAGACAAAAAGTTACGCATGGATATGTATTAGTATAAGAGGTAAAACTTTACAAATGTATTTGTGAAATGGTTAGTACCGTCTTGTAGGGTACAGTATCCAGAATGAAGCTAAGCAAAGGGTCACTCTCGATTCTTGCGGCAACTCGATCTCTCCGTCTGCAATGGGTGGTAGTATGATTCCATGTAGGTCTTTCACTGAGGGGGAGTCGGTGAAGTTGTTAATATGAATGCCGGTCAATGCGTGGCTGAAGTTAGTTGCGTCCGAAGTCTGATCTGCGTATTGCCTCACTATGCAGGTGTTCGATGGACGACATCAAGAAGCATCCTGTTATAGTCCGGAGTGAAGTGTCATGATATGTTTGTAGCTTTCTCCTCGGCGTTTCACTGTATCCAGGTGACCATATTGGTGCGGCGTAGTTAAGGACCGGCCGGCCGATCGCCTTATATGTTGTCAACAATGTCTCGTGTGAGGAGCACAGGCTGTCGAATGTCACACCTAATATTTTAGGGTTACTGACATTCGAAATTTTACCGCCATCGACTTAAATTTTAAGGTCAAGTCCTTACTTCTGTAGATTTAGTATTCGTTTGCCATTGATTCAATTGCCCCACGTCATTATCTTGCAATCATCAGCGTACGAGGTGAGGGCAGTTGAGGGAGTTTCGAGTTGTGTGATTGACTGTGTCCAAGGCTTTTGATAAGTCCAACGGTACGAGGATACTTCCCTCGCTTGTGGGTGGTTTTTGGTTGACGTCATGAACTATCTGGGCGTTTATAACGCTAAGTGCTGTGGTGATACTGTGCACTTTTCGGAAACCATGCTGGTGGTAACATCAGCATGGTACTTCCATCAGAGCCAATGGATTGGACGATTTTGCCTTTTTGATGACACTCTGAACCATTTCGTTTTCTTGATTTGAACACTGTAAAGTAAAAAAATCAAGTGGAATTTTAAATTATTATGTGGGAAGTAGATGTGGATGTAGTTTGCCCATTTTCGGACTGTGACATGGGAATATGAAAAGAATGTCACGTACTAAATTTAGTCAAGATCGGTCGGATGGGTTCCGAGGTCACCAAAAAATTGAGTGGTGCCACGCCCATCGTTCAGGTTTTACCCCGGCTCCTATAAAGCCCTATCATACCATATCTCGGTTACAATTTAAGGTCTAATGCGTATTTAGTTATTGATTTATCGCTCATATAGTAGTGTTTTAAACCGTACCGTTATATGGGGAGTGAGCGGGATTATCATCCGATTACATATACTGTCGGTGGGAGTTATTATAATATTTGATCTTGGAAATTTTGGTTATAGCTTTAGGGTTTTTTTTTGGCCACAGGTGCTCTTAGGTACTGTGATCGCCTGTGCGAAATTATAGTTCTATATCTTAATTTAGTGCTTAGTTAAGACACTTTATAGGTATTCGGTATAGTGACAGTAGTCCGGTTACGCCCATCTTCCAACTCCTAATTCTTTTTGTACAAAGGAACCCGTATAATATTCATTAAGATGGCTTAATTTTTGGTTAAATTACAGCTTGCACGGACTGACGGATAGACAACCCGACAGTAAGGCGGATTTCAGTTCGTTATCCTGATCACCTATATCTATATATAACTTTGTATCTATCTCGCTACAAGAGTATAAAAACAACAAAACAAGAATTTTGCTATTATAAAGAGGTTGTCTTAAGTTAATATTTATAAAGTTTGCACGGATTGGTAGGCTTTCATTATGAAAACCGTTACCACATTTCTGAAGCTAGAGAAACTGGTACCATTTAATAAATTTACATTAACCGCAAGTTAGGGTTTCTTCTTCTTTCAGCACGTCTTCAATAATAATCGTTGCAGGTAATTTAACTTAAGGCACACATTTTTGATAAATATAGTGATGTATTTCAGAGACCTACATATAGTATATGATGTAGTATAATTTTTTTTGAGGACAACACAAATTTGTCAAAACCTTTTAAAATATGATTTTTCTTCCTAAAATAATCTTTTGCATTTTAATTTTCACTTACAAAATAAGATATTTTTGATAACTTTTACTTATTTCGAACAGAATATAACCACTATAATGCGTAAGAGTTATGTAAAACTCACGACATAACGACCACGAATACAAATGTCCGCTACGAATACGCATAATTTGCTATCACTGAATCCATGTGAATTCGAAACTTTTGTTACCGGACTTAATTTTGAATTTTGACATTTCGAAATCAGCTGAGTATAAGAAAAAATTTAAATTTTGAATAATAAAACTGAAATCGTTTACGAACAATTTGACGAACAATATATGGATCCGCTAACGTTTTTATTTATGTTACTTGGGGAAGAATGTGAGAGAAGTCGGCGAGATCTCAAAAATCACCGAAAATCACTGAGGGATAAGAGTTCAAGTACAGTTCAAGAATCCGCAAAAATTCATAATTAAATTTTATTAAAATTATTTTTCTAAAACAGGTTTATTAAAAACTATCGCTATAATAATGCTGTCTTTACGTATATCCTCGACCTTGTCGTCGGTTTTATGTTTTTTAGCTAAGGGAGGCTATCAGCATGGAGCGGGTAAAGACTTCGATATTCCAATGGTTCAGTCAACATTTTGGTGCATATTAAAAGATGTATTGGGATTTTTTCAGTCAGATTTGTGCCCTCAGTGGATAAACCTTGAGTTAAGTAACGATGAAAAAATAGAAGCGAAAAGGGATTTATTTCAGAAATACGGATTTCCAGGCGCGATTTTGTGTGTAGACGGGACACATATTAAAATCGTTGCTCCAACTAAAGATAAGTTTCTCTATTATAACCGCAAAGAATACTATAGTATCAATGCCATGATTGTAAGTTTGGAGGCAAATTCACATTTCAATCATCTTAATCAACATTTTGAAAATATGTGACAATAAAATGAAAATACGTTACGTGAATGCTCAGTATCCTATCACGACTTTTTTTTTATGAGAAAAAGTACCTTGATTGTGAACGAAACACCTGGCTTTTGGATATTATATATACATATGTACATATATGTTACATAAATTGCCAAAACGCTTTACAAATTTTCAAACATCAATATATTTATACAGGATATGCCCTAGAACCATGGTTAATGACACTATTCCGTACCCCTCTCTCAGGAAGGAGGAGGAATGCAACAGGGAGAAATATTGTAGAAAGAACAATAGGTGTTTTTAAAAATCGATTAAGATGTCTTCTGGGTGCTCGTGAGATTCACTACGAGCCAATGTTGCGGCAACGTTACTCAACGTTTGTATTCACTATATTTGTACAGAAAATAATGAAGTTTTTTTTATAAACATTTACATACACATTATAGCTTCTCTGATTTGGCTTCAATTCTGATTCCGACAACTACCAAATTCCACATCACCCCTGATTATTTTCCGTAAAAATATTTGGTTTTGAATTTTATTTATTTAATTAATTATTTTTTTGATATGGCTTGTAATTTTTTTCTTCGCTTTCTAACATTTGCTATTTTATTGAATTCGCCATTGCTACATTGTGCCTTCCAATTTCTTCCACTTCCGCTTCTTTCAAGTCGTTTTGCTTTTCAAATGCTCTACCTAATCCTACTTATTGAGAACCTTTTTCTGAAGTTATTTGTGAACTAATTCAGCTGTACATGAATCGGGTGGCCTAGGAGTACGTTTAGGCAGTGCTGGACTGCAGGTCACTGATGGCATTGATACGTCGGTAACCATAGGTAAGCTCATGCTCACTGTGTTTTCAATTCCACTTGTACTCGTCTCTAATGCCGTTAGTGTTATTACCGCTTCCTCCAAGTGAAGTGGTGCTACTTATTTCTGCAGCCACAAGTAACTGACTGCTCCTTTTTATTCTCCACCAATTTTCTTTTTATTTAGGCCTTTATCAATCATTATTCCATATTGCTGCTAGGTGGTAATTACCTTAGATTTGCGGAAATCGCACTAAAGATTATTTTACTGGTAACAAATATGTTACATTTTCCTTTTTTTTAATTTATTTCTCCACTAGCAAAAAACTTGTCATATAAAAATTCCGATAATATTCAAAGTTTCCGAGTGAATTTATAGGTAAAGGGTGATTTTTTAAGAGCTTGATAACTTTTTAAAAAAAAAAAACGCATAAAATTTGCAAAATCTCATCGGTTCTTTATTTGAAACGTTAGATTGGTTCATGACATTTACTTTTTGAAGATAATTTCATTTAAATGTTGACCGCGGCTGCGTCTTAGGTGGTCCATTCGGAAAGTCCAATTTTGGGCAACTTTTTCGAGCATTTCGGCCGGAATAGCCCGAATTTCTTCGGAAATGTTGTCTTCCAAAGCTGGAATAGTTGCTGGCTTATTTCTGTAGACTTTAGACTTGACGTAGCCCCACAAAAAATAGTCTAAAGGCGTTAAATCGCATGATCTTGGTGGCCAACTTACGGGTCCATTTCTTGAGATGAATTGTTGTCCGAAGTTTTCCCTCAAAATGGCCATAGAATCGCGAGCTGTGTGGCATGTAGCGCCATCTTGTTGAAACCACATGTCAACCAAGTTCAGTTCTTCCATTTTTGGCAACAAAAAGTTTGTTAGCATCGAACGATAGCGATCGCCATTCACCGTAACGTTGCGTCCAACAGCATCTTTGAAAAAATACGGTCCAATGATTCCACCAGCGTACAAACCACACCAAACAGTGCATTTTTCGGGATGCATGGGCAGTTCTTGAACGGCTTCTGGTTGGTTGCTCTTCACCCCAAATGCGGCAATTTTGCTTATTTACGTAGCCATTCAACCAGAAATGAGCCTCATCGCTCATCGGACACGGACGCGAAACACATTTCGAACCGAACACTGATTTTGGTAATAAAATTCAATGATTTGCAAGCGTTGCTCGTTAGTAAGTCTATTCATGATGAAATGTCAAAGCATACTGAGCATCTTTCTCTTTGACACCATGTCTGACATCCCACGTGATCTGTCAAATACTACTGCATGAAAATCCTAACCTCAAAAAAATCACCCGTTATAAAAAGTTTGGTATGCGGTCCTCCGACGACTACACCAATGCCCATGCGTTGAGTCACACCGTCGCATCTTACTGCCGAGAGTAACTTTATACCTCCTTGTGAAATTTACATTTGAGGTAATGCCTCGGAAAAAGAGACAGACGTGTTACCTTGTGTGAATAAGGTCTTCATTTTCTAGGGAATTAAGAATAATATTTAGTTGTTCTACAAAAAATATATTTCCCTTGGATTCCTCCAAGGTTCCTTTATTCATATATATACATATATTATATGTATGTTTACACAATGAACAATAATACATTACTGGCTATGCCTAAGATTATATTCAAACTGGGGACAAGAGTTGTATGCGCGTCACTCTTTTATATTAGTGCAGTCAACTCGTGTCTTGGATGATGTCATGCTTGTTTACTTGTTGGTCACGTGGTGACTGTACATTCTTGTATGATGATGTCATTCCATTTGTTTGTGTGTTGATCACGTTATATACATATGTATGTGGTATTGGCTTGTTGCGAAGTGAGTCATATACATATGTATGGCTGGGTGTTAACTGGAGCGAGATTACTTGAACCGTGACATACTTTTCTGCTGTCATTTGAAGAATAATGTGTCTAGCTGTTTGATTGATTATTAGATAGAGCGGTATGAGTTCCATTATGACCTCTGCGACAACCGTCGGACACGAGCGTATTGCGATCGATTTTCAAACAGCCGGTTCATGCTTCTAGTCATGCAATCTCTGCCTGAGTAAGCAAGTTTTGGAATACTGTCATGCTGATGCTGATGTTAGAACACCTTAGCTCGGCGGGATTAAGCTATCTTACCTAAGTCCGCAATTTGTTACTGACCACCCTTACATACCCGATATGTGGAAAATCAAGTGGTACAATTACTGAAATCTGGGAAGCCTGCTGGTCTTATCGCTCGATAACTGTTCTTTATAGAATAGAAATATAGAAAATACTTAAATGATTGTACGATAATGTCGTAGGGCAATGAAATTGTGGCAAAAGTGAATGTCTATATCTCAGAACTTTTTCGCTCATCTGTGCTATTAGTCTAAAACTTTCCTATGCTAAATCCACCGCTACCCTATTTACGAACTGAACGAAGGAGTACAGACTATAATTTAACATTTCCGTTGATGGAGTCAGAATTCCGGCGGTAAACCAGAATATACCCCTAAATACCAAACGATTTGAATCCTACCAAAATCTGCGATTTAATTGATGAATTCCCGATACTCTCTGTACGTGGTGTATTTATAGGTATCGGTGACTTATGAATTATTTTGTATACATGTATGGTTCATAATTTTGACAATTTAAATCATGAAATTTTTCGATTATAAAAAAATATTATACAGTGAATATAAATGGAAAACCTTCTCTATCAGTTTGCTGATTATCGAAATTAATCAAACAATATTCTAAACACTAATATCAATACATAATAAAATTTCGTTAATCTTATTAGTATAAAATGTGCATTTCGTCACCTAAATTGCAAAATAACGTAACAACATTTTCGAAAATTAACAGTGGCGTGAATGAAACACGAAATAAAATGGGACAAGAGTGAAAAAAAGTTTTAATGTTGGTTAAAACTGGTTCATATATGAGCGCAGAACCTGAAAATGTTGGACAAATTTAATATTGTGTATGTAATTTGAAGTAGTGAATCGTAATCAATAAGATACTCAATTTCGAATTTTTTGATGATACGTTATTTTGCATTTCAGGTTACGATATATACATATATTATTTAATAATTAATTATATAATTACTTTCAGCGTACAAATTTTATAAAACATCGGATAGTAATACTTCGAGGATGTTATTTCGTTTTTCCCTTATCCATCTACCATTATTGATGTTGCTATTCTTATTGAATAAAAAACGATGGTTTATAACAGAAAATAAAAATTGCGTTCCTGAGTTGCATATGAGTGAATTTGGATGTGTAAATTCTATGAGTGGACAATCGGCTAAATCAAAACTTATTATGTAAAACGAAAAGTAAAAATAATGTAAATATAGTAATAAACATTAATGTGATGTAAATAAATTATTTAATGAATTATTTTTTTAAGAATGGAAGAAAATTCACATACGAAGGAAAATTACGTGATACGTCAATCGTATGCGGGGATAGGTATTACGACATACGAAAGCAATCGGATCGTAATATATTATCAATTCACAATAGTTATTAAATTCCACATTGCTTTGGATCGTATTTTTAAGTTACAATAGAGGTGGAACTGTCAAAACTAATTAAATATAAAAATGGATCCGACTTTGTATTTTTATTTGAGCTCTAGTGAAATTGATGGGGATAAAAAAAATAGTGCGGAGATAGCTAATACTATGTTAGGACCAATATTGAAAACATTTTGAAAACTCATTTGTGGGTTGTGGAATCTAATCCGTTCTGGACCGACAATGTGTGTTTTTGATGAGTTTTTACTGACAACTATCAATAAATTGCACGATGGCACAAAATGCAAAAATCCTGTACCGAAATATGCAAGGCCAAGAGAGCACCCATTGCAGAATCTAGTGATATATGACGGCACGAAAATAAACTCAAACCCAATAAACTCGATTAAACTAGAGCAGGCACCAATTATAATGAGTGGAATTTAAGTTTTCAAGTAGTTTTCAAAGAAAAATGGTTTTCAATGTGTTTTCGTTTGACAGATTTTACATGGACGAAAACCAGTTTTTCCCACGAAAACATGTTTTCATTGTCGGTCCAAATATAGTATAAGAGATTTTAGCAATAGCGTAGGTGTAAAGAAAACAAATTATGAAACCTCATTAACAAAATTTTATTTGTAGTAGTATCGTTGAACAAAGCATTGGAATTTTAAAACAGCGTTGGAGAATTTTAGGATGTGGCAAGAGAAGAAGGTATCATCCCACAAAAGTGGAAGATTTCTATAACATCTGCATAAAATTTAAAATAAGTTATGACCCTCAAAAATCTGATCACACTAAAGAAATAGACACCGGGGTAGCTATAAGGGACCAAATAAAGTATTCTTTAATAAATTTAATTTTTAAATGTATGTCTTTTTAACCTTTTAAATATCTTTTTTAATGTAAACTGAAATACAAAAATTTTGTTCATATAAATTTATTTTATTTTTATTTTTTTTTAATGCGGTATTCCACTCATTGGTTTCTTGTTTTTGTTCTTTATTACTCAAAATTATAAAAAAAACAAATAAAATTAAAAAAAAATTTGCTCACATTTTCATAAATTTGTCTATTACGATTGGCATTTTGCATTCGAATAACATTTCGAACGAACGGATACGTTTATACACTCGTTGACGTATGTCATCATGCCAGATTACGATAGAAGCGTTACGATCACGTATGTCATAATACGAAATACAGACTTTTACGTGACGAATGATACGTTCATGGATGTAACGATTCGACCTCAGGGCTCAACATTATTTGAATTTTCAGAACACCAATATTCGTTACTCCTTGAGAGTTATTGTACTCACGATTTGTATAGTACATAATTACTTTCTAATACTCAAGTCTTTATATGTATATACTATTGACTGGCGTAAAAAAATACAAATGGCATCCGTTCCCACGACAGTCTAAGCAATACGGTAAGAATCTGGTGATAAAATTTATGTAAAACTCACCGCATAGGTATGGAAAGTTTGGTAAGCGATTCTGTGACGCCTACACCATTGCCTTCCACGTTTTCGAGCCAACAGTGTACCACATAATAGTGCTGTCCCATGCGTCGAGTTACTTCCAAGAGAGCCAAGAAAATTTCTTCGCATGCCTTTCGGACTGCAAAATGCTCCGTAAATTTTTCAAAGATGTATAGATGATATTTTGAAACCATATATTGGCAAATTAGCGTACGTCTATACAGACGATGTTCTCATTTCCTCTTCTCCCGAAGAGCATACCGAACACATTAATTATAAATGCACTTCATCAAGCTAATATGAAGATTTCTAATGAAAAGTCACACTTCTTTCAAGACTAGAATATTTGGGGCACATAATTAAATTCAATCAAATCAGTGTCGATCCAGTAAAAATACAAGCTATAACAGATTTTCCCACTCCTACATCGCGGAAGGAGCTCAAATCTCTTCTAGCTCTCGCAAGTTATAGAAAATTCATAAGAAATTTTGCAGCCATTGTTAAACCACTTACCACCTTTATCAGAGGAGACAACGGTGGCGTTTCAAAGAATCAGCGCAAAAATTAAAATCACATTAAATGAACCTGCAATAGCAGCATTAAGTCGAATAAAAGAATAATTTCAAGCTCATGTTGAACATTTCCAACCAAATTTCAGCAAGTCCTTTGAATTATTTTGAAATTTTTTCAATAAATTTTATTTATATTACGAAACATGTTGAGTAATCAATTTCTTTTACATATGAAAGTACATTATTAATTTACTTGAAAACATTTTTGTTATTTTTTTTTTTAAATGGCGGTCCTGAAAATGGCTGCTGAAGCTCATCCGATTCGTAGATGGATGACATCATTTCCAGGAAAAGAATTATCTGAAAGCAAAAAACAAAACGGTTTTATGTTCTGTATCAAATTAGCTATGGCCTGAACCAGAATGAAACATTTTCAATGAAAAAAAAAAACAAACTGGCGGACTTTTGAATTTTTTTAACCCTTTTTCACTTTTAATTGTTTATAACTTTTTTAAATAATAATGAATATTTCTGCTTCTGCTTCAGGCCATAGCCAGACATCTAAAGAGTAAAATGCCGTTTGGTTCATATCCATAAGTGCAATAGTTTTGAAATGAGAGTCATCCATGCGAAAAAACGTGGTTCGGAGAGAAATCAGTTTAAACTAAAGGCACGCAGTAGCTGCCGCTACCGAAGGCGTTCGAGCGGCCGGTATTTATACCTGCTTCTCGGTCTTGCTGACCTTCGGGGCTAATTCTATACTATTTCTACGAGTATATAGTAGCAATTTATGAAAAAAAAATCAATTTTCTCTTTTTATAGGAGCCTGGCCTTAACCACAGACGCTAGTAATTTTGCCATAGGAGCTGTATTATCACAGAATAAAATACAATATTTATTTCCCGAACACTCAGCCAAACCGAACATAATTACTCTACAAATGAGAAGGAGTTACTCGCAATTGTGTGGGCCTTACAGAAATTTCGAAATTACTTATATCATTTTAGTGTATTCACTGATCATCAATCTTTAATTTTCACCATGTCAGAAAAAACCCAATACAAAATTTAAAAAAAATCCAAAAATTGCATCGAAGAATACGGCGCTAATATCAGTTACACCTGGACATCAGGCCAATGTTGCTGATGCACTTTCCCACCACCAAATTAACAACATCTAATTCTGATAATTCCCAACATTCAGTACAAAGCTCTCCTATACAAAAAATCAAACGTGCAAAGCAACCATTAAATTGCTTTAAAAATCAAGACATCTTAAAACAATAAAATGTAAACCCCAGCCAAGTACATATCTTCGCAAAATATTTTTTCTAACAGTAGGCATACACTTTTCTTTAGCACTAAAACAGCTATTGGGCATTAAAAAATGTAATTAAGCCAAAGATAATTAATGCTCTGCAAATAGACGCGAAAATGTTATTTTACGTCGAAAATTACATTATCGACACATTTCCAACTATCGATTGTACTAATGCACAAATTGGTGGACGACATCACCGAATCCGAACAACAAAACAAATCATACAAAGCACACACAGACATGCTCACAGAAACTACAAAAATAACGCACGGAAAATCTCGCTCAGATACTACAGAGCCAAACATACGTGACGCCTGTAAAAAAGAAGTACAAGACTGAAATCTGCCTCACAAACAAATGCGAACGTAGACCAAATAAACAACCAATAGCCCTGCCAACCACGGCTACCCGCTTGTGACAAATATTCCAATACAACACACATTTTTTCTCTATACACTAACACCAACGCACATTTTCAGGTTATTTTTTGTTTACCTAAATGCGATGAAAAGTTTGTTCCATTTCTTGATTTATTTGAATGAGTGCGAAGGAGAAAATCCCAAAAAGGGTAATAAAAAAAACGATTGAAAGACGCATGTCGTTCGTGATCGTACCATCGTAAAGGAGGCTCGTACAACAAGAAGGTAAGTAAATGAATTTTATGTGATTTTTTAACAATATTTTGAAAATAATTACTTCATTTATTTTTATAGCATTAGAAATTAGAACTGAATTGGAAGTAGCAGCAGCAGCTATATCATCAGAAGCGGCAAATATCAATTGTTAAGTATGTATGTGAAAAAAGTGTTTATACTTTGAAATTGGACTGCGCAGTCCAAGATAATACGCAAAAATAAATACATACATATGTACATATGTATGTATTTTATGCGTTTAAGGCGGCCTGCGCAATCCAATATAATATGTGAAAACAAATGTTTGTTTTATATTTTAAATGATCAAATAATACTTATCTTTTCTTTCAGATGTTATTATTATTTTTATTTAATTAATCTTTGCTTGCAGAGCAAATTCTGTTTGTATTTTATATATTTTATTTTTTCAGATAATATTAATCTTTTCTTTCAGATATTATTATCATTTTATACAATTAATCTTTGTTTTTCTTTTAGATATTACAAATTCAATGTAATTATTATTTATTTTCAGGCTTTAGTAACCTTTATTTTATTTCAGGTATTTGTCTTTTACAATCTTTTTCGACTCTTTTATTTGCAGGTATTTGTCTTTTATAATATTTTTTCAGTCTTTTATTTTCAGCTATTAATAATCCTTTCTTTAATTAATCTTTTTTCAGATGAAATTATTATTGTAAATTAAATATATGGTATAAATGTAAATATCTATTAAGAATAATAAAATTAATAATTTAAAAATTAAAAAGTTTTCTTTGAAATTTTAGGAAATTTTTAAATTAGGAATCAAAAAATGCAACCCTGCATCAACTGTTTAAAATGCAACTCTGTATCAGCCGTCGATTGGGTATATTAGAGCAGGACAGATATACTTTTTTATATGACAGCACAGAGATATATGATCTCATGTATATGTAGCGATATTGCATCTCTCCAAATTGTAATAGATCCACTTATTAACTATTTCTAATATTGTAACTACTTAACCACTTTCATCTGGTAACACTGTATTCAGCAAACTAAAATATTTAATCCCGTTACAATATTGATCACCTCATATTAGCTTCTCTAATTCGTCCTATTCCTTTTGATCATCGGACGAGACCACACGTGTTCTATCGCACGCAACATAAAACATTTATATTTTTATAACATATTTGTAAGTCGGATTTATTTGTAAGTAAATAAATTTAATAAAATTAAGTAGCTGGTTAAATAGTGTTTTACTTATTAACACCTTAACTGCCACATATACATACGTGTGAGGGGAAAAACGGTAGGATATTCGCTGGGCCTAAGACAAACTCTATATGTTTACCCCCACGTTTACCACCATGTTACTCACTGATTATCTGGCTTTTTACGCGCTCATGGTTGGCATGTATACATGCATATATACAAAATGCCGTGATCTCTAAAACAAGCGCTCATTATCACATAATAAATAAAATATCCACCTATAGGGATACCCTATAGGATATTTGGACATAAAGCATATATAAAAGAAATATACATAGAAAACCAAAACACATAAAATATTTCCGGTCATTAATAAATAATTATATCAAATTTAAGCTAATTATTATTTATTTCATTTGAAAACTCTTATTAATCTAAAAGAGTTCGCGATTGCATATTATCAAATACGTAAAGCGTTACCTTTATATCAATTTCGTTCAAAATTCCTATTTACTTAAAATAGTTCTCGTCTAATCATATAAATAAATATATATACGAAAATAGTTTTGAAATCTCAGTTTATCAGAAAGCCATTGGTTTTATTGATTTTTTTGAAACTCTTACATACAAAAGAGTCTTCTATTCAACATTTTATATACGAAACTTTTTCTAAACATCTACAAGTCTAGTTTTCACTAAGACGTTTTAATTTATTCTATACATCTTTTAAATGAGCTGAGACTCAAAGGAATCTAAAACAACTCAGTTGCTAAAAGTTCCAAAGATGATTTCCGAAGAAAAAAGTCCATGTACACCTGCAGATTCTACACGCTCAAAGCAGGGTGCTACAAAATAAAAAAGGGTGAAAGATATTTCATACACCAAATTTATTTCCGAGAGTGACAGTCTAATTCGGTACTGCGCTCGATTCTCATCTTCACCGATTCAAGATAACTCTGAATCGGTATTAGAGATTAAAAAAGAAAATCTTGACAACCTCTGGACACGTCTGAAAGCGGCATATGACGCAATCGTAGAATCTGACGACTCAGATCTACCAGAAAATTTTAAATCCTCGACTTGCTAAAAATACGAAAATTGCTTAGACCAATTCGAAGAGACAAAAGCCATGATCTCTGATCAACTAAAACTAATCAAATCAATTGCACCTACTCCACAACCGCGAGTAGAGCTGCCACAAAGACAAGCCCAAGAGACAAGTTCAGGCATTCACCTTAAAGTGCCAGTATGCGACACAGATATATTTCATGGTGGTTATGAACAGTGGCCGTCCTTCCGGGACATGTTTACAGCTGTGTACATAAACCATCCTAAATTATCACAGTCGCAGAAATTGTATCACCTCAGATACAAAACCAAAGGTCAAGCAGGCGTAATAGTCAAACAGTTTATTCTCAATGACGAAAATTTCCATTTTGCTTGGGAAGCTCTTAAAGCACGATACGAAAATCAGAGAATATTGGTCGACAAGCAAGTGACGATACTAATGAATTTACAAAAAATTCAAAAATAAACCAGTGAAGAATTCATAAAACTTCAATCCACTGTTTCAAATTGTTTGTCGGTTTTATCGACACAGAATATTCCCACAGATAATTGAGACCCCATTCTGGTAAATATGTGCACAGCGGTATTACCACAAAAACCGTTACTTTTGTGGGAGCAATCGCTCTCATCGCGAAGAAAGGGCCCAACGTGACAGCAAATGAAAGAATTTCTTACTTCCCAATATGAAATTGCAGAAAGGGTAGATAAAAAACTAGTCAGAACGAAAAACGTTCAAAGCGATATAAACAAACGTCATTGGAACTTTGTAAAGGAGGTTGAAAATTCTCAAGCGTTTTTGAGAAACGAAAAATAGTTGGGGGTGCGCAATTTTAAATCAGGTATACAGGTATGTACAAAAGAGGTGAGTAGTTCATTTTGTTAACTTATAGTAATAGATTAAGGTAAGTATATATAACATTATTAGGGTAAGTATACAATACTAATATAATTCAATATTTATAATTTTTTATAATTCATTTCTCTTAATTGTAGTTTTAGGTTTAAATATATATTTTGTCGCTTGACGCAACACCGGCTACCTTGACAGGATCAGATTCCTTCAATATCCAGTGGAAGGACAGCCAGTTTGTGGATGGGGCGCTTAATCGTGCCCGTCTTGGTTGCTACTTCTGCGACTCGCACCTTGCCGTCTTGCCCTTCGACGGCGGCGACGACGCGTCCGAGTACCCACTGCTGTGGCGGCACGTTGTCCTCGTGGACGAGGACGAGATCGCCTGGCTGCAGGTTGCGTTTGGGGTGCAGCCATTTGTTGCGTTCCTGAAGGCCCGTCATGTAGGTTTTGGACCACTGTCGCCAAAACTGTTGCTTGAGACAGCAAACAAGTTGCCATCTCTCGCAGCAACGAATTGGGTCCGTTGGCACTTGTGCTGGTGGCAGCGCTCGCAGAGGGCAACCGATTAAAAGGTGCGCTGGAGTTAGTGCTTCTCCGTCGTTGGGGTCCTATCCCAACGGTGCTAGGGGACGAGAGTTCAAAATGGCCTCCACTTCGGCCAGTAGTGTTGATAGCTCCTCCGTCGTGAGTAGAGCGTTGCCGAGTGCGCGGACGAGCAGATGCTTGGCGGACTTCACGGCCGCCTCCCATAATCCGCCGAAGTGCGGCGCCCTGGGTGGTATAAAGCCGAAGCTGAATCCTTCTTCGGCTGCGAACCCCATTAGTTCTGGCGCTTGCGCTAGGAACGCCTCCTTCAGCTCGCGCAGCTTGCGGTCGGCGCCGACAAAGTTGGTTGCGTTGTCGCTGAATACTTTCTGTGGCATCCCTCGGCGACCAATGAACCTTTTAAGGGCGAAAATGAAAGAATTAGTAGACAGGTCCGAGACTAGTTCTAAATGTACTGCTTTTGAAGTGAAGCAAACGAAAACTGCTATATACGTTTTTACGGGTGGTCGACCACGTATTTTTAACGTTGTATATATGGGACCACAAAAGTCTACGCCACATATCAGAAAGGGCCGTAGTGCTCGAAGTCTTTCGACTGGCAAATTTCCCATTATTTGGTTTTGCAACTTCGGCTTGTAATGGAAACAATGTATACAGTTTTTTACGGTTCTACTGCAAGCTTCTCGGGCATTAATTAGCCATATGCGTTCTCGAAGAAGCGCAACCAACGCTTTAGCCCCAGCGTGGTGATTTCGAATATGCAGGAACCGTAAATACGTTATAACGAAGTGCGAACTTTTATTTAATAAAAGAGGAAGTTTGGCATCATATGGGAGAGGTGCATTTAATAAGCGACCTCCTACTCGGATTAATTTGAACGACAGCGACTTATCCGAGTACTCATGCAAAAATGGGTTGAGTTTTTGCAAGTTTGCGGGTAGGGTGGTACCTTTATGCAATTTTTGAATAACATCCGAAAATTCTGAATGTTGGACCACCTGTGCAATTTTTAGAAAGCTCAAGTTTAGCTCTTCTGAAGTCAGATCTTGGCCTCTGGAGGAATTTGGTGGTCGCCTGATCCATCGTAATATATATGCGACCACACGAAGCAATTTTTTATGAGAAGAAAATTTTTCAATGAGGTCCAATATTGAATTTTTCTCAGCAGTCGAAATTAATGTAAATGTGGTTTTCTTCTTCTCTAATGCTTCGTCTTCTGGTGAGAGCTGGAAGTGGTTATTAATTGGCCATAATGCAGGGTCTTCTAGGAGGAACTGTGGACCGCCAAACCATATTAAATTATTCAATTTGTCCACGTTACAACTCCGAGACACTTGATCCGCAGGATTTTGTTTCGTTGGCACATGTCGCCAATGTACTTTGTCAGTCAACTCTTGGATTTCGGACACTCTGTTTGCGACGAAGGTTTGTAGTGAAGATGGATGTGTTTTAATCCAATGTAAAACAATTTCAGAGTCTGTCCAAAATGTAATATTTTCGAAATGTCGACCCAACATAGGCGCTACTCTTGACCATAATTTCGAAAGAAGATGTGCTGCCGAGAGCTCAAGACGCGGAAGAGATTTGGTCTTCAGCGGAGCCACTCTAGTCTTTGCAGTAAGCAGCATGCATTTAATACCACTAGCAGATTGGCTTCGTATGTATATGCAGCATCCGTACGCCCTTATTGAGGCGTCGGAGAAGCCATGTATTTGGCAGATGGCACTCGACTCAACGTTAACGTAACGAGGAATGCTTATCGATGAGAGCTGCATTAGGTTGGCTTTAAAGTTCTGCCAGCTAGTGTCAAGGCGCAATGGAATCGACTCATCCCAATCTAGTTTTTGGATCCAAAGCTCTTGGAATAAGATTTTTGCTTTGGTAACTAGTGGAGCTAGTAATCCAAGAGGATCAAAAAGGCGAGCAGAAACTGACAATATGTTTCGTTTAGTGGCTCGCAGATCATTAAAATTGTCATCTAAAACAAATCGAAACAAATCCTCTTTCGGCAACCAATGGATTCCTAACGTTTTAGTGGAACTTTTGTCATTGAAGCTTAATGACTTTTCAGTGCAATCACTGTCGAAAAATTTAGGGTGGTTCGAAAACCACTTCGCTAATATGAATCCTGCCGAGTTTAATATTTTAATTACCTCACTTCTCAAAAGATCTAGAGACTCAAAATTTTCGGACCCTGTTAATAAATCATCAACATAAAAGTCTCTTTTGATGGCCAATGAACCGAGTGGGTATTTCATTGTATTGGCATCACTGAGCATTTGCAAACACCGTGTTGCGAGAAATGGAGCAGGCGCAGTGCCGTATGTTACGGTGTTAAGACGAAAAATTTGAATTTGCTCAGAAGGATGCTCTCTCCACACAATAAGTTGACAATTTCTGTCTTCTTCATGCATAATTATTTGACGGTACATTTTAGTAATGTCCGCTGTTAGTGCATACTTATGTAAGCGAAAACGAAGAAGAGTTGAATATAATTCTTCTTGGATGGTTGGACCTACCATCAAAAGTTCATTCAACGCTATTTGAGTTGAAGATCGACTTGAAGCATCAAAGACAACACGTAATTTAGTTGTTGTGCTCTCGGGCCTTAAAACGCATTGATGCGGAATGAAGTAGTGTGGCTCACTAGGGATCTTATTGTTCGTTGGGCTCATGTGACCCAATGCTCTATATTCATTCATAAAGTTCAGATACATTTTACGAAGTTCTGGATCTTTTAATGTCCTTCTCTCCAGGGCCTGAAACCGCCGAACTGCGGTTTCATAGGAGTGACCGAGTAACTCACGGTCAGCTTTAAACGGCATTCTGACTTGAAGCCGTCCTGAAGGCAATACTTGAGTAGTATTAACGAAAAATTTTTCACACTCTTGTTGTTCTGGTGTGAATTTGATGCCATTTGATTCTGAAGGTAATTCTTCTAGAGCCCAAAATTTTTGGACTACTGAATCGATTGACGTTAAGTCTTCTTCAGCTTGGCATAATGTGCTATGTAATCTGGGAGGAGAACTTATATTACTGGCGTATTTGCCAGACACAATCCATCCTAAAAGGGTTTTCTGAAGAGTTGGTTGGTTAGGACCATTTTTAATTTGACCAACAGCTAAAAGATCGAAAAATGTTTCAGCACCCAATAGGATATCCACTTTTTTAGATTTGTGGAATTCTGGGTCCGCCAATTCAATATTGTGCGGAATTTTCCAGCCACTAACATTAATGTTATGGTCTGGATGATTTGCCGAAATGCATCGCATTACCCAGAATTCCGCCGAAAATTCAAAATTATTTAACCGCGACTTGACAAACGCGTTCAGTTTTGACCCCACTTTTGTATTGGAATTGCCAATTCCAATTACGCTTAATGTTTTGTGTTGACGTCGAATCCGCAACTTTTGTGCCAAGTCCTCCGTCATAAAATTGACCTGGGAGCCTGAGTCCAGCAAGGCTCTCGCAGGAAGGTAGTCTCCGCAGCTGGTCCTCACTAGAATTACTGCTGTTGCCAACATGACCCGATCCGGCATACTGGCTGTATGCATGGCATGTGTGGTTGGTGGTTGCGGATGAGGTGCAGCAGGGAAGGAAACCGGACACTGATGCAATAATGTGTGATGCGATCGATTGCACACACGACATCGATCGGCTCTGCATTTGGAAACGGTATGCCCCTTACGCAAGCAATTTATGCATAAGGGTATCGATTTGGCAAACTCGAACCTCTGCTGCACCGGAAGCGCCTTGAAAGTGGGGCAGGCAGTCAAATGATGGTCCTTAGATTTGCACTGTTGACAACAAGGATGCCTTGTGTTTGCAGCAACTAACGCCGATTTGGTCCTATCCGTCTGTTGTTGCTTTCCATGACTCGTACTGCCTGTTGGTATGGGCTTCGTTCTTGAGTATGATGATCCTTCCGCTGATAGCTGCTGGTATCTCCTATTTAGGGTGGCTTCACAGTCCTTCCACAGTGGCAGTTTGTCATAGTCCAGCGCTTCTTCCCATTTGGATCGGGTGGCAGGGTCAACCTTTGTCATTACCATGTGTATGATTATTGCGTTCGTTATTTGTTTTTCATCACCCAGCGATAGCAACGAATCATATACCGCTGACACTTCGTCAATCATTGAACGCAGGGAAGGCGCGGAAGGCTTTGGGATTGTTGGCAGCTCAAAAAGTTTAGATATTGTATTGAAAAATATCAAACATTTATTATCATAAACTTTTTTGAGACTTGCCAACGCTTTGGGATAGTTTTCATCCGACATCTGAAACGCTTTAACTGTTCCCAGAGCCTCTCCAGATAGACAATTTACCAAATGGTTAAATTTTTCTATATCTGGGATATTTGGATCGTTATGAACCAAGCTCTCGAACAAACTCATAAAATTTTTGAATTCGGAATACTCTCCCTTGAATTTCGGCAAATTCATTTTAGGGAGCCTTGAGCTGTGAGAAGCTACAAAAGATGTTTCGGCAAGTGAATTTTTATTTTTTGCTAAGATTGACTTAATTATGGACTTCGTTTCAACGATTATGTCCTCTAACTCCCCTCGGGCCATGTCGTCCTCATCAATTTCTTCAATCTTTGATTGGCATTTCATCAATTTTTCACTATGTGAATTTAATATATCTAAACGACATTCCAACTCTATTGGATCTAAAGACATAGTCTTTTCAAGAAGACCCGTTTTAATGCGCAAAATACTACTTTTCGCCACCGTTCTTTGACGTCTTAACGATTTTAAGTCCGTCAACTCCTTACTTGGAGACAGGTTTGCGAGAGTTGGCTTTGGCTTGCTCATTTTGCTTGTTTAAATTAAATTTCCGAAAAAAGACTATTACGGTTGGCAACAGATATACCAAGAATCGATATGGCGAAAACGAAAAAATATATGTATGTATGTCGATTCCCAAATATACGAAAGCCAAACCAATAGCAATAAAAGTTGGCAACAAATATATTTGGAATCGGTTACGAAAACGAGAAAAGAATAATATCGATTCCCAAGTATACGAAAGCCAGACCGATAAATGCGCAAAATGAGCAATAGCACAAAAAAGTAATTTAATCGGAAAATGTCCGAACGAAAATCGACAAAAATTGCGAAAAAACGACCGATAATTATAAACCGGAGGGTCCCCCTTGCGGTGGTGAATCGCGGTTTCAATATATTTTTATTATATGGCTGATCGAGCCTTTAATTACTGTTTTATTGAAAAAATTTTTTGGTTGGATTAATTTTTTTTTTTTTTATAATTCTCTGCAGGGTCCCTTGGGTGGTGAATCGCAGAGAATTTTAAATTGTTATAAGCTGGAGGGTCCCCCCGAGGGTGGTGAAGCGCAGCTTTTAATTATTTAATTTATTGGTTGTACAAACCATTAGTTATAGTTTTTTTATTTCTCGCGGATCGAAAAAAATTGCGAAAAACGAGATAATTTAATTTTGCAATTAATAATTTTTTCACCTTTATTTCAAAATAAAGGGCTACCGCAAAATCCCAAAATCCCTTGATTCACTTTAAATTTATACATTTAGACATAAACATACGTGGGGTTCAAATATGTATATTAATTTTATAGTATATAATATATGTATATATTGTTATATATGTATATATGTCAAGACAGTGAAACAAAAGGGAGAGCCAAAAACTGAAAGTGTGCACTTTGTTGTTTATTCGAATTTTCGTTTGTTTGCACCACTTTCAATAATCCGCACTCGTTACCTGGTGCGTCGGCTGTTTGCCGGCGCTCACTTCCCTTTTGCACAGAATACAGCGGCAGCTCATTCCCACGACGGCAGCGGCTTGATGGCAGCAGCGGCTTGATGTTTGCAGCGGCTTGATGGCAGCAGCGACGTTGTGGCAGCGGTGGGTTGATGGAAGCGGCGACGATGGCAGCAGCGAATTGATGTTAGCGTTGACGCGGCGTAGCAGCGGCGATGATGGCGTTGACGCAGCGGCAATTTTGGTGGTGACGTAGACGTTGGTGGAAATGTAGCAGTACTGGAGATGAAAACGTTACGTTATGTTTTCCTCTATTGCGGCACTGGACACGGCACTTTTGACACAACGGACACTTAGTGGCAATTGCGGTTATAGCGTTTTTTTTTTTACATTAGCGTTAGACCGGCACTTTTGTCACGAAACAGTTCAAACGCTTTGGTAGAACTTTTTTGGAACTCACTGTTGGTGTGTTAACACAGCCACCGCTTCCTTATGCCCACAATATATTTGTATGTTTTTCTTGCTTGTTTCTTTTTCACTCTGCACTTGCACTCTCTTTAATTTGTTAATACGTATTTATATGTTATCTCCTTTAATCTCTTTTTTTTTCGAAATTTGGTAGCACAGGTAAGTTTTGCACACACTCTTTATCACGTATGTCTGTATGTAATTTTGTATGTATATTTTAGTATTAATTTTCCCTTTTTTTTACAATTTCTTTTGTTTAGTTTTTAACGATTTTCTGCTGCACACATCACTTCACTCACTCGAATGTAGATATAAATATATGTATGTATGTATTTAAATTTTGTTTTCGTAGGAATCACTCCACTTTAAAGTAACACCTTTACTTTAACGTAAGTATATATGTACGTTAGTATAACTTTTTGTTTTTTAGGTTTGTATATATTTTGCTTTTCCAGCTTTTTTTTTACCGTGTTTAAATATATAACACTAAATATATAACACGAGTGTTATATATTTTTTATATTTGGTCACCACTTTTACTTCGCCGAAAGCCGAACACCGAAAACCGAGATCCGAAAGAAATAAAAGACAGGTAATTGGTTTGAAAGAATTATTAATGCACTTGTTCTATAAATGTATTTTAGTTTTAACTTTTTAATTACGCACTTGTCCCTGCTCGGGCGCCATGAAAATTCTCAAGCGTTTTTGAGAAACGAAAAATAGTTGGGGGTGCGCAATTTTAAATCACACCAATTACCTGTCACGAAAAATACTTATAAATTATTCCGGTAACGGAAAGCGTGCGTTCGGTTCCACGGTTCTAATACAATTCAGTTCTTTATTTTAGCAACTATAAGACTTAGCCTAAATCTTAAAGCTAACGGGAAAAAACAATTGGAATGGAAGTATACAGGTATGTACAAAAGAGGTGAGTAGTTCATTTTGTTAACTTATAGTAATAGATTAAGGTAAGTATATATAACATTATTAGGGTAAGTATACAATACTAATATAATTCAATATTTATAATTTTTTATAATTCATTTCTCTTAATTGTAGTTTTAGGTTTAAATATATATTTTGTCGCTTGACGCAACAGAGGTCACAAGCTCAAATCGTGCGAAAAATTCAAAAAAATGGATATTAGCGATCGAAACAATTTGGTAAGAACGAAAAAATTATGTACTCACTGTTTGTCACATGCGCATGCACTTAAAGATGGCGAAAGCAAATTAAATTGCGTTTACTGCCATAAGAGACATCATTCAACGTTACATATAACAAATTTTTCCTGCTCACCCCCAAACAGCGCAAGCGTAAAAAGAGCAACAGGTTTAGTTACAACAACAAATTCTGAAAACTGCTAAGAAGCACCATGCTGCTCAAAGGCGTTAAAACCCTAAACGCTACATAGCGAAAATCACAGAAGGGTACTATTACCTACAGCAGTTGGCTCCATCGAACATTGATGAGAACTGTTTAAACTCAGAGCCTTAATAGACCAAGGATCACAACGATCATTTATAGCGTCTAGGGCACAAAACAGGCTACAGTTACCAACAAAACTGGCCAATTTTGAAATTACGGGAATGGGCGGAAGAGTTGTTCAAAGCTCAAATAAAATCTGCCCCATTATCCTCTCTTCCCCCAAAGCGGATAAGCCCATGCAAACACAAGCTATTGTCTTACCGCAATTAACCAATATGTTACCCTTCTTCTTCTTTACTGGCGTAGACATCGCTTACGCGATTATAGCCGAGTCAACAACAGCGCGCCAGTCGTTTCTTCTCTTCGCTACGTGGCGCCAATTGGATATTCCAAGCGAACGGAGTGGAGGTCTTCCTCTTCCTTTGCTTCCCGCGGCGGGTACTGCGTCGAATACTTTCAGAGCTGGAGTGTTTTCATCCATCCGGACAACATGACCTAACCAGCGTAGCCGCTGTCTTTTAATTCGCTGAACTATGTCAATGTTGTCGTTTATCTCGTACAGCTCAATGCGCAAAGGACCATAAATCTTTCGCAGAACCTTTCTCTCGAAAACTCGTAACGTCGACTCATCGGTTGTTGTCATCGTCCAAGCCTCTGCACCATATAGCGACGGGAATTATGAGCGACTTATAGAGTTGGCTTTTGTTCGTCGAGAGAGGACTTTACTTTTCAATTGCCTACTCAGTCCGAAGTAGCACCTGTTGGCAAGAGTAATCCTGCGTTGGATTTCCAGGCTGACATTGTTGGTGGTGTTAATGCTGGTTCCTAAATAGACGAAATTATCTACAACTTCAAAGTTATGACTGTCAACAGTGACGTGAGAGCCAAGTCGCGAGTGCGACACTGTTTGTTTGATGACAGGAGATATTTCGTCTTGCCCTCGTTCACTGCCAGACCCATTTGCGTTGCTTCTTTGTTCAGTCTGGAGAAAGAAGAACTTACAGCGCGGGTGTTGAGCAGCTGTACACTCTTATAAAAGATTGTACCTGCTCGATTAAGTTCTGCAGCTCGAATAAATTTCTCCAGCAGCAGATTGAAGAAGTCGCACGATAGGGAGTCGCCTTGTCTGAAACCTCGTTTGGTATCGAACGGCTCGGAGAGGTCCTTCCTGATCCTGACGGAGCTTTTGGTGCTGCTCAACGTCAGGTTACACAGCCGTATTAGTTTTGCGGGGATACCAAATTCAGACATCGCGGCATAGAGGCAGCTCCTTTTCGTGTTGCGAAAGCAGCTTTAAAATCGACGAATAGGTGGTGCGTGTCGATTCTCCTTTCACGGGTCTTTTCCAAGATTTGGCGCATAGTGAATATCTGGTCGGTTGTTGATTTGCCAGGTCTAAAGCCACACTGATAAGGTCCAATCAGTTTGTTGACGGTGGGCTTTAATCTTTCACACAATACGCTTGATAGAACCTTGTACGCGATGTTGAGGAGGCTTATCCCACGGTAGTTGGCGCAGATTGTGGGGTCTCCTTTTTTAAGGATTGGGCATAGCACACTTTAATTCCAGTCGTTGGGCATGCTCTCGTCCGACCATATTTTGCAAAGAAGCTGATGCATGCATCTTATCAGCTCTTCGCCGCCGTGTTTGAATGGCTCGACCGGCAATCTGTCGGCCCCTGCTGCTTTGTTGTTCTACAGGCGGGCAATTGCTATTCGAACCTCTTCATGGTCGGGCAATGGAACGTCTGCTCCATCGTCATCGATTGGGGAATCGGGTTCGTCTTCTCCTGGCGTTGTACGTTCACTGACATTCAGTAGGCTGGAGAAGAGTTCCCTTCATAATTTAAATATGCTTTGGGCATCGGTGACTAGATCACCTTTGGGGGTTTTACAAGAGTACGCTCCGGTCTTGAGACCTTCTGTAATTCGCCGCATCTTTTCATAGAATTTTCGAGCATTACCCCTGTCGGCCAGCTTATCAAGCTCTTTGTACTCACGCATTTCGGCCTCTTTCTTTTTCTGTCTACAAATGCGTCTCGCTTCCCTCTTCAACTCTCGGTATCTATCCTATCCCGCACGTGTTGTGGTCGATCGTAACGTTGCGAGGTAGGCAACCTGTTTTCTCTCCGCTGTGTCACGGCACTCCTCGTCGTATTAGCTGTTCTTTTGCACTTTCCGAAAACCAATGGTTTCGGTTGCAGCTGTACGTAAGGAGTTTGAAATGCCGTCCCACAGTTCCCTTATACCGAGTTGTTGACGAGAGCTCTCAGAGAGCAGGAGTGCAAGCCGAGTAGAAAATCGTTCGGCTGTCTGGTGTGATTGCAGCTTCTCTACGTCGAGCCTTCCTTGTCTTTGTTGGCGTGCGTTTCTTGCTGCACAGAGGCGGGTGCGAATCTTGGCTGCAACAATATAGTGGTCCGAGTCGATGTTAGGACCTCGGAGCGCACGCACATCTAAAACACTGGAGACGTGTCTTCTGTCTATGAAGACATGATCGATCTGGTTGCTGGTTTTTCGATTCGGAGACAGCCAGGTAGCTTGATGAATCTTCTTGTGCTGGAATCTAGTACTACAAATAACCATATTTCGGGCCCCGGCGAAGTTGATCAGCCTCAACCCATTTGGGGATGTTTCCTCGTTGAGGCTGAATTTACCAACCATAGTGCCAAAGATACCATCCCTGGCGTTAAAGTCGCCAAGCAGGATTTTGACTTCGTGTCGGGCGCATCTCTCATAAGTGCGCTCCAAGCACTCATAAAAGGCATCTTTGGTCACATCGTCCTTCTCTTCCGTCAGGGCGTGGGCGCAAATCAGCGATATGTTGAAGAACCTCGCTTTGATGCGGATTGTGGCTAGACGTTCATTCTCCGGAGTGAATGATAGTACTCGGCGACGGAGTCTCTCTCCCACCACGAATCCAACACCAAACTTGCGCTCCTTTATATGGCCACTGTAGTAAATGCCACAAGGACCTACTTGTCTCTGTCCTTGTCCCCTCCATCGCATTTCTTGGACGGCGGTGATGTCAGCCTTTATTTTCACGAGGACATCAACCAGCTGGGCAGCGCCATCTTCCTAATTAAGGGACCGGATATTCCAGGTGCATGCCCTTAATTCGTAGTCCTTATTTCGTTTGCCATGGTCGTCATTAGAAGGGGGGTCATTCATCCGAGGCTGTTGTTGTTTTTTCACTGGTAGTTTTTACGTGGCGCGTCCCAAACACAACGCACAACCCTGCGGAGGGGATTTTTCGCCTTCTCACTTGAGCTCGCCTTCAAACGGATGTTCTTAGGCTACCCATAGGTTACTTGGTCAAAGACCAGAAGTCGTGAACTGCTTGAGTCATATGTAAAATAATCGTTTCGGGCCACTCCCAAGTGAATGGCGATCAGAGAACTTTCCTCACTTGCCTGAACTTCTACACATGACACCATCCTCCCTGTTACCCAGCTATTATATAAATAGCAAGCATGGGCAAAAAGTTTCACAGCCAAAGCTAGCAGGCCCAAACTGCAACACCTCCGCTCAAATAGATCTTCTATTAGGCAGCGATCTCATACCACAGAAAATACTCGAAGGTATTGAGAAAATCACAAATACACTTCTGGCGCAAAATACTATTTTCGAATGGGTTCTAAGTGGACTAGTTGCGGAACCAGTTACAACATTGGCAACTCAAGAACTTAAGTTGAGGAAGTCTCAAAGGAGTATCTCAATTCACGATTGAAAAAATTTTGGGAATTAGAAGACACACTTGCCTTATGTCACTTTCGCACCTCTGCAATACAACAGTTTCTTAGTATGGTAGGAAACCTTTTTAAAAAAGGTGAACTCTGAATATAATGGTGTGTTAGAAGAATACCTCCATTTAGATCATGTGGAGGAAGTAAACCCAGGGGAAAAAATCGTCGACGGCAAATACTACTCCTTTTACCTGCCACATCATACAATAGTAAAGCCAGACAAAAAAAAACAACAAAAGTAGATTTGTATTTATTGCCTCGAAAACCACAAGTTCGGGGAATTCTCTAAATGATATCCTATTTACGGGAACCACACTCCAACCAGATATAATGCTTGTGATATTAAATTAGCGTATATTCAAATACGTATTCCATGGGGACGTTGAAAAAATGTATCAGCAAATAGTCGTACATAAAGACGACCAAGATTTTCAACGTATTATGTTCCGAAGATCCCCCACCAGTCCTCTACGCGGCTTCAAATTAAAAACAGTTATACATTCGAACAATCCACGAATTGGCAGACAACACAAAGTCAGAACTTCCTCTGGCAACTGAAGTGTTGAAAACTCAAACGTATGTAGACGATATTCTGTTTTTCGCCAATTATGATGTAAGCGAAAATCTTAATGCAAGAACTATGGCTAGATGGAACCGACTGGGACAAACAAGTAAAGCCTCTTCGCTTAGAAAAATGGTCCCAGTTCGCAAACAATTCGAATTGTATTTCTGAGATACAAATTCCGCGATGGGTAAACAACTCCCCCGAACACAAAGTCGAATTAAATGGCTTCTGTGACGCCTCTGAAAAGGCATACTGCGCTACTATCTATGTGCCCACGCAAACTGACACCACGACCATAAGCCACTTATTAGTAGCAAAAGCAAAGGTGGCACCTTTAAAAACTATAAGTCTCCCACGACTTGAGTTATGTGGCGCACTACTTCTTTCCAAATTAGTAGCCACGGTGCAAACGCATTTAAACATGACAAAATGCAAACTATATATGTGGTCTGATTCCGAGATTGTACTAGCCTGGTTGAAAAAACCCCACATGCATGGAAGACGTATATTTCTAACCAAACGTCTTAAATACTTGACCTAGTGGGATCTGCCACTTGGCGTCATGTAGCCAATCCTGCCGATCTAGGTACAAGAGGGTGCAAGCCACTACACCTTGGCGCCACCACCCTCTGGTGGAATGGCCCCCGGTGGTTGATAGAATCTCCTGATTCTTGGCCACAATCCCCCATGCCCAACATTATTGCCCCAGAAGGTCGAAAAATCGCCACCTTTCCCACATTAATAGATAATGCCGACTTCCTTGAAAGATTTTCATCGTTTCCAAGAGCTCTCAGAGTAGTTGCTTACATGTTCAAATTTATCGAGCAACTTAAAAGAAAAGTCAAGGGATCACATTATTTCACATACAACGCAGAGACGCACCTAGAACTACAATAGGCAAAGGTCGCACTAATCGCATATACACAAGCGCGCTACTTCAGCCGCGATACATCACTACTAAGAGAATGGAAGCCGATTAATAAAAAGAGCTCACTCTTGGTTCTATACCCATTTCTGTACACGAAAGGTTTGTCTCGTGCCAATGGTCGGCTTGCTAATTCGAGCCTAACATGCAATGAACACCCCCCATAATAATTCCCAAGAGGTCACCATTTGCCACATTATTCCTCAATTACATCCACATCTTAATGCTACATGCCGAACATCGCCTCATGCAACATATGGTACGCCAGAGGTATTATATCCCCCGTCTTAAGCAGCAAATCAAGAAGTGCATCTTCATGTGCAAGATTTGTACTATGCACAAGCTTCCACCTGAACGCTGCAATTTCGCTCTACCTTTCACCACAACAGGTGTTGATTTTGCTGGGCCTTTCCAGGTAAAGGCGTCCATATTAAGGTCTCCCATTCCCATGAAAGGCTATGTGGCTGTCTTTGTATGTTTCACGACAAAGGCAGTACATCTTGAGCTATGTAGTAATCTGAGGCTTTTCTCGCGGCATTTGCCCGCTTCGCCGCTCGACGTGACTACGCATCAAAGATCATGAGCGATAATGGCAAAACTTTCATTGGAGCTCAACGAGCCACAGAAAAGCAATTTGTGGATTTCCTAAAACAAGTGTCACCGGACATAAGGAATAAAGATTTATAGGGTCTTCTCGTCTTTTAATTAAATTTTAGCTTTTTGACTAAAATATAAAATTCTATTATGAATTTACATGAAACAGCTTATACCTCGTCCAACCGTTCATACCAGCTTTCAATTCAAAGACTAATGATTTTGCTACCTTTGCACAGTTAGAATACTGCGGCCATTTAAATAATTTCAGTGGGCCCCTCAAGGTATCAATTGGCAATTTATACCCCAAAGCGCTCCTCATATGGGCGGTTTATGGGAATCAGCTGTAAAAAGCTTCAAATCCCATTGTGAAGTTTCCACAAATATAACAAAATGTATCCGCATTATTATGACACTTTCTTGAAGACATTATGTTGTTTTAACAGTTTTTTAACAACAAATATTGTATAAAATTTGTTGAACACTAATACTATGTTCAGACCGACACTTAATCACACGATTTCGGCTGTTGAATGGATTATCCCACTAATCTTAAAAATTTATGAAGATTTTGCCATACAAAAATGAAAAATTTAAAACTGGTCCACGCTAAATCTCTCTGTGCGACTCTAATTTTGCGCAATCTACTTGTCAGCACTGGAAACCTGTTACATTATCACAGCTGATTTAGACACTACAAAGGGAAAAAAATGTAAACAAACACATTTTTTTTTAAGCAATGAATCTAATATCACCTGAGAATCGACTTAACAAATGAAAAAATGCATCCATTATTTCTATTATATGGAAAATATTTGAAAAAAGACTGCTTTCATTTCAAAATACTAAATGATAATCTTTTCTTTTGATAAATATTAAGCGATGTGACTTCATGAGTGACAATGACAGCTGTTTCTAACGGCAGTGAGAACACTTTTGGGTTATGAAATGCTGAAATGTAATCTAATCTTTTAAATTTTCGGTCTGAACATAGTATAAAAGTAAAACGTAAGAATTTTTTTTAAATAAACACTAATTTAAATGGGCCAATGTGTACAAAATTTGACTTAAATTTTCGCTAATTGAAAAGCTCGCATGGATGGCACACTAGTCTATCACGAAAAAGGCCGCTTCTTTACTGAATGCCACCTTAAATATAATTTGGTTAACGGATTATGGCATTACGCCACATGATACATATGTGCATACATATTTGTATGCCTATAGTTTACATATTGTTAATTTACATTTACATCCACAAAGCAAGAGAGAAACTACTAGCTTACGAATACAAGGCTAAAAGGAGTACACAATTGTATTGATCATTCAGCATTCAGCAATCAGCTAACTGGTATTGGTTTGAGATGATGCGTAATGATGATGCGTTATGCTTGACGTCCAATAGCAGAAGAGATTTATTTCTTATTCATTATAATTTAGGAAGTAGTAAGAATATAATAATAAAAGGAATGAAAGATTAAAAACATATGATAGCGTTGCCTTAAAATTAAATTAACGCCATAATGATCAT
Source organism: Bactrocera zonata (assembly GCA_037783105.1). Lineage (NCBI taxonomy): Eukaryota > Metazoa > Arthropoda > Insecta > Diptera > Tephritidae > Bactrocera > Bactrocera zonata. The sequence continues at coordinate 272,948 of JBAWJQ010001973.1, read as the reverse complement.
TCGAGGTTGCCACAATACTCCCCTCCTAGACACTCTGTGTAGTGGCGATGAAAGCAGGTTTTGAACGTTTTGAAACTTTAATAACGCTGTTGTTTACTTCCACTAAAAAGTATTTCGGAAATCGTTGAATTATTTTGTATGGTCCTTTGTATGGAGGCGATAGCGATGGTCCCACCAGATCATCTCGAATAAAAACGTGTTGGCAGGTTTTTAACCCGGAGTGGACGAACACTTTTTGTTTGGCGTGCCAAGCGGTGTCAACTGGTCGCAGGTCTCGCATACATGAACGTAGTTGTTTGACCATATCAGCTTCGTTACATGTTGGTTTGCTATCGATGAAAAATTCTTAAGATAGTCGCAAGTTCTCGCCATAAACTAGATCGGCTGGTGCTGCATCCAAGTCGTTTTTGTATGTGGATCGTAAGCCCAATAAAATAAGTGGTAAATATGAGGTCCATTGACTAGTGTTATGGCATAGAAGTGCTGCTTTTAAAGTACGATGCCATCTTTCGACGAGTCCATTTGCTTATTTGTCTGTTGTGATGGTTACAGGTACACCAAAGGGTGAAATCCAGCCGTTTAGTAGTGCTTTGGCGACAGTTGAAGCTGTTATATCTGGTATAGGTAACGCTTCTGGCCAGCGTGTGAATCTATCCAGGATAGTAAGACAATAGCGATTTCCTTCGGATGGTGAAAATGGTCCGACTAAGTCGATATGGATGTGCGCGAAACGAAGTGTTGGACATTTTTGACGCTGAAACAAACTTCGGTTGTGTCGTATAGTTTTATTCCGCTGACACTGCAAACAGCAGCGAGCAAAATTTCTACTTTCTCGCTGGGCACCAGGCCAAAAAAAATCAGTCTGTTACCAATCGTGTAGTCCCCCTTATACCTGGGTGTGATAGATTGTGAGTTGACCGTAAAAACGTTCCTCTAAAGTTTTTGGTTATGAACGGTCGAATACGGCCAGTTGAGGTGTCGCAGCATAAGCTTCTGGAACTAAAAGGAAGAGCGAAATTTTGTAGGTTAAGAGAGTGATTTATGTTACCATTTAAAAGATTTCGAAGCTCCTCGTCCTTGGACTGGTCCTCAGCCAAACTATCATAGTTTAAATTTTCTGCGGAAATTAAGTTTATTCGAGACAGCAGGTCTGCTGTTACGTTATCTTCGTCGCTTACATGGCGAATGTCGGTGGTGATCTGAGCTATGAAGTCAAGTTGACGTATTTTCCGATTAGAAGCTCGATCTAACTTTTGTTGAAATGCGTACATCAGCGGTTTATGGTATGTGTAAATATGACAACGGTGACCTTCGACCATATATTGAAAATGTCGTAATGCTAGGTATGCGGCAGTCAGCTCCCTGTCGTAAGTGCTGTATATTTTTACAGCACTAGTAAATCTGCGAGAGAAAAATCCTAATGGCTGTAGAGTACCATTTACGAATTGATTTAATACTGCGCCAGCAGCGAAATTGTATGCATCTACCCATAAAGACAGTTCCGCGTTGTGCGATAGGTGAGCGAGTAATGCACAATTGACCAGTTGTTCCCTCCATGCAGCACAACTGTCTGCTGCTTCCGCTGACCAAGTAAGTGGTGTAGTATGTTTCGCTTACTACCACGAATCATATCAAAAATACAGGCTTGTGTCTGCAGTGCGTGTGGGATGAAACGACGGTAGAAATTAAGCATCGCTAAAAAACGCTTTAAATCTTTGACGATAACTGGTCGTTTAAATTACGTAGCCTCAACGCGTTCTGGGAGTGGCCGAGTACCATCTTTAGTGATAGAATGCCCGAGGAATCGTAGCTCCGAGACACCAAATTCCGATTTACTAACGTTGATAGTTCGGTTGTTCTCCCTGAATCGTTGAAAAACTTGGAGCAAGTGGTTTTGATGCTCTTCTTCTGAACTGGATGCAATACATACATCATCAAGATAAACAAATGCGAAGTTTAAACCTGGGAAAAATTCGTTGACAAGTCTTTGGAATGTCTGTGCTGCATTCCTCAAACCAAACGTCATATGCGTAAATTCGTAGAGTCCGAAAAGAGTCGTTATCGCCGTTTTACAAATGTCTTCTTTGTTTATGGACACTTGGTGAAAGGCCTTTTTTAAATCGATTTTAGAAAACACGCGTTTTCCGGTCAAGATATTAGAGAAATCGTGCAAAAATGGCAACGGATATCGATCAGGAACTGTTACTGCATTTAGTCCACGATAATCCCCGCATGGTCTCCACGTTCCATCAGGCTTACGTGCCATATGTAATGGGCTTGCCCAGTTACTACTGGATGGGCGACAAATGCCCAGCTTCATCAGCGAATCAAATTCAGCTTTAGCGGCGGTTAGTTTCTCGGGTGAAAGTCGGCGTGGTCGTGCGAAGGCGGGTTGACCGGTAGTAATAATTCGATGTTCTACAGACGATTTTATTGATGAATTTAGCGGATAAGAGAGTGTGATATCGCTGTACTCTGCGAGAATATTCGAATAAGTAGAATTCGCGTTAAAAGATTTTGTGCTGAATATGTACGTTTTTTTCAATTTCGCAAACCGTTTTTAATTTGGTTTTGCGATCGAGTAGACATCTATTTGGGAGGATGGAGTCATGTGTAGAAGTTCCCGCAAGTGAGGAAAGTTCTCTGATCGCCATTCACTTGGGAGTGACCAGAAACGATTATTTTACATATGACTCAAGCAGTTCACGACTTCTGGTCTTTGACCAAGTAACCTATGGGTAGCCTAAGAACATCCGATGGAAGGCGAGCTCAAGTGAGAAGGCGAAAAATCCCCTCCGCAGAGTTGTGCGTTGTGTTTGGGACCCGCCACGTAAAAAATACCAGTGAAAAAACAACAACAGCCTCGGATGAATGACCCCCCTTCTAATGACGACCATGGCAAACGAAATAAGGACTACGAATTAAGGGCATGCACCTGGAATATCCGGTCCCTTAATTAGGAAGATGGCGCTGCCCAGCTGGTTGATGTCCTCGTGAAAATAAAGGCTGACATCACCGCCGTCCAAGAAATGCGATGGAGGGGACAAGGACAGAGACAAGTAGGTCATTGTGGCATTTACTACAGTGGCCATATAAAGGAGCGCAAGTTTGGTGTTGGATTCGTGGTGGGAGAGAGACTCCGTCGCCGAGTACTATCATTCACTCCGGAGAATGAACGTCTAGCCACAATCCGCATCAAAGCGAGGTTCTTCAACATATCGCTGATTTGCGCCCACGCCCTGACGGAAGAGAAGGACGATGTGACCAAAGATGCCTTTTATGAGTGCTTGGAGCGCACTTATGAGAGATGCGCCCGACACGAAGTCAAAATCCTGCTTGGCGACTTTAACGCCAGGGATGGTATCTTTGGCACTATGGTTGGTAAATTCAGCCTCCACGAGGAAACATCCCCAAATGGGTTGAGGCTGATCAACTTCGCCGGGGCCCGAAATATGGTTATTTGTAGTACTAGATTCCAGCACAAGAAGATTCATCAAGCTACCTGGCTGTCTCCGAATCGAAAAACCAGCAACCAGATCGATCATGTTTTCATAGACAGAAGACACGTCTCCAGTGTTTTAGATGTGCGTGCGCTCAGAGGTCCTAACATCGACTCGGACCACTATATTGTTGCAGCCAAGATTCGCACCCGCCTCTGTGCAGCAAGAAACGCACGCCAACAAAGACAAGGAAGGCTCGACGTAGAGAAGCTGCAATCACACCAGACAGCCGAACGATTTTCTACTCGGCTTGCACTCCTGCTCTCTGAGAGCTCTCGTCAACAACTCGGTATAAGGGAACTGTGGGACGGCATTTCAAACTCCTTACGTACAGCTGCAACCGAAACCATTGGTTTTCGGAAAGTGCAAAAGAACAGCTAATACGACGAGGAGTGCCGTGACACAGCGGAGAGAAAACAGGTTGCCTACCTCGCAACGTTACGATCGACCACAACACGTGCGGGATAGGATAGATACCGAGAGTTGAAGAGGGAAGCGAGACGCATTTGTAGACAGAAAAAGAAAGAGGCCGAAATGCGTGAGTACAAAGAGCTTGATAAGCTGGCCGACAGGGGTAATGCTCGAAAATTCTACGAAAAGATGCGGTGACTTACAAAAGGTCTCAAGACCGGAGCATACTCTTGTAGAACCCCCAAAGGTGATCTAGTCACCGATGCACAAAGCATACTTAAATTATGGAGGGAACACTTCTCCAGCCTGCTGAATGGGAGTGAACGTACAACGCCAGGAGAAGGCGAACCCGATTCCCCAATCGATGACGATGGAGCAGACGTTCCATCGCCCGACCGTGAAGAGGTTCGAATAGCAATTGCCCGCCTGAAGAACAACAAAGCGGCAGGGGCCGATGGATTGCCGGTCGAGTTATTCAAACACGGTGGCGAAGAACTGATAAGGAGCATGCATCAGCTTCTTTGCAAAATATGATCGGACGAGGGCATGCCCAACGATTGGAATTTAAGTGTGCTATGCCCAATCCTTAAAAAAGGAGACCCCACAATCTGCGCCAACTACCGTGGGATAAGCCTCCTCAACATCGCGTACAAGGCTCTATCAAGCGTATTGTATGAAAGATTAAAGCCCACCGTCAACAAACTGATTGGACCTTATCAGTGTGGCTTTAGACCTGGCAAATCAACAACCGACCAGATATTCACTTGCGCTAAATCTGGGAAAAGACCCGTGAAAGGAGAATCGACACGCACCACCTATTCGTCGATTTCAAAGCTGCTTTCGAAAGCACGAAAAGGAGCTGCCTCTATGCCGCGATGTCTGAATTTGGTATCCCCGCAAAACTAATACGGCTGTGTAACCTGACGTTGAGCAGCACCAAAAGCTCCGTCAGGATCAGGAAGGACCTCTCCGAGCCGTTCGATACCAAACGAGGTTTCAGACAAGGCGACTCCCTATCGTGCGACTTCTTCAATCTGCTGCTGGAGAAAATTATTCGAGCTGCAGAACTTAATCGAGCAGGTACAATCTTTTATAAGAGTGTACAGCTGCTCAACACCCGCGCTGTTAGTTCTTCTTTCTCCAGACTGAACAAAGAAGCAACGCAAATGGGTCTGGCAGTGAACGAGGGCAAGACGAAATATCTCCTGTCATCAAACAAACAGTGTCGCACTCGCGACTTGGCTCTTACGTCACTGTTGACAGTCATAACTTTGAAGTTGTAGATAATTTCGTCTATTTAGGAACCAGCATTAACACCACCAACAATGTCAGCCTGGAAATCCAACGCAGGATTACTCTTGCCAACAGGTGCTACTTCGGACTGAGTAGGCAATTGAAAAGTAAAGTCCTCTCTCGACGAACAAAAGCCAACTCTATAAGTCGCTCATAATTCCCGTCGCTATATGGTGCAGAGGCTTGGACGATGACAACAACCGATGAGTCGACGTTACGAGTTTTCGAGAGAAAGGTTCTGCGAAAGATTTATGGTCCTTTGCGCATTGAGCTGTACGAGATATACGACAACATTGACATAGTTCAGCGAATTAAAAGACAGCGGCTACGCTGGTTAGGTCATGTTGTCCGGATGGATGAAAACACTCCAGCTCTGAAAGTATTCGACGCAGTACCCGCCGCGGGAAGCAAAGGAAGAGGAAGACCTCCACTCCGTTCGCTTGGAATATCCAATTGGCGCCACGTAGCGAAGAGAAGAAACGACTGGCGCGCTGTTGTTGACTCGGCTATAATCGCGTAAGCGATGTCTACGCCAGTAAAGAAGAAGAAGACATCTATTTTTGAGATCGACTAAGAGCTCGAAATGAGACAGAAAGTCAGCGCCAATAATTACTTAAGAAACATCAGCGATAACGAAATTCCACAAAAATTCGCGTCGCGTAAATTTAGATTAAGTTTCAGAATCGCCTCACCGAATACAGAGATCGGCGATCCATTTGCGGCAAACAATTTTATACCGTTAGAAGAAGCTTGGGCTGTGTTGTTGCTTTTTAGTATAACGGGAACGTCCGCACCGGTATCTATTAAAATTTTTAATTTTGCTGACGTACCGTATGTGCATAAACGGTATGTCTTGAAGATTTTAGATTGTTTGCCTAACTCTAAAACCGTAGCAGCCGTGCGGCCCTATAAAGGTTTTTTCAATGAAACAAAATTGCACGGCTCTCGGCATTTAGTTGCTTTCGCGCCGAATTTGCTATGGTACCAGCAAATCGGTTTGTCGGATTTACTTAAATACGCATTAGGTCCACGTGACCTAGATCGTGACCGCGAACGAAAATTTGATCCTTTTTTCTTGAACAGCTTATGCACCTGCCTAGTCAATTCCGCTATTTCAAGTTTCAAGCTCGAAACATCATTTAGTGCCAGACCCTCTTGCGCGTGGTTGTGTCACATCCCAATAGTTTCAATAATGGAATCAGCGATCTTTAGGTTTTCCACGGTAGCGACGTTTGTAGCAATAATCGCTGCTTGAACATACGAAAGAAGTCTGCTAACCCATAGATCGTGTAAAATGCTGTCATTCAGAGTCGTCCGGCTGCGCCTTTCATGTCGTTAAATAACTCGCTGGGGCGTCGGTCGCCAAGAACCATGTCTTTAAGAACACGTTGCAGCCGCCGCTGTTGACTGTCCGAAAAATGCTCAATGATCTTGTCCTGAATGCGAATAAAAATAAGCTTCGATGTTGTCTTTGGTCATTGTTGGTAGCGGTAGACGTGGAGTTGAATTTGGCGTCGGAGTACCGGTTGCCAGAAACCACATGGCCATTTTTTAACGCCATTCCTATGAAATTAGTATGTTCAATTTAAATACGGGGTCACCAGATGTGGGAACAAGTAAAGATGATGCGTTATGCTTGACGTCCAATAACAGAAGAAATTTATTTCTTATTCGTTACAATTTAAGAACTAGTGAGAATATAATAATAAAAGGTATGAAGGATTAAAAACATATGATAGCGTTGCTTTTAGGAGTTAGGTAGGGTTGTATTTTAGGAGTGCTGCGCCGAAGATTAAATTAACGCCGTCATGATCATTCGAGGTTGCCACATATGTAAGTTAGCACCCCATACATTCAAAAGTATCATAGGATGCATTAATATCATATGATACAAAGTAAAATAATATGACACCACTAAAGCGCTGAGACTGGGACACGTGTAGTGGCAACCTGGGGGAAGCGCAGCGTCAGCAAACTCCGTACCCGTTGCAGCGGCAAACATTGGTCTAGAGTTAAGTATAATTAATTGTAAAGTTTAGTTCTTTAGTGGAATTCAATAAAGGAGCATAGCTCCCAGATAATATTTTTTTAACAGAAACAACAAAACGTTTTTTAATTGGCGCCCGAGCAGGGACCAGCGCGCGAAGTAGTAAAAGCCTGAAAATCAAAAAGTAAGGCTACGCGAGTGGCGAACGGTATAGATCGTGAAAAAAATAAAAAAAAAGCCTGAAACAATAAAAAGTAAGGCTACGTTAAAAGTGAAAAAAAAAACAAATAATAATACTGTGCTTACGAGCGGCTACTACGCCCAACGGGGGATTTTAAAAAAGCGTCGAGGGACCCCAGTACCTGTAGGAAAAAGGACAACGCCGGAACGCATAAGGATACCCCATGAGAAGCTGGAAACCTTTAATGTAAGCTTTATAAAAAATACTAAGATTATTATAAATAATATTGTCACTGTAAAGAGTACAGAATTAAATTATTAAATTGTTCAACCCAAATAGAGAGAGATTCAAAATAAAGAAAAGATAGGTCTTAAACTTAAAGAAAATAAATTTAATTTAAAGGAATTTAATTACTCGAAGAAAAAAAAAGACGGGGAAAAACAGTCCTCAATTAAATTAAGCTTTTACAAAAAATTCTAAAATTGTCAAGGAAAGTGCTAGTGCAAGGAAAGGAAATTGAATTATAATTTAATTGTTTGACATAGAAATAAAAAGATTACAATGCTAGACACAGCTGAAGAACTAATTGAACAGCTAAATCAAATGAGGCTAGATTATGGGCAAACCACCCATCCTCCAAATCCTTCCACCCATCCTTTAAACCCTCCCACCCCTAACCAAACTCTTATAACAACAATAGTTCGAGAACTACTCGAACGAATGAGTACGCAAACTGTAACAGACTTTACAGAACCCGACCATAGCGTGACACTAAACGCGAACAACATAAATGAACTAGATAAGATTCCGGACATGGTGAAATGTCTTAGGGAATTCTCAGGACGACCAGGAGAATTTAACTCCTGGAGGAAGAGCGTAGACAGGATTTTTAAAGCCTACGAGGGAGTCAAGAATACCCCTAAACATTTTACCATACCGCATTAGAATCATATAATACTCCACTTGATTGGAGCCAAATTAGAAAATGCCTTATGATACATTATTCAGATAAAAGGGACATAGGTACCCTCGAATATCAGATGACCACTCTGGTCCAACGCTATGACGACATTCCGACCTTCTATCAAAGAGTTTATCAACACCTTTCACTTATATTAGATAAAATTTCATGTCTCGAGTTAAGTGACGAGTCCATACGGACTATAACAAACTCATATAGGGACAAAGCTCTTGACACATTTATTAGAGGACTAAATGGCGATTTACCTCGTCTTCTCAGCATGAGAGAACCGACAATCTTGCCCCAAGCATTACATTTATGTCAAAAACTTGACAACATGACATATAGAATAAACCACGCGAACAATACACACAAACCCAATATTCAACCACCACCACGACCTCGCCGAAATAACAATTTTAATAACAACTTTCATAATTTCAATAACAACAGACCTTTTTACCCCGAATTAACGTATTCCCATTCCCCCAGACGAAATTTCGATCAACAGGCATTCGGTCGTCAATCAAATCGATATCCCCAACACTCTCCCAACTATATCCAAAATAACCAAGGATTCATGCCGAGGTTCAACAATTACCCGAACAACCCCCATATTACCAGAGAAAATACCTCCTTTAATAACACACCGAACTTACCACCTAAACCACCGACCCCAATGAAAGTAGACCAATCAATACGTTCAAGACAAATCAATTATCAGAATAGGCTCAATACATTCCAGGACAATCGACCACCGAAACGTCCGATTTCCGCACAACTAACTCACCCTCCAAGCAAAATTCAACGAAATTTTTTTACTAACGCAGTAGAATCAGACCCCAACGGGATATACGACGACAATTCCTACGATGGCAATTACGACAATGCAAGAAAAAATGAGCCTGATACTATTAATTTTTTAGATTAGCGCCGTCTTCGCTGCCTTATTACGAATTTAGAACAAGGCGCGGAGACACAATAGATTTTTTTGTCGATACCGGATCCAATAAGAATTACATCAAATCCACTAGAATTAGTAATCCAATTCTGAATGAAAAGCCCTTTATAATAAAATCAGTTGCCGGAACAATTGAAATTACTCACCATACCTTCGTCGACATTTTCGGACCAACAGTGGGGAAAATAAAATTTTTTATATTACCAACTCTAGGGTCGTTCCACGGCATAATAAGCAACGACACACTTAAAGAATTAAAAGTAATTATTCATACCGACAAAAATTTGATGACAATTTGTCAAAGTATAAATATAACGTTAAAGCAACGAATATCCCACGAGGTGAATAATGTGGCAATCAATACTCCACATCTCTCATTACAACAATAACACAAAATTAATAATATTACCGATAAATGCCCAAACCTTTTTTCCGATCCTGATGAAAAACTTACCTACACCACCCTCGTTAAAGGTGAAATCCGGACAACAACCGAAACCCCTGTCTACTCCAAGCTATACCCGTATCCCATGGCATTAAAATACGAAATCGAACGTCAAATTGAAGAATTCTTAGATAACGGAATAATAAGGAGATCGAAATCTCCGTATAACTCCCCAATTTGGATAGTTAATAAAAAGTCAGATGCCTGGCGAAAAAAAGTTTCGAATGGTCGTAGATTATCGTAAACTCAATTCAGTTACGATCCCCGATAAATACCCCATACCAGAAATTAACGAAGTCCTTGCAAATCTGGGAAACAATAAACTATTTACGGTTATTGACTTAAAAAGTGGGTTCCATCAGATTCCACTTCGCGAATCAGACATTGAAAAACAGCATTTTCCGTAAACAACGGAAAATATGAATTCCTCCGCTTACCTTTCGGTTTAAAAAATGCTCCGGCCACATTCCAAAGAGCACTAGGCGATATCCTTCGTCAACATATAGGAGTAAGATGCTATGTTTACATCGATGATGTAATAATATTTGGCAAAAACGAAGAACATTTTAAAAACATAGAATTAGTATTTCAAACCCTAGAAAATGCGAACATGAAAATTCAATTAGATAAATGTACATTTGCTAAAGAAGTGGTAGAATTTTTAGGATATGTAACCAGTTCGAATGGGATAAAAACCAACCCTGAAAAAGTAGAAGCAGTAGCCAAATTTCCAGTTCCACAAACTCCCAGGTTACTACCGACGATTCATCCAAGACTGCGCAAAAATAGCTAAACCATTAACACCACTGCTAAGAGGAGAACCCGGTCATGTCTCCAAACGGAACTCGAAAAAGATAGAAATAGAATTAGACAACGAGGCTTTAGAAGCATTTAATAAAATAAAAAATACTTTAGTATCCAAGGATATAGTTTTAGCGCATCCAAATTTCGATAAAGATTTTGAACTAACGACCGATGCCTCAGATTTCGCATTAGGTGCCGTCCTATCGCAAGACGGTAGACCAATTACTTTCATATCGAGAACTCTAAGTAAAGCCGAAGAACATTATGCCACCAATGAGAAGGAAATGCTTGGTATAATATGGTCACTTAATTCACTTAGAAATTACCTTTACGGTTCAAAAAAAGTTAAAATTATCACCGATCATCAACCTCTTACCTATGCCTTAAGCCATAAGAATACTAATAGTAAAATGAAGCGATGGAAAGCCATTTTAGAAGAATATAACTATGAACTAACTTACAAACCTGGTAAAACAAATGTAGTCGCAGACGCCCTTTCAAGGATAACAATACAAATAAATTCACTCACACCTACGATTCATAGCGATGAAAGCTCAAGCCATAACTTAATCCCTTGTACAGAAGTTCCAATCAATGTTTTCAAAAATCAAATCTTTTCCAAAATTGACGAAATATTTAAAATAATTTTTCCAACAGTGCATAGACATATAATTACAGAGCCAGAGTACAACGAACAGTCATTGATTTCATACATGAAACGATACCTTAACCCATCCGTTATAAATGGAATTCATACCGAAGAAAGGATAATGGGTATGATGCAAAATATCTATCCTATTCATTTTAGTAGCATTAAAAGCCGATATACCCAAAAACTAGTTGAAGATATTAGTGACGAACAAGAGTAGGAGAACGTCATATTAAAAGAACATTTAAGAGCACATAGGAATGCCACAGAAAATAAAACACAAATTCTCGAAACAAAATATTTTCCCCGTATGTTAAATAAAATAAAACGAATAATAGCCAACTGCACCGTTTGTAAAGAAAATAAGTACGAGAGACATCCCAATCATTCGAAAATTGCAGAAACTCCATTACCAACTTATCCAGGACACACAGTTCATATCGATATATTTTTAACAGAAGGAAAAATAGTAATGACAGCTTTAGACAAATTTACAAAATACGCAGTAACAAAAAACCTAAATAGCAGAGCAACAGAAGACGTCAGGAAACCTTTGAGAGATATTATATTTTTCTTCGGAGTATCAAAATTAATAGTTATCGACAATGAGCTATCCTTAAATTCAGCATCTTTAAAATTTATGATGAAAGACGAGTTATGAATAGAAGTTTACACTACTCCTCAATACAAAAGCCAAGCTAACGGACAAGTGGAAAGGTTCCACTCTACATTAATTGAAATAATGCGCTGCATAAAAGAAAACAGTGGACACAGAAATTTTGAAGAACTTTTAGAAAGAGCAGTATCCGAGTATAATCATTCAGTTCATTCCACTACACTTAAAAGACCAGTAGACCTATTTTTTCATAGGAATGTTACATTTACCCCTGAAGACATAGAAAGAACTAGACAAAGCAACTTAGAAAAATTAGCTGAGAAACAAAGAAAGGATATCGAATACCATAACAAAAATAAGAAGGAAATAAAATCATATCTACCAGGACAAATAATATTCGTTAAGAAAAATAGGAGATTGGAAACTAAGTTAAATAAACCCTACAGTAAGGAAATAGTTAAGGAAGATAGAAATAGTACCGTGTTAACTGAAAAAGGACAAATAATTCACAATGTACTGACATTTTTTTCCAGAATATTACTACCGCTATGCCTGGCGGAAGTACAGATCCTCGACCATTCAAACTCCCAATTAATAACAATAGAAAAGGGAATGGCTAGACTGCAAACAGGAACATTTAGGATAATACGAGTACATGAAATTGACATAGAAAAATATACGGACACACTAGACCACATAGAAGCGACTATTAAAATTGAAACTATCCGCAAAAACCCTAATTACCCCTTCATATCCCACTTAATAACACAGATAAGAGCCCAACTTAACAATCTACAAGTAGAGCAAAAAATTAAAAGATCAATAAATTTCCTGGGTAACGCATGAAAATGGATTGCAGAAATTCCAGACCATGAAGACTACGAAATAATTTCAAGTAAGATAAAAAATGTTTTACAAAATAACAATAATCAGGTATTAATTAACAAACTTACAATAGGCAAAATTAGCGAGATAACAAACATTACAAATAATATAATTAAAACCATGCAAAATGAAAAGAGTTTAGAAATTGAAACATTTTTACAGCTAAAATACAAATTAGAAATAATTAAGGAAGAAATTTTAAATATTGCATACGCAATACATTGGGCAAAAGCCAATATAATAAATTCTTTTATCTTATCAAATGAAGAAATAAATATTGTGAAAAAAGTAATAGACAGTGACAATATTCCATATGTTAATTTAGATGAAGCACTCGAATTTTCCGAAATAAAAATTGCAACTAATGGCAAAATTATAATTAATATTGTTAGCCTCCCAACCGTAGATAACCAAAATTGTAAAACTTTAGATATTAGAGCAGTAAAAAATAACGGGAGAATCAATAAAACCAATTTCAGCACAATTTTAAACTGTGAAAAGGGAATCTATGGAATAGAAAATTATTGTAAAAAATACAATTCCCTGCAAATATGCTTAAGCAATAATGTAATAGATTTAAGTAATGATACTTGTATAAATAATCTTTTAAAAAGTCGTTTACCAAACTGCACGGAGGTCAACAACCAACATATTCACACCATAGAGGAAATGGGACCAGGAATAATATTTCTAAATAAATACAACGGAGAAATTTCAATAAACAACGAACCCACATTTTTAAACGGGACCTTCATAATTTTGTATACCAACGTAACAATTGTTATCAATGGAAAAAAGTTCTATAACGAAGAAAGAACAGCAAGTAAACCACTACCAGCCATCCTTCAACCGTCATCCGCACCACTCAATATAGAAGAACTCCTCTCGCTGGAGATGCTGAAACAGCTTAACTTCAACAATACAAAAGAAGTAAGTTTGTTAGAAACAGCAAACAGAGTAAAACACGGAACCAGCAAACTCTCACAACCGGCAATAGAAGGAGTTAACCAAATTTTTAATACACCTAAAGATTCAAACGAGGACGTTTGAATTTCAAGGGGGGACTAGTTAGAACCCCATACATTCATAAGTATCATATGATGCATTAATATCATATGATACAAAGTAAAATAATATGACACCACTAAATCGCTGAGACTGCGACACGTGTAGTGGCAACCTGTGGGAAGCGCAACGTCAGCGAAGTGCCAACCTGAGGGAAGCGCAGCGTCAGCAAACTCCGTACCCGTTGCAGCGGCAAACATAGGTCTAGAGTTAAGTATAATTAATTGTAAAGTTTAGTTCTTTAGTGGAATTCAATAAAGGAGCATAGCGCCCAGATAATATTTTTTTAACAAAAACAACAAAACGTTTTTTAACTTGTATATATGTATCCACATTACGCATACATAATATATACACATATATGGGGTATTCCATACCAAATCGACCACTTTTGAACCCGACCCCTTTAGATTTTGCTGAAACTTATCCATCCTTTTCTACTCTTTGAAAAACATTTTTGAGAATTTTTTCAAAATTTTTTGTCCTACTTCAAAAAAGTTATGAATTTTTCTATTTTTTGCTAAAAAAATGGCTTTTTTATATTCAAATAGCCATAACTTTTGTAGAAATTGACTTTTGGGGACCATTTTTTTTTTAAATTTTTGTTTTTGAATGAACTTTTCAAAAAAATACTCGAAAAAAATTTAACACGATCAATTATATAAAATAATCGTTTTTTTTAAGTAAAATCGTAATTTTTATTTTTTTGAAATTTCGCCATTTTTGTTTTTTGTTTTTTTTTCTCAAAAAAAACTTCAATTAATTTGACAACTATCCCTGCTAATCTCAGAGTGGGCCGATTTTTTTTTATATTTTTTTTATTTAAAAAATGAAAAAAATTTTTAAATAAATAAAAAAAAATATTAAAAAAACTCGGCCGACTCCGGGATTAGCAGGGATAGTTGCCAAATTAATTGAAGCTTTTTTGGGGTGAAAAAAAATAAAAAAAAATGGCGAACTTCACTTTTTTAAGTAAAATCTTAATTTTTATTTTTTTGAAATTTCGCCATTTTTGTTTTTTGTTTTTTTTTCTCAAAAAAAACTTCAATTAATTTGACAACTATCCCTGCTAATTTTGGAGTCGGCCGAGTTTTTTTAATATTTTTTTTTATTTATTTAAAAATTTTTTTCATTTTTTAAATAAAAAAAATATAAAAAAAAATCGGCCCACTCCGAGATTAGCAGGGATAGTTGTCAAATTAATTGAAGTGTTTTTTGAGAAAAAAAAACAAAAAACAAAAATGGCGAAATTTCAAAAAAATAAAAATTACGATTTTACTTAAAAAAAACGATTATTTTATATAATTGATCGTGTTAAATTTTTTTCGAGTATTTTTTTGAAAAGTTCATTCAAAAACAAAAATTAAAAAAAAAAATGGTCCCCAAAAGTCAATTTCTACAAAAGTTATGGCTATTTGAATATAAAAAAGCCATTTTTTAGCAAAAAATAGAAAAATTCATAACTTTTTTGAAGTAGGACAAAAAATTTTGAAAAAATACTCAAAAATGTTTTTCAAAGAGTAGAAAAGGATGGATAAGTTTCAGCAAAATCTAAAGGGGTCGGGTTCAAAAGTGGTCGATTTGGTATGGAATACCCCATATATACATATGTAGGAGGGCGGGTCGATTTAAAAATTGCCCATTGCTCTATGAAAATCATATTCTAGGGATCCAAATAAGATACTTTGCCGAAGGAACCATACCTCTGAAACGAATTCTGATGTCTCCCAATTTGGGTCGAACTTTTGGGTAGGGGCAAATTTTGAAAAATCCCACTTTGACCCATTTAGAGTGCTCCAATCGAGTCCAAATTTATGACCGACCCCCATTTACTTTGGACGGCCGATCCACCCATGCCAGTGGCACACCCCCTGGAACTCCCCTGGGGGGTTCCCCATACAATCATTTCAAAAAATCACCATTTTTGGTGATTTACATGAAAAAATCAACTAAATTGCTATGTTTTTCTTTATTTTTATTTATTTATTTATAATAATATCTATTTTTTCTCTTAAGAAATTTATTTAGTCAGAACATATGTAAATGAAAAAAATTAATTTAAGTAAGTTATAGAAAAGAAATTAATTAATTTTAAAGAAGATATTTTTGTAAGGATACAAATATCATAGTTCAAATATTTATGTTCATTATCGCCAGCGCATACGAATCTAGTCTTAAACGTAGATATGTATTTACAAATATACATTTATATCAACAATGTAATAAATGTTCATTTCGGATATATTGATTAGTGACCTTAGTATTTAGTGTATGCAATGTAAAGGATTGTCTGCCCTTGAGATCGCAAATGATCCTAAACTAACAATAGACAAGAAACAATTATGTTTGCCCTGAAGATCGCAAATGATCTTAAACTAACAATAGAATATTGTGTTTGCCCTTGAGATCGCAAATGATCCTAAACTAACAATAGACAAGAAACAATTATGTTTGCCCTGAAGATCGCAAACGATTTTAAACTAACAATAGATGTTAATACCTCAATACAGTTTCTTACAATCCTTACCTCTGGTGGGGGGCAATGAAAGACTTATATTCAGGGAGAACTTATTCATTCTGATTTTATTTCGTATTTTTCTTCCTTATATACAAATTTTAAAACTATCTTAAATAACTAAATATATGTGTATGTTTGTATGTATTGCAGCATATTGTTTATTGCTGCTTGACATGGGGTTATTTTGAAATGTACAATTTAATACATGTGTGTGTGTTTAATGTTATCTGTTCTGTAAATTTATGACTTGTGTCCCCATGCATTTTTATTATTATTAGATGTGCATTGCATGTAAATGCATTATGTATATATGTATGTTTGTAAGTATATTAATATATAAATATATATTTATATTTAGTAGAATTTCGGCTTTGCTGATAAGTAAGCATGTTCAATGATATTTGAACATATTGCCGAGGGAAAGAAATTATTATTTAAAATTAGTGGACTGTATTTTTTATGTTATTAATATTCTATCGATTGGGAATATTGACAATGATTCTATCAGCATGATTCGCTTTACATTTATAACGGAAATATAGTATTAAAAGCCATAATATTACAATTACTACTAACACTAAATATAAATGTCCGCTATGGTTTCTTAAATTTAATTCACTTAAGTTTAATTCGTTGTTGCTGATCTTGTCAATGCCTTCTCGTAGCTTTCTCTGCTCTTCGTTGTCGTCTATTCTACTTATTTGAAGAGTAGTTATATGGTCCTCCGCTATTTCCTTTATAGTTGTCACGATCGCGTCCACCATCGGATTGATGTCGCTCTGCATTTTAAATATTTGCATGCCGATTAAGGTGATACTTTCATATCTTGCAGCACAGCCAGCTTTGATTGAAAGAATTCCTTGTGCCGGAATATCCAATATCTGCGTTTTGCCTTTTTGACAGTCTAAATGGATCGTAGAATTTTTGAACACTTTAAAGATCCAAGTGTTTTCTTCAGAGAGTTCTGCCCAAAATATTAATTTAGTTACTTCCTCATATTTACAGTTGATGTAGCCGCTTTTTAATAACGCTGAAAGTTCGCATGTTTGATCTAAAGCAGGTTGCCATGGAGATTTTCCTTTGCATATTAAATGGTTGTTGAGGCTTTTTGTACACTTATTTAATTCTGCTTGTGCCATCAAAAAATATGAGTTAAGTCCAAAGTTGTAAACTAAAAATTCGTTTCTTAGTTTTGCTTTTAGTATTCTTCCATTATATTCATGTGGAATTACTATAAGTTTGTATATTTCTGATGATTCACATTGAATTAAAGGTAGTTCTGCCTTTATGACTAATTTATCGTCCACAATTAATCCTCGTGTTTTCATCAAGTTGTATGCATCTCTTAGTTGTGTGTTGGTTTGTTGTCCAGGTATTAACAACTTTGCTGGTAGTTTGTCTTTTATTAACGTCAGTTCTGTTTGTAATTGTGTTGGGGTCAAAAGCGTTGGATTTATTCTTCCTTGGTTTAAATCTATCAGCAATTCTATTACTGAATTTTCTATTTTTCCACATTCACTCAATAACATGGTAATTTGAGTAACTAACATTTGAAATTGAATCACCATTTTATCACGATTTATGTCTTTTATAATTTCGGATTGATATTTGTTTATTTGTGTTTGGATTTTAAAGAACTGCGAATTGACTTCATTCAAATTTTTATTTATAATGTTGGCTGTAGAGTTTATTGAAGAGATTTGAGATTTTAGTCTGTTCTTGATCTGATGTTGATTAGAAAGTAACGTTTTAAAATAACTTTCTATTACTTCTTGATCATCTGTATCCATTACCTCAAACAGCATGTTGTAAATTGAACCGACCCATTCTAATGGAGCTCTTTTTTGCCTCTTATTGTATACAATCAAATTATGACTTATACTTATGTGACTTAAATCTTCGTAACGTTTGCCTAGTGATAATGATATGACATTACATGCCTCTTCAAACTGGGATAATAGCTGGCAATGATTTTTTATTCTTTGAATGCAATTTGACAATATATTATACTGTTCGAAATATGCATTAAGATCATAATATATAAGCAAATCCCAGGTAGATGTGATTACATCCATTTTTCCTAGTGAGTCCAGGTAAATTGTAGTATTTTCAGGAAGTTTGCTCACTGTTGCACTTCTTTCTTGAGGAATGTGTATGTTCATACCAAGAGTACTTGTTGCCATGTAAAGGAAAGCTAAGATCATGAGCGTAAACATACTTATAGGTTGCTTCTTCTTAGGTATGGTTGTGATTGCAGAAGTTCTTACGTCATTCCTTTCTTCACTATTGTCTGTTTGTTTTATAAGTGGACATAATTTGTGAATTGGTCTTTCCAATGTGTTGTTGCACAGCTTTAACGTTACAACTCGAACACGTCCATCATTTCCTGGATGCGTTTCTATAACTTTTCCAAGAGGCCACTTAGTAGGCTGTGTATTTTCATCTTTTACAATGACAATATCTCCTTCTTTTATATTATTGGCTGGAATTTTCCATTTGTTCCTTTGTTGCAGTGTATGCAAATACTCATCTTTCAACCGATTCCAAAAATCTCGGTGAATATTTTGCATTAATTTCCATTTGTTTAACGAGGAAATGTTTAGATCCGTACCCGAAGAGTCCATTTGTTCCTTTGTTGCAGTGTATGCAAATACTCATCTTTCAACCGATTCCAAAAATCTCGGTGAATATTTTGCATTAATTTCCATTTGTTTAACGAGGAAATGTTTAGATCCGTACCCGAAGAGGGGATTGACAATATAGGTTTTCCTATTAAGATGTGTCCTGGTGTTAACGCATATAATGGACGTGAATTCAACGAAGCTTCTATTTGTGTTAAAACTGTTGATATTTCTTCAAATGTTAGCTTTGTGTCTCCAACTGCTCTTTTTAAATGGTACTTCATTCCCTTTACTCCTGCTTCCCACATTCCTCCAAAATGTGGGCCTGCCGGGGGAGAAAAAGATATTTGTTCATTCGCTAAAATCGATGATATTTCATTGTTATTTTTTACTGCGTGTTTTAACTCCTTATCAATACATCTGCTCGCTCCAACAAAATTTGTTCCATTATCGGAGTACATGTGAAGACTCATTCCTCTTCTGGCAAAAAATCGTCTTAACGCTGCTAGAAAAGCTTCAGTTGATAAATTGCTTACAGCTTCTAGATGTATTGCTTTTGTTGAAAGACATACAAAAACTACTACATATCTTTTGAATGATTTTTGCCCACGGCCTTTAGAACATCTCATCTGAAACGGTCCAGCATAGTCAACTCCGGTGTAGGTTAAAGGACTTGATGGTGACACTCTGAATTCGGGTAAATCGCCCATCATTTGTTTTGCTGTGACCTGGTTGTATCTTATGCATTTGCAACATTTTCGTATACAACTTTTGATTGCATTTTTCAACCCTATGATCCAGTATTGTCTCCTTATTATTGCTTCTGTTAATCTGTTTCCACCATGTAGAGTGGAATGGTGAACATCTTTAATTATCAACGAACTCAAATAAGATTTGGAAAGAATTATAGGATATTTTTTGCAATACGGTAATTCTGCGTTTGTTAGTCGTCCTCCAACTCTCATAATACCATTTTTATCTAAAAATGGATTGAGGTTGACGATTTGACTCGTATTACTTATGTGTTTCTCACTCATTAACTTATTTATTTCATCTTTAAATAATTGTTTCTGAGTTTGTCGAATGATTACGTTTCTAGCTGATTGTAGTTCCTCTGTAGATAAGTTTACAGTTTGATGATTTCTTTGCTTTTTTCCAAACCGTAATAGATGTGCCATAACCCTTTGTAGTTTCAACCAACTAGAGTATCTGCTAATTAAATTATCCATAAATTCGTTCTGATCCTTTGATGTTATTTTAATTTGCCTGAACATTTTTTCAACATCAGCGGTGATGACAACTTCCCAAAGCCTCCATTTAAGTATGATATCGAATATGTCTCTTTGTAATTTGGGTCCAGTACACATAATATCATTAAGACTTCTACCATTGGATGTTTTTGCTGATGCATCAAATACCACTCGAAGTTTTGTTGTTATATTATTTTCTCGAATAACAGCTTGATGAGGTAAATAATATTTACCTCTTCGATTGTCATCAACTTTTCTCATATGACCAAGGTCTATATATTCTTGATGAATTTGCTGTATTCTTCTTTGAGTTTACTGTTGCTTTTGAATTTGTTTTCCATTGATATTAGACGCGCTACTGCTTTCTTACGCGATTCTCCTAATTCTTTATCTTTTTTGAATGGAATTTCCACAATAAATCTGCCATCTGCATCTCTTTTGGTAGTTTCTTCGTACTGCTTTAAGGTGGTGTCATCTTCTTGTATATCATCATCAGTTGATATGTCTTCGATTTCCCAAAATCGTTCCAAATTAGTTACCGCTGTCGTTATTTTGCCAGTACCTTTTTCTTTAATTATTCCAGATAATATCCAGCCGAATTTCATCGCTTGGCCAAGAATACCGTGATCTTTTTTAATTCCGCTTTCAATTATACTGCTGAACATATCTCCTCCAATTACCATATCAATTCTGTCTGATTTGTTGAATAACGGATCAGCAAGAGTATAATTTTCCCATGTTTGAAAGTTGTAATTAAATGAGATATCCGGTTGTGCGCTGGTTAGTACTGGTAAAACTACGGCATTTACCTCTTCTTTGTAGTTACTTAAAAATCTTGGTTTAATTTCAACCTGAATTGTAGCTTTTGATTCACCAACTACAGCGTCACTTAAACCATATAGTTTTGTTTTTGTTTTCTTTCTCGGCAATTTTAATATCTGTGCTGCTTCTTCGGATATTGTGGTTATTTGTGATCCTTGATCTATAAGTGCGCGTAGCAATATATATTCTCCGCTTGCTGTCTTTGCTCTTATTTGAGCTGCAGCGAGATAACTGCTTTTGAGCTATTTGTTGTGGACATAACTTTTTTGCTCTCTTCGGATTCTACATGTAAGGTGTCATGATGATTTCGAAAGGATTTCGTACACTTGATGTTGCTGTTGTAAATTTCTCCCCAATTATGATTTAGGCACCTGTAGCAGATTTTGTTATCCCTTACATATTTACGCCTATCATCAATGGTTATGCCTTTCAATCTTCTGCATTGCAGTAAAGTGTGACCTATAATTTTACAATAGGAACACATCTGCTTGATTGGCTACCTTGTATTATTCAAGGTATTATTGACCTTGAACATATGTTGTTTACGATTTTTATTAGATGTTCTTTATCAGCCAGTGCTTTCAATGTCTGAAAGTATTGATCCAAAAAATCTCTGATCTCCGATAATTGTTGAATTTCTCTGGTCTTTTTAACTGTTTTCTCATATAATTTCAGTCCTTCTTTGTCTAACTTCCGGACAATTCACGCGCAATAAATGGATCAGCTTGTTCAATGCTTATTCCCAGTGACTGTATAGCGTTAAGACACTCATTTGTTGTATCTAATAGTTGTCTCACACTTTCAGCATTGTCACTATTTATATTTGGTTGATCCATTATTCTATTCCAATGTGTTGTGAATAGAATTCTTTGGTTGTCATACCTTTGTTTTAGCAGACTCCATGCAGCTTCATAATTTTTTTGTTGAAATCTGTAGGTGCTGTATTAATCGCACAGCTTCGCCTTTTAAGCAGAGACGAAGACGCAGCATTTTTTCTTCGCTCGGCAACAGCTCGTTATTGTGTACCATTTCTTGGAACACGTTATAAAAATTTGCCCATTCCTTAATATCGCCATAGAATATGGAATTTTTAATTTTTCTAAATCCAAGTTAGGGCGATAAGAAATGTTAGGCTCTTCTTTTTTTAATTTCTTTTTTAAATTCTGAAGTTCTTCGTAGTATTCGTCATATATTTTTTCGAATATGTCTTCAATTTCTACATTAAAATCTAATTTGCTTTTTAGATTTTGGATGTCTGTAAATAAAAAGTCTAAGCCTTTTATTTGATCTTTGTTGATCATTAATTCCATGCTTAGATCTTCCATTTTTTTTCTGAGGTTTTCAATTTTCCTCATGAATATGGAAGTCTTTTGATCTGGATTATTGCATCGTATTTGAACTGCTTCAATTTGCTGATCAAATTCGACTAGAGGTTTGTCTTTTACAATGCTTATCTTTAATGCATTGATTGCCTCTTCGATTTTAATCATAGTGTTATTGTATACATTCTTCTTGAAGTAATCTTCTTCTCCAATACCAGCTTTTCGTGGTTGGTATCGAGTTCTTTTTGGTACTTTTCAAGAGTTTTAATGTTTTCTTCAATTTTTGTTTTCTTTAGTGCCTTTCCTGTTGGTTGTGTACAACACTTTTTCGGCTAAATCTGACTGGGCATCCAGAATTTTTTTTCTGTTTATACCCATTTCGAGAATTTTTTCGCAATACTTCTCCTATTTATTGATAAACTGCTTGTTTTTCTCCAAAGAAATCGTTGGAGGTATTTGATTTGGTCGCCTAGTTGACCTTGCTGTGCCTCGACTCACAGCCGCTGAATATCTCTTGGATAGCAGTTAGATCACTGCGTTTAGTCTCTGCTAAAACGGCTTATGCGATCGCTTACAAATATTTATATTTAAGCAATATGCGGGAATATACACCCGTCTTACAATTTTTATTTTTATTTAGTCAATATGCGGGAATATACACCCGTCTTACAATTTAATTTTGCCTGTATTTATATTAATTACAGGGCTTACTTTATTTTATTTGCCTGAATTTTTTATAATATCAGGGCTTTTTTAAATTTGGCTGAGCTCTTTTTTTAGGCTCGATAGGACCAAATGTTAAGTAAAAGTTATTTTATGTTGCTAATATGCGGGAATATACACCCGTCTTACAATTATTTTTGTTTTCTGTTGCCTGTATTTTGAACAGGGCTTTTTGTATATTACCTGTTTTGTAAATACAGGACTTTTTTTATTTGGCCGAGCTCTTTATCCGGCTCGAAGGACCAAATGTTAATACCTCAATACAGTTTCTAACAATCCTTACCGCTGGTGGGGGGAATTGAATAGTCTTATATCTAGGGAGAATTTATTCATTCTGATTTTATTTCGTATTTTTCTTGCTTATATACAAATTTTAAAACTATCTTAAATAACTAAATATATGTGTATGTTTGTATGTATTGCAGCACATTGTTTATTGCTGCTTGACATGGGGTTATTTTGAAATGTACAATTTAATACATGTGTGTGTGTGTGTGTTTAATGTTATCTGTTCTGTAAATTTATGACTTGTGCCCCCATGCATTTTTATTATTATTAGATGTGCATTGCATGTAAATGCATTATGTATATATGCATGTATGTAAGTATATTAATATATAAATAGATATTTATATTTAGTAGAATTTCGGCTTTGCTGATAAGTAAGCATGTTCAATGATATTTGAACAATAGACAATTGTGTTTGCCCTTGAGATCGCATACATAAATTAGGATGAGGAATGCTATAAATAAAGGAGCTCTGGGCAACCAGAGCTGAGTTCTATTTAACAACCGAAACCCTACGCGTCTTACTTTACAATTACCATTTCATTCTTATTACCTCAAAAAGTTTACAATGAATCCACCATCCTCTACACCGCAAGATGAAGCAACTACATCAACAACTATCGAAAACCCAATGAGTCATATACCCAAGCATGATGTTACTGTTTTTGGTGCGTCTACTGGTTTGACTGATCTTAATTTACAAACCCATCTGGATATCCTGATATATTGATTTTACTTAAGCGAACGTGCTAAAACAGAACAAAAAAGGTTTTCCCATAAATCATTCACTATTCAAGTACAAGATAAGTTGATTGGAATTTGGGAAAAACTTGGTATGGAAATAATGCTGAAAAAAAATGTATGTAATAAATTAAATAAATTGCTTGACAAGTATCAAGAGCAAATCAAGAGAAGAAACAACACCCAACAATTTACAGAGTATGTAAAATCTCTGGAAACAGTTTTTTACATTGGAACATGTAAATGCGATTTGAAGGCAGCTCCATGTGCATGCGGCTGGGTTCCCGAACGCCTCAAAGAGTTCATGCACGATCAACATAATAAGAGAAGACTAACAATGAATGCATTTATGATGGAAACTGAAGAGCAAGGAGCAACGTCTATGTCATCAATGCCAACATACCAAGATCCCGATGATTCAACATACGCACCGCCACAAGTTCAAGATGGATAGAAGCACAAGTTCACAATACACAGAGAGATACGATTGTTTTAACTTTGCCTTGGTATGTGACAGATTTGGTGTGCCTGACAGAGTAGCATCAGCATTGGGAACCGCTCTTTTGCAAGATTTTAAAATTAAAGATAAGCATGGGAAACCTCTCATCATGGATAAATCGAAAGTTCGCAGAGAAAAAGAGAAATGCAGACAAGAAGTGCTTCGCAAACGGTTAGATGATACCAATTTGTTAGCGTTTTCATTCGGTGGCAGAAAAGATGATACTTTAACGATAGATAAAATTGAGGGAAGTATAATACTAGGATGGTAAAAAAACCTAATCTTGTTATTTTGAGAGAACCCATTTCTGAATTGATTGGTTACGTAAGACTGGAACATGAAACCGCTGAATACAAAACAACCAAATTAAATGGTTTTTTCAACGATAAAAATATATCACTGTATACATTAATTGGAATATCCACTGACGGTGAGCCAACAAACACTGGCCCACACGGTGGAATTATACGACGATTCGAATTGCTGTTAAAAAGACCACTGCATTAGTTTGTTTGCCTTCTACACTTCAACGAACTTCCGTTTCGGCATTTGTTTGAAGCTTTGGATAAATCAACCAGCACTGGACCAAGATCGGCAACCGGAAAACTGAGCCGTCAAATCGAAACTTGTGAAACTCTTCCGGTAAGTTATTGCTATCACTCATTTATTATAATTGTCGACCATTTTTAATTATTTTATTATTATATATTTTTATGTGGTGGACGGCTTCCAGAAAATTGAGTTGCAAAATATGCCCCCTGCTCCAGAAAAAAAAGAATTTTCCACCGAATCGAAATACTTATACGACATGGTCCATGCAATTTCTAGCGGCGTGGTTCCAGTGGATCTGGCTAACATCAAACCAGGGAAAATTGTACATTGTCGGTGGCTCACCAAGGCCGCTAGATTATTTCGATTATATGTGACAACGGAAAATCCAGATGCAAATTTAAGAATTCTGGTTGAATTTATAATTAAATGTTATGTGCCAATGTACTTAAATATCAAGTATTACAGCTCTGTCGTGTACGGCAGTGCATTATTTTTTAAGTTCATTGGTTGGTCACGATTTCTAGAACCTCGTTTACGCAAAATTGTCAATCAAGTAATTAAAGATAATTCATATTATGCGCTTTCGGAAAATATCTTGTTATCAATGTTGTTTGATGATAGGAAAGAAAAGCGCGACTGTGCCATCAAGAAAATTCTACGCTATCGAACCGATGTTGACGAGCCAATGGAACTTAGAGTTTATAAAAAACCAGATATAAACTTTAATTGCACAAGTTATACGTAAATGATTAATTTGAATGATATAAATATCGTATTTGAACCACCATTCACGCGAAGCATTCCGTACGATACATTGAAAGAATATTTAAATCAAGATGATCCACCGTTTAATGATCCAAAAATTCCATCACACATACAAGGAGCGGAACGACATGTTCAATTGCTAGCTAGCGTTTCCAAACGGGTTATACCGGAAAATGTAGAGGCTGTTATGGCGACGACATTACATATGTTCTGACAAAATAAATTTCTTAAGAGAAAAAATAGATATTATTATAAATAAATAAATAAAAATAAAGAAAAAACATAGCAATTTAGCTGATTTTTTCATGTAAATCACCAAAAATGATGATTTTTTGAAATGATTGTATGGGGAACCCCCCAGGGGAGTTCCAGGGGGTGCGCCACTGGTATGGGTGGATCGGCCGTCCAAAGTAAATGGGGGTCGGTCATAAATTTGGACTCGATTGGAGCACTCTAAATGGGTCAAAGTGGGATTTTTCAAAATTTGCCCCTACCCAAAAGTTCGACCCAAATTGGGGGACATCAGAATTCGTTTCAGAGGTATGGTTCCTTCGGCAAAGTATCTTATTTTGATCCCTAGAATATGATTTTCATTGAGCAATGGGCGATTTTTTTGCCTCCCCGCAAATCGACCCGGCCTGATATGTAGTATGTGTGGAGTACTGGTTTATTAATACACGTCTGGGCGACGTGATGACCAAAATCCAACTGTTATGCTTAGCTTAGAATTTAATGTTTTATATGCTCATTTAGCTAACGGTGATCGACAAGCATCAGGTGATGCTGCTGTCAATATGTAATGCATTATTATGATAGCTTAATTAATGTATGTAGAAGAAAAAGAAGTACTGTAACTCATAGGATAACAATGTAAAGTATAATGTGGGATAACTTAACCATTAGTTGCACTAATATAAAAGAACTTAGTATTAACCTGTGTATGCATGAATTAAATAAATATGTCTAATGTGGGTGCCGCCACATATCTCCCCTGCGGGAAAAAAAGAAAATGATAGCAAAATTGTTTTTTTTTTAATTATGAAGACATTTTGAAGCGCACTCTTCTTTGACTTCTATGTATTGTAATTGAAAGATCAGGATTTGTGTCGCTTGTAGTTGTGTTGCATAAGTTATGTCCAGACGGATTGGATTGTAGATGCTCGATATCGTCACTACAAAGATAAGCTGGTTTAAGCCGATCGAGTTCAGGTGCTTCGATTGTTTTATTTTATGGTGTTAAAAACTCACACGGAAGTCTGACTGGCTCATCAAAAACAATTTCTGCTGGTGTGGCTTGGACGTCTTCTTTGAATGCAGCTCGTAGTCCTAAGAGAACTGCAGGGAGTGCATCGTACCAACTATCGTTATGGCAAAGAAGGCAGGATTTGAGTTAAAATGAACAGCAAAGTTAGCTACAGCATAATTCAAAACAAAAAAAAATATAAAAATCGCACGCCTACCCATCTGCAGCTCAAATTTCTCTTCCGAACTAATAGCCATTCACGAAGCTATCAAATACGCCACAGAGTTACCACGCAAATTCACAATTTGCATTGACTCCCTGTCTTCTATTGACTCAATGAAAAACCTAAACAACCAAGACTTCTACTCCAACTCAATTCGAAGGTCTCTACTAGAGAAACCAAATAAGCTAATATTAATTTGGATCCCAGGTCACATACAGATACCCGGCAACGAATGTGCCGACATAGCAGCTAAAAATGCTATAAACGCACCAGTCACAATTACACCCAATGTAGTCTTCTCAGACATAAAATGCTTTTTAAAATCTCACTTCCTCCAAAAACACCAAAATTATAACAACAATAATTCACAATTGTACTCAAACATATCACAAAACGCCAAGACAATCAACGACTACTTAAAAATCAGTACAACCCCTCTGACTAGAAAAGACCAAACAAAAATTATAAGACTAAGACTAGGACACAATATTCTCATACATAAACACCTATTGACAAAAACCTGTCCAACATTTGTAAATTTTGCAATAGTTAAACAATCAGTACCCAACACATCCTTGATACATGCACATTCTTCGACACCTACCGACTTTCACTTCCTAACTCAACACCTTCAGAGCTACTCAAAAACCCTTCACTTAATAACACTAATAAATTATTTAAAGTTTTGTAATATATATAATGAAGTATGAACATACTATTATTTCGCAGCATACTGTATAATTAATTAACATCAATCACTCTTACCACTCTCACTAACATTCTTAATTTCACCTAAATTATTTGCACTACTGTATATACCTACATTCATATTAGCTTAAGGCCTCAGATGCCATAGCTTCTACTTTATACGAGTATATTGTTCTGTAATTTAGTTATAGTTTCAATATTCTTGTAAATAAATAAATAAATAAATAAACCTCTGATCTGTAGGAATTTAAAGATAAAAACTCACGATTGTAGTGTATTTTCTATAGAACATTTTTACAGGCCTTGGTTCAGTTCTTAATGTTAATATTAAGAGCTAAATTTTCAGGGAATTTTTTTTAGGGTATTTCCAAGGAAATTTCGTGACGGGACTGAAAAAAATTAATAGTTCAATGAAAAAAAAAAACATCCTAATGTATATATATGAATATATTTTTGTTACAAGTTTCACTGCACGCATTTCACATATACATACGTGTATACGTTAGGGTGATTTAAGAGACCTTTTTAGAGGTGTCTAGGAACCTATTTTTTGGAGTACCAAACGAAAAAAAATTTTTTTTTAATCCACCCTAATATGCATTGATGTTTGACGATGAATATCTCTTAAACGCTTAACTTAATTGAAAAATCATACCAGACCATTTTTATAGAGCAGTAAATTTCCTACAAAACTATGGGTTTCATCATTCATAATAATTTTTTTTCATTGAGTTATAAAATTAATAAGAAATAAAAAATTTTCCCGAAAATAATCAAACTTTAGCTGTTAATATCTTTTAAACGGTTGGGTTTACGAAAAAATCATAGAAGACCTTTTTGGTAGAGCATTCAATTTCCTACCAAATCTAAGGAACAAGATATTTTTTCAAGTATTTGGAAGCGAGATATAAATTTTTCTATCTGATAATAAGAAAAAATAGAAAACTGTGTGTAGGAGGACCTTCCCGTTACAATTAAAAACTCATATTTGGAGAGGCTTTCTTAGAGGTGTCTAGGAACCTATTTTTCCGAGTACCAATCGAAAAAAATTTTTTTTTTGAATCACCTTAATGTACATATGTGTACAAGTATATATGTTTGGATTTATTATACTTTTTTAATTTATTATACCTATTTTGTTGTTTGTTTCACTCACCCGTGAGAACCGAAATTCCGAAGACCGAAAAGTGTAACTAGGCAATTGGTTGCGAAAATAATTTTTTGCACTGTGTATATGTATACGTATATGCGTAGTTAATTTAATTTTTTAATCACGCACTAGTCCCTGCTCGGGCGCCATGAAAATTCTCAAGCGTTTTTGAGGGTTAAAATTATTAGTCGGGTTGCGAGATTACACAAATTTACTGGTTAACCAATTGCCTTTTCGAGTTACTAAATATTGCCGAAATTTAAAGCGGAGAAAAGAAACGCGTGCGATCTCGATTATGGTCTTAATACAATTCAATTCTTTACTTCAGTTCATATTTTACGAATCCTAAAACTTAAGCTAACAGGATAAAATAATTGAAATGAAAGCATGTATGTACTATATGTACAACAAAAAGGTGAGTATAATTCATTTGGGGTACTCACAACCTGTCATAAAGCATCATAAAGTCATAAAATTATAAATTTTTACACTTGTTTAAAGAAATTGTTGTTGCATTATATACAAAAATTAGTTTACACAATTACAATTTTCAATGCAATGTTTTCGAATCGTTATAACTAATGACTTTATGAGACTATATGAAACCCCTCATTTTGTTAACTTATAGTAATAGATACTCACCTTATGTTTAATATTATAGGGGTAAGTATTTTTAAAAAATAAGAGAAACGTTGAGCAATTCAAAAAACTCAATTAAGATCCGTTTGATACCAAACGAGGTTTCTTGAATCTACTCCTGAAGAAAATAATTCAAGCCGCAAATCTTCTATAAAAGTATATACTGATATTGATATCATTGGCCTCAACAACCGCGCTGTTAGTTCTGCTTACTCCAGTCTGGATGAAAAAGCTTATTGATGTAAAGAAGTTTACGCAAATGAAGTAAGTTTTCTGATTGCCGTTGACTTGGGAGTGGCCAGAAATGATTTTTTCACACATGGCTCAATCAGCCTACGATTTTCGGTCTTTGATCAAGTATCCTCTGGGTAGCCAAAGAACATTCGTTTGAAAATAAAACATTCCCTACACAGGGTTGTGAGCAAGGTTTGCGCCAAATGAACAGTCAAAAACAGCTTCGGATGAGAGACCCCTCTTTTGACGACGACCATGGCAAACGCACTAAGGATAACGATTCAAGAGCATGCGTTTGGAATGTCCGATCCCTTAAATGGGAAGGTACCGCTCCCCAGCTGGTTGATGTTCTCGTTATAATGACGGCTGACATCACTGCCGTCCCAGAAATACGATAGACGGGACAAGGATTGAGGCGAGTAGGTCCTTGTGACACTTATTACAGTGGTCATATAAAGCAGCGCAAATTCGGTGTGGGACTCGTGGCGGGAGAGAACATTCGTCGCCGAGAACTGATAGTTACCCCGGTGAATGAACATCTAGTCACAATCAAATCAAAGCGAAGTTCTTAAACATATCGCTGATTTGCGCCTACGCCCCGACGGAAGAGAAGGACGATGTGACCAAAGGTGTCTTCTATGAGCGCGATGTCAAAATCGTGCTTGATGATTTTAACGCTAGGGGGGGCAAAGAAGGTATCTTTGGCACAACAGTCGGTAAATTAAGCCTCCACGAGCAAACATCCCCAATAAAGTTTTCTGTAGTACTAGATTCCAGCATAGAAAAATTCACCAAGCTACCTGGCTATCTCCTTATCGAAAAGCCATCTACCAGATCGATCATGTTGTGTTAAACGGAAGAAACGTCTCTACTGTTTTAGACGTGCGTACGCTCCGTGGTCTTAATATTCACACGGAACATTATCTCGTTGCAGCTAAGATTCGCATCCGCCTGTGAGCACTAAAAAACGCACGTTAACAGGCACAAGGAAGGTTCCACGTGGAAAAGCTGCAATCACAACAGATAGCCGAACGATTTTGTACTCGACTTACACTCTTGCTTTCTGAGAGCACTAGTCGACAACTCTAAGGGAACTGGCATTTCACGTCCCTTACGTACAGCTGCAAACGAACGGAGAGAAAACGAATTGCCCACCTCGCAACATTACGGTCGATCACAAAACGTACGGAGTTGGCTAGATACCTAGAGTTAAAGAGGGAAGCGAAACGCCTTTGCAGACAGAGATAAGAGAGAGGTCGAAATGCGTGTGT
Source organism: Bactrocera zonata (assembly GCA_037783105.1). Taxonomy (NCBI): domain Eukaryota; kingdom Metazoa; phylum Arthropoda; class Insecta; order Diptera; family Tephritidae; genus Bactrocera; species Bactrocera zonata. Next base: position 241,621 of record JBAWJQ010001973.1, on the reverse strand, counting down.
GTGAACAGCTTGAAATTCAGGCCGACAGGGGTCCTGGAAACTTCTACGAAAAATGTGGTGACTAACGTTCTGTCGAGCGTATTGTATGAAAAATTAAAGCCCACCGTCAAAAAACTGGTTGGGTTCCATAATTCCATAAACTTGAGAATAATCCCTAACTAAATACTAAAAATTAAAAATTTAAACGAAGAAAATTCTTAGAACCATTTCATAAACATCGATAAGGTTGTAAACCGTTTCAAACAGCAGTTAATTTGTGCTGAACCAAAAGTATACGAAGTAGTAAATATTTTCAAAAATGAACGACGATAAATACGGCGGAAACCTTATCAAAGCTGTTTAAATGAGTTAAGTCCCCTCTACAACTCTACCCGACTGTTAGACTTGTAGAATCAGACGTTAAAAGTTAAATAAGATTCTTTAGATCCTTACTAGTGGTGGGGGGAAAACAAATACCATATTCAAGCTGAGAAATATCAACACAATGATTTTCGAAACGTATATGCTTTCCTTCGATATGTCATGAATGCATTGCTATTCGAAACGTATATCTTCTACGCGAATCTTAACTTTTTTCAATATGTCCTCAACGCAATGCTTCTCGAAACGTATATCTTCTACGCATAGCGCATCTGTTCTATTTTTTAAAGTGCTTTTTTTTAATATTTTCCTAACGTGAGTGAGCTCACAAGATAAATCTTCTATCTAAACATTAAAATATCAATTGTTGTAATGAAGTGTCAATTCGTGGATATTTCTTTTCATGTAGCTCCATAAATTCTTGAGACGGTCTTCGTAAAACTGGATTTCAGTTTCGTCTCCAGTATTTATATTTACTTGTGCCTCTGCAACTGTAGATCGAATTTTTTCCGCTTTTTTCTCCATTACCTATTCTATGAGGCTTATCGTTTTATTGGCAGTTGGGCTATTTCCTCTAGCCTTCATGACCATTTCCTTTTTGAGCTCCTGGACTCGCTTCCTATAATCTTCGGCTCTCCTCCCTTTATATTCTAGATTTATTTCTTCAAATCTAATGTCTTCTATGCGCAGCTTCCTCTCAAAAGTGATCCCTTCTACGTGTAGATCGCCTTTCCTTTGTAACATGTCCGCAGTGTTCGACATTTTTAACTATTTTTTTTAATAAACTATTTTTATTCTTTAAAGAAAACGTTGGAGGTAATTGTTTTGGTCGCCTGGTTAATCTTGCTGTGCGTCGATTCACAGCCGCTGAATATTTTTTTAAATAACAGTTTTACACAACGTTTAGATTCGTACTAAAACGGCTTATGTGATTAAATGAATACGCGGGAACATGCACCCGTCTTACAATTTCCTTATTAATTTGCCTGTGCAAGCACAGGGCTTTTATATTGCCTATGTACATACATATGTATATACAGTGGAACTTCTTTATAGTGAACTTCCCTACAATGAAGCTCTCCCTATAATGAAGTCATTTTGAAGACACAGCTTTTTGGTTCTACTTTCGGTGCATTTTTGTCTCCTTATAATGAATTTCTATATAGTGAAGTTTTCTATATAATGAACAAATTTTACTGCTTGAAAATCAAGCCTCATACGTTTTTGTCTCCGTATAGTGAATTTTTTCAAATATGTTTTCGGTTACACTCAATTATTTGTAACTGCGTATTCTCAGAAATAAACGAAATGTAGAAATGTAATATGTACGGGGAATCCCAAAATGAAAATACATACATATGTACATTGTAGTAGGAGTTCAGTTGTGTTAAGAAATTGAAATAAAAATGACGCATCGAAACAGCATTTCACTTGAAAAAAAGTTATTAATTAATAACAAAGTTAAAGAAGGAAAGGTACGAAAAAAAGATATTGCTAATCAGTTTGAAATACTTCCCAGCACTTTATCTAATATTCTAAAAAATAAGGAAATGATTTTGAAAAATGTAGAAGATGCGGCAATTAGCGTAAAACGCAAAATGCTTCGAACTTGCCAGTTTGAGGATATTGATGAAGCAGTGCTGAAATGGATAGTCGTTGCACGTGGTAAGAATCTTCCTTTATCTGGAACAATATTGAAGCAAAAGGCCAAAGATTTTGCTGAAGCACTAGGACACCATGAATTTGAGGCAAGTACAGGTTGGTTAGATAAGTTCAAAAGACGCCATGGTATTGTTCAAAAAACGTTATGTGGAGATAGTGCTGACGTCAACCTACAAAATCGCGAAGAATGGGTAATGAACGTTTTACCAAGATTGATTGAAAATTACAACGCAAACGACATCTTTAATGCCGATGAGACTGAATTGTTTTTCAAAAGCCTGCCAAATAATACACTGACATTCAAAAATGAGCAATGCTTTGGGGGAAAACAAAGCAAGGAGAGAATGGTGGGAAGCAATATGCCTGGATCGGAAAAACTTAAATTGCTTGTAATCGGGAAGGCGAAGAATCCGAGGTGCTTTAAGGGAGTAAAATCGTTAGATGTCGATTATGAGTTTAACAAAAAAGCATGGATGACCAGTGAGATTTTTACCAAATGGATTCTAAAGCTGGACAAAAAATTTGGTAAACAAGACAGGAAGGTCTTACTTTTTGTTGATAACTGCACTGCGCATCCTAGAGATGTAAAAGATAAGCTAAAAAACATTCAGCTTGCTTATTTTCCTCCCAACATGACTTCGTTACTGCAACCAATGGACCAAGGCATTATCTACAATATGAAACAACATTACAGGAAACGTATTTTAACGAATATATTGGCTCAGCTGGATGGGGATACTTCTGTTTTTACCATAGACTTACTCCACGCTATTCGAAATTTAAGCACTGTATGGGATGTCTATGTTAAACCAGAAACAATTGCCAACTGTTTTAGAAAGGCAGGATTTTCAAAAGATGCCATACAGAATCCATCTGAGCAGTGGGATGAAGAAGACCTTTCAATAGCGGATTTGGCTGCTTTGCAGTCTTCATTTAAAAAAGTGACAAATATCGAGGCATCATTTGAGGACTATGTCAATGTTGATATTGATGTGCCGACCTCGGAAAATCCGTCCGAGGAAGATATCCTCAGCAGCGTTCTAGAAATTCGCGGAGTTCCAGCTGTACCTGGTGAATATTTATTTTTGTTGTAACCAAACAAATATTTATGTAATAAACATAATTTCTTTTTTTTTTCCTTTTTAGATATCGATGAAGTCGATTTAGACACTGAAGAAGAAATGGCAGATACTGATGGGGCATTACCTACATTAGGACAAGTTTCTTCTTCCATTAACTGTATTAGAACCTTGTGGAGATGAAAAGTGACGTACCGATTAATGTTTTTAACTGTCTAAATGATTTGGAAGCTTTTGTTGAAAATGAAAAATAGAAGAATGTAATTCAAACCAAACTTACTGATTATTTTAAATAAAATTACAAAAGAAAAAAATGAATTTCTATATAATGAAGTCTCCATATAGTGAAGCGATTTTCAGGTCCCCTGCGAATTCACTATAAGGAAGTTCCACTGTAATAGGACTTTTACATCTGCCACAACTCTTTTAGCAAGTTGCAATTTTGGCTCGAGCTACTTATCCGGCTCGAAGGGCCAAATGTTTGAACACAATAAAGACTTTGTCAACCTTGCCACTAGTGGGGGGAAATGAATAAGTCTTTTGTCGACTGAGAAATTTTTCATTTTAATTTTATGTTTAAATTTGTAAGCCTTATATACTATTTTTAAACTCTTAATTATTTAATTAAATATATGTGTGTGGACTGCACACCACATGGAGTTGCTTTTTAACTGTACAATGCAATACATGTATGTATGTACATGTGTTAACGCATTGCTTATGCTGTATGGTTTGGGATTACTTTCAAATACACAAGTGCATCTGTAATCAATTGCCCAAACCTAAGTAAATATATTTATTTTATATTTCTTGAGTGCATGCGTATTGCATATAAATGCATACGCGCCTCATGTATGTATGTGTGTTGCATATAAAGGCATATATATTTATGTGTTTATTTATGTACGTTTTGTCTCTGCTTTATCTAATATATGTGGACTGTATAATTTATTACAATAGTAAGACTTTTTTTTATCTTATTTAACATTTTTGAAATATATAAAAGGTTTAAATATAATGTTGTTGTCTGTCCTTTGGTAGCAACGAATATATTCAATTTTGAACACCGACAACAAAGTGGCACACTTTAATACGAACATACAGTATACACCACAAAATGACTAATACACCACATCTCGAAACAAATTGGAAACCACCATGGTCGATGACACCTCACTTATGCACAACACAACCCACCACACCTGTACACCAACCTGCAAAAAAGGATGAACAACAGGATGGCAGGTACAATTCGTTTAAGCATGTATATAAAGCGCAATTCAATACGAAAGCGATCTAGCTCTCTCCATTTACTCGCATATACAACACATTTTTTCAACTACAAAGCGATGAAGCTACGTTTTTCTCGGCAATAGGGATCCTACGTGCTGTATAGTATATCGTTTTTAACAATAGTGTTATCAGTTAAATGAAAATGGTATAGGTAGGTAGGTAGGAGTGCAGCCCTTTTGTCTTTTGGGCTCAATTAGCATTGGCTGTGCTATTTTGATGCACTATTCGTAAATCTTTTATATCTGCTATCGCGTTTCACCTTCTCTTTTAAACCATTTTGAGGTTTCGATGAAGCTACTTCTGTCCGATATGCTTTTAGTAGAAATCCACTCAAGGTCTGGTGCTTGATGGATTCCAAGTGTTCTGTGTCGGATCTGTGATAAGGCTGGGCATTCACAGAGAAAGTGGAAAAATGTTTCCTTGTTCCCTGCTATTCCGCAGCCTCGGCAGATGTTGTTGTAGGGCATACCCATTGTGGACGCATGTTCTCCAAATGGCCAGTGTCCTGTTATTGTAGCTGATACTTTTCCTAAACCTATTTAAAAAGTCGTTAGTTCTTTTCTTGTCATATGTTGGCCATAATTGTTTAGTTTTAATACATTTTGTTATGTTTTTCCATCTGATATTTGCAACTTGTTGAAATTGTCTATTGATCTCTCTTTTGATCGATCCTATCGGGCTTGATATTAGCTCCGCCTCGGATTCGTTAGGGAAAGGTGTTGGCTTTACCAACTCGTCTGCTTTTCTGTTGCCGAAAATATTCCTGTGGCCGGGAACCCAGATAAGGTCTAGGTGGAGTTTGTCTTTTATTGGGCTTAGTACTTTCTTGCAATTGGGAGCACCGCCCTACTATCTGTAAATATTGCTGCTTTACGCATAGTCTCGTGGTTTTCCAATAAAGGTTCGCAGGCCTTTTCTATGCCCAGTAGTTCCGCTTGGAAGATGCTAGCCGAGTTCTTTAGACAGATAGAAAGAGAAATGTATAGATCAACGGAAAATACCGCCGTACCTACTCTGCAGTCCTTTTGGACACGTCGGTATAGACTGAGATGGTATCTTCCTCCCCTATTGAGGCTCTTCTCCATTCTCGTCTAGAGGGTATCCTCACATGGAAGTTTAATTTTTAATGTTGTATTGTTTGTGTAGCGCTGGTCACCATACCAGAACTCCATGTGTAAGTATAGGTCTTATGACAGCCGTATAGAGAGAGTGTTGTACCGTTTAGTACCGGAAGTTGAAACTGAGGGATTTTTGTTTTGCTTGTTAATAGCATCAATTCTTTATTGTTCTTAGCCTGTAGGTTTAACCTCCGTAGTGCTCTTTCCATAATCTCGCATACTGTTGAAGGAAGCAAACTCGATACCTACAACATATCGTCTGCACATGCTACTGCTTTCACTCCTCCACCGTTTTATTGGAGTAGCACTTGTATTTCATTCAGCGCTACAACCCATAGAAACGGGGAGAGGACCTATCCTTGAGACGTCCCTCTACTCACATAATTTGTTTGTGTTGCAGCGCTGTTTGATGCTATAATCTTTCTATTCTCAAGTATCGATAGTATCCATCTGCACACAGTGTCATCTATGCCACCATGTGTCAGATAATTATATCATTTACTTGTATATTATTTAAAGCGCCTTCTATGTCTAGAAATGCAGCCATGGTGTATTGTTTGTAGTGTAGTGATTTTTCAATTACGCTTATCACCTCGTGAAGGTCAGTTTCTGTTGATGGGCCCTTTATGTACGCATGTTGGGACTTCGATATCTTGCCCGCCATGATTGTACTTATATGTATGTCCATTAGTCTTTATAGTACCTTCAGCATAAAGGAGGTGAGGATTATAGGTCTAAAATCCTTGTGTTCTTTTGCCTGGTTTTAGAAGGAACGCCACTTTTATTATTTTCCAACTTGTTGGGATATAAGATAGTTGATAGTTTAACGCTAGTGTGGACAAAGAAGGCATCTGTGGTCTTTCGGTCGGTAAAATCAGCCTCCACGAAGAAACATCCCCAAATGGGTTGAGGCTGATCCGCTCCGCCGGGGCTCAGACGTGAGTTGCTACAAAGCAGTGTTAGTGGATCTACCTGCTCTGTACGCGTGCTGCCTGGCATGTAGGGGTGCTATCTTCAGCGCTTCCGATCTGATGTGGTTATCTACAACTTTCTCCATCCCCTTTAGCATGAAGCATGTGAGACTTATAGGCCGGAATGATTTGGCTGGCGAGTAGTCTGTCCTCCCTCCCTTGGGGATGAAGATTACTTTTGCGATTCTCCATGGCTCTGGGATATACGACGTCACCAGCCTCTCATCAGCCCTAGCAGGTGGGGCAGGAAAATATCCATACCATCCATATCCATATTGAGAAGAAAATTATATATTTATAATCTTACGAAACACCCTGTATATTATTAGACTTACAGATGTCATTACGAATAGAAGCTAAGTTCATTATTTAATAAACTTCCTTCTTCTGTTTTATACTGTCGCCAAGTCAACACGCGTTTTACTCTCCTAACAGGTTATGGGCCTTTGCCACACAAAGTTAATTTAACCCATCAATAAATAAATCCGGGTAAAAAAAGGTTCTGTGTGTAAAGTAAATATATTGACTTTTGATTTGGAATATATTTTACAATTTAAATAATGTCGAAGGTTTTTTCGGTACCCGCCGAATGACTTCGCGGTCGTGAGAATTTTGATGTATGGAAATGCCAGGCAAAATCATATTTGGTCATAAAGGGCCACTGGAAAATGGTCCAGAATGGTTTGCCTGTTACTGCAACTGAGGCTGATCGTGATGCTAATGAAAAAGCACTAGCTGAAATCACGATGTTGGTGGAGCCAAATAATTTCGGTCACTTTGCAGATAAAAAATTAGCTAAAGACCATGCAAGAGTATGTAAACTCAATGATAATGACTGCATTTAAAGTGAGAAACGCAGGTCTAAAAATTGATGATGAACTAACCGCATCACTCATGTTAGCTGGGTTGCCCAATGAGTTTCAAGCGCTAGTGCTCGCTGTCGAAAACTCCAAGAAAACGCTCACTGTAGACGCTGTGAAAAATCTACTTTTACAAGATGCGAAATTTGATGCAACGCAAGGTGCCGAAAATGCTCTTTATACAAAGGCAAAAACATTTTCAAAAGTTCGCTGTCATTCGTGCAAGCAACTAGGGCACATAAGCAGAAACTGTCGAAAGAAAATAGTGAAAGACGACAAGCAAAAACAAAAGAGTCAGGTTCTTTTTGCTTCATCGCTTTATGCTAATATGCACAACAACGAAGACTGGTATGTCGATTCCGGCTGTTCTCAACATATGGTAAAAAGCAACGAATGCATGACAAATAGAAAACGCGCGATAAACAAGAGAGTAATTATTGCTGACAATAACAAAATTGATGTTGAATGCACTGGCGATGTGCAACTCTCTTTAGCTAATAAATATAAGAATGTTAACGCAACTATCAAAAATGCTGAGTACGTTCCTAGTTTGTGTGCGAATTTACTTTCGGTGAGTCAAATGACAGACAATGGGAAAGAACTACATTTTAAAGACAATTGGTGCAAAATATTAAACGAGGACAAGCAACTAATTGGAACTGCGAGCAAAATAAATGGTCTTTATCGTCTGAACTGTGTACAACAAGATAATGCAGCGATGGGCGTCGCAAGCTATAACTTATGGCAGAGGCGCTTAGGTCATGTCTGTCGCGAAAGTGTCACAGCCATCCGAAATGCTTCGGAAGGTGTTAAAATTACAACCAGTGGTAACGACAAATGTGTGGTTTGCATAAAAGGTAAGCAGACCAGAGCGTCACACAGTGAAAAAGGGCAGCATGCTCAACAACCTTTGGAACTAATACATAGTGATGTAATGGGTCCATTAAATGTTAACTCATTTTCTGGTGCGCGCTATTTGTTAACGTTTGTGGATGACTATTCCAGAAAAGTGTTTGTTATCCCAATTAAATCAAAAGCAGCTGTCTTCGATGAATTTGTAAAATTCAAAGCAATGGTGGAGAATCAATCTTCGAAATATATAAAAGTTCTCCGAACGGACAATGGTCGCGGATATGTAAATGAAGTGTTTAACAAATATCTTTCGAAATATGGCATTATCCATCAGAAAACGACACCCTACACCCCCGAACAGAATGGCGTTGCAGAGAGGCTAAATCGGACAATAACGGAAAAAATCAGATGCATGCTGCTAGATGCAAATTTGGAGGAACGATTCTGGGCTGAGGCTGCTGTAACTGCAGCGTATCTACTGAATCGTACACCATGCAGAGGTAACAATCTGAGTACGGAAGAGTTGTGGTCAGGAAAAAGACCAAACTTGAAACACCTCAAAGTCTTTGGTTGTAAGGCAATGGTTCACGTACCCAAAGAAAAACGCAGTAAGTTAAAACCTAAATCTCAAGAATGTATTCTCGTAGGCTACAGTACTGAATCAAAGGCATACAGATTGTATGATCCTGTAGCGAAAAATATTATTGTTAGCTGTGATGTAGTTTTTATTGAAAATCAAATTAATCAAAATCCTCCAGCTATAGATGCAAAGACAGATGCGGTTAATTTATGGTTACCAGAGCCAACTTCCGTTGCCAATTCAGAGGGGGAATATGTGGAAGAATTACCAACAGAAGATGGTAGTGGCGAAACTTCAGGTAGCAGTGATTCGCATACAGAAGGGAATCACGAATCAGCAATGGAGCGCGAAGAAATAACAGACTTGGACCATGAAGGAGTCCGTCGCTCTGAGCGATTGCGGAATATGTTACGACCAAATTATAATCTCTGCGTAACTGAATATGCACCATCAGATCCAAACACTGTGGAGGAAGCGATGGCAAGCGAACACCATAAACTTTGGCAATCTGCAATGATTGAAGAAATTGAATCTCATGATATTAACGGCACTTGGCAACTATCAGCCCTGCCTATGGGAAAGAAAGCCATTCCATCAAAATGGGTTTTCAAAAGAAAGGTAAATGCAGACGGAGATCCTGTACGCTATAAAGCCAGGCTTGTGGTGAAAGGATTCAACCAGAAGCAGTACATCGATTATGACGAGACATTCGCACCAGTTGTGCGATATACATCAATTCGTTTTTTGCTTGCTCTTGCGGTGAAATATAATCTAACTGTTTACCAAATGGATGCTGTAAGTGCCTTTTTACATGGCGAGCTTAAAGAAGAGATCTATATGACTCAGCCAAGTGGCTTTGACGATGGATCCGGTCGCGTCTGCAAGCCACGAAAATCGTTATATGGTCTGAAGCAATCTAGTCGTGTCTGGAACATAAAGCTCAATTCAACCCTAGTTAGTTTCGGCTTGCAACGCAGCAACGTCGACCAATGCGTATATTTTCTTGTCGCTGACAAAAAAATGCTATTCGTCGCTGTTTACGTGGATGATGTCATCCTATTCGCCAATGATACAAAGCTGTTGAACAAACCAAAAAATTAAGCTCTCTGAAACTTTCAAAATGAAAGATCTAGGTGCAGCATCATCGGTTTTGGGTATGCGTATAACTCAAAATCTCAAAGAAGGTACTCTGAAGATCGACCAAGCTTCCTACATTGCCGATGTAATTCGACGTTTCGGCATGGAGGAATGCAATCCTGTAGGCACACCCCTCGACGTTAACCAAAAGCTATCCGCGGAGATGTGCCCAACTAATGATGACGAAAAAAGGGAAATGGCTACTGTTCCCTATAAGCAAGCTATTGGATGTCTGTTGTTTGCCGCTCAGGTCACGCGCCCTGATATATGCTTTGCTGTCAATTTGTTAAGCCGATACAGCACGAATCCAGGGAAGGCACATTGGACTGCAGTAAAGCGGGTCATGCGCTATCTCAAGGGAACTATTGACAAGGGCTTAGTGTATAAGAGGAGTCCTGATGAAATCGTTGGTTTTTGCGACGCTGACTGGGCAAATGATGTAAGTGATCGCCGCTCAACAACTGGCTATGTTTTTTCTTTTCAGAATGCTGCCATTTCGTGGGCTACCAAAAGGCAACATACTGTAGCCTTATCATCTACTGAAGCCGAGTTAATGTCTATGGTGGCTGCTACACAAGAATCAATCTGGCTTAAGCGATTTGAAAAAGAGTTAGTGTCCAAAGTTTCGAAATCTATGACCTTATTCTGCGATAATAAGAGCGCTATACACATAGCTGAAAATAACTCATACTCAAGTAGAACGAAGCATGTAGATATCAAATCAAAATTCATCAAGGAAAAGGTTGAAGATGGCCGAATTAAGTTATACCATATTGGCACCGATAAAATGATGGCCGATATTTTTACGAAAGCAATATCTGCGCAAAAAACAAAACAACTGTCAAATGAATTTGGCTTAAAGTAATTTATTCTCATCTAATTATTAGTAAAGTATTTTCTCTTACTCATAACTGAATTGTATTACTGTTTCAAATTCATTTCTGATTGTATAACGAACTATCATTTCTATATCCATTTTGTAATGAACATAAATATTCAATTTAGGGAAGGTGTTGAGAAGAAAATTGTATATTTATAATCTTACGAAACACCCTGTATATTATTAGACTTACAGATGTCATTACGAATAGAAGCTAAGTTCATTATTTAATAAACTTCCTTCTTCTGTTTTAACTGTCGCCAAGTCAACACGTGTTTTACTCTCCTAACACCTTGCTTCAAAAGGGCTCGGAAGGCGTCGTCCACTCCCGGTGACTTATAGTTCGAATAGGAAGGCAGTGTCCACTTGACTGAGTCTGCAGTGAACAAATTCTTTGCAGTTAGCCAGTTTGAGTGATCCGGCCTACGTGTGACCGATGCTGGAGTTAGGTAAGCCTGAACCGTCTCCGGAAAGTCGCTTGTCGGATGGTTTCTGCCCTCTCCTCCGCGCTAGTCGTATGGTCCCGTCCTGTCTTTTTAGGGATAATACTGTGTCTGTCTTGCCTCTCGACAGCACCTTGCGCAGCCGAGATGCCTCCGGGGTCGAGGAGACACTGCCACAGAATTGGTGCTGTGGCCGTCTCGCCGGAAAGTAGGCGGATGCGAGGACGAAGTCCCGACCTTCCCTGTCCTTCACCTGTACCGCCACCAGATCTTGCGTTATAAACTCTGAAATACAGAAAAAGTCTATATCGGTTCTAACGACTACACAAGAACGGGGTCTCTCGCTAGAGCCATACCAGATTACCTTGGTTTTCTTTCTTCTTACCTCTATACACCCATGGTTCTTGGATTAAAAGGATGCCCAGGTTATCCGAGATGAACCTTTTCACGATGACAACCGAGGTTTCCGATGCGTGATGCAGGTTCACCTGAGCAACTTCTATGCCGGCGCTGGAAGCTCCTGGCTCACCGTTGACGTTGCCTTGGGCCTCCATGACCTCATTACTATTTTGCTGAAGCGGAAGTTCAGCCGGAATCTCTTCTGTCTGATATATTTGTAGGATTCGTCATCTACTGCTATGTTGAGGTTCCATCCTGAACCCTCAGCACTGCTCATATTCATACGATCTTCCACGCCGAGGTACTTGAGCCCTCATTTTGGTTTTTCACTAAACCACGCGTGAAGTCGTAGGTCTTGTCCGCACTTTGGAGAAAGAATACCGTCATGCTGTGCAATTGTGGTATTTCCTCACCTCTCTTAACACACAGGACCGGACCCTTCCAGCCCTCTATCTTTGGCGTGATTTCCGTTAGCCAGGTGGCCGACTTCTCATCCTGATAGTCGACAAGCATACCACCCTTAAAATAGATGCCGTTAAAGGCGCCGGTGTAGCCATCGCCCATGAATAAGGCGTTTACCAGGCAATCCTGGAGTGCCGTCTGCTCTTCGGATCCTAGGGCCTCCGCCGGGTAGTTGCGGAGCATCACTGCCATCCGGATGCTTCTCACGATCTCCGAGTATTTACGGCTTACGGTTCTCGTCGGCTGCCGGGTGAGGTTGGGGCGTTTTCCACCAGCTTCCTGTGGTTTGTCTGCTCGTACTCTTTTCGACTTGGGCGGATTCTGAGGAGTTATTTGGCCGCTTTTCCTCTTTTCTGTTCGACTGGGTGCCTCTTTGGGTGCCGCTCCGTCCCTCCGACGAGGCTTCTTTGGCTCAGCGACGCCTCCGATTTCTGCGCCTTGTTGCAGACGATGTGTTGGCACCTGCGCGTAGTGCATTGTTAGGAGAGGAGACTGCTACCCCTGCTCCTACTCGGAGCCCGGTTCTCAGTTGACTCCGGTGTCATGCCGTCTTGAAGGTGGCTCCACTCATGCCCGCTCTGCGTTGGTCATCGTGACTTCCTGGGCGTCCTGGTTCAGGGGTACATAGGATGTTCCCTCGTTGCCTTTTCCTCTTTCGTTTGACCCTCGATTCCACTTTTGTGAAACCACCCTCCTCTCCGCAGTCGATCCTGCTCGAAGTGTTGTGGGGGCGGGGTTCGCGTTATTTACGGTGGTCGCGGTGGACACACTACGCTGAGTACCGCTGCAGGAGGGCACGTCTTCGTCGTTGCGCGCGTGCATCTCAAATAGCGCTCGTTTTTCCGGCGACAGGGCATCCAGGAAGCTGAACTTTCGTCTAGCTCTTGGGCCGCTCTTGCTAACGGTACTTGTGCTGCTGCAGCTATTCGCCTTTGTTGTTGATGTTTTGGTTGTTGTCGTTCATTGGTTGTTGGTTGTTTTTGTTGTTGTACATCTTTTTGTACGACCGTTTAGCTCGTATTGTGGGCCTCCCGGTCTATTCTTTGGAAGGGGAATCTAAAAGGTCCGCCGCGCTAGAGCCCCTTGACGCGGTAAGGCCACCGTTACTTCCCAAGGCGGCCCGGTGTTGGGAAGGCTCCCGTTCGAGTACAGCCGAATTTACCTCCTAGCTGCAAATCATCAAATGGGCACGGGTGTCTCATAACTCCCTGGATTAGGAGGTGGTAGCTCTTGGTCGCCGCATACATGCAGCTTCTGCTAACCCCCAGGAGAAATGCTATGCAGCATCCCCCTTGATGGTTGGAAGATTCCGTACTGTGCTGGAGTTTAAGCACCTACACTGCGACAAGGTGCGTACGAATCGCAGAGTTCTTGTTGAGCCAACAACTCCTGATAATAAAAAATGTTACGGCGATGATGAATCATCGCAGCGATCAGTAGAAAATAGCAATCGGGCGGGTACCAGCAAGCACTCGGACAGCGAAAGAAAACAAAATGCAAGGTCAGAATGTACCACGCAAAAATGGGTTATCTATTCAGACTGGAAAGAAAAAATTTAGTCCAATAAAATCAGCGCTCAAAACTTAGCAATATCAACCGTATACTATAAAAAGACAGAAATTCTAAATGGCAACAGATTTGCCTTACTGAACGACGAACCAAACAACGATGCGAAGGGAACCACCACAGTCGTGAATGCCAAACCGCCCCCAATCTTTTATAAGCAATATAATAGGCACAAACAATTTTCACATAGTGACCTTGAAAAAAGGTAACATATGTATATGAAACAAAACATCAAACATTCACTGAAAAAAGTTTCATGGATGTTGTAAAATACTTATCAGATATAACAAAAATTACTACTCTTACCAACTGAAGAGGTCAAAAGGCCTAATTGTTGTCATAAAAGGTATAGAGTGTTCGGTAGACTCTAAGGATATTAAAGAAACACTGGAAGAAAGTGGTTTTAGTCAGTGGTAAAGTCCCACAACCAATGTTCCAAATAGAATTGATTCCAAATTCTAGCCAACTAAAGAAACATGAAACACATCCGATTTACAAAGTAAAATATCTGCTCCATGGCAGAATTACCGTTGAGGAACCACACCAAAGAAATGGTCCAGTACAATGCACACACTGCCAAGAGTATGGAAATACGAAAGCATATTGCACACTACGCAGTGTCTGTGTGGTGTGTGGTGATGTACATCCTACATCAAAAGGTACTCTTAAAAATAAGGATTTAAATAAAAATATATTAATTTTGGAGGAAATCACATTGCGAACTATAATGAAATGATAAATATTATTCCTAACGATAATATTAAAATCAATGTCCCTTTTTCAAAACCGGGTAATCTTAAAAATAATACTACACAAGAAATCTAAGCAAATATGCTGAGAGGCAACACTGCATAAATGCAATTGCCCCAAAACTAACCACATGGAAGCGTTGAAACTATGATTTTAATTTTTTATGTCTACAATGCAAAATATGATTCAAGAGATGATAAAATCACAAAACCAAATTTTGCAAACGTTTTTAATTAAAAAATTGATGTATTGAACATTTGTATTTGGAATGCTAACGGTGTTAACCAACACAAGTTTATTCGATTTCTTGATGAAAGTATAGAAGTTATACTATTGTCAGAAAGTCATCTTACGAATAAAAACAATTTCTTTATACCGGGATTTAGACTCTATGTTACAAATCAACCAGATGGAAGGCATATGATGGATCAGCAGTGTTGGTTAGAAAACGTTATAACCACCATGCATTAGAATCTCATATTACAGCGCAGTTACAAGCTACAACAACATTTATAAAAAATGTTTGCTGGGACTTAAACCTGATATATGCCTATATACTGCCTACCTCGGTTTAAAATTCTTCTTCTTTACTGGCGTAGGCACCGCTTACGCGATTATAGCCGAGTCAACAACAGCGTTTCTTCTCTTCGCTACGTTGCGCCAATTGGATATTCCAAGCGAAGCCAGGTCCTTCTCCACTTGGTCCTTCCAACGGAGTGGAGGTCTTCCTCTTCCTCTGCTTCCCCCGGCGGCTACTGCGTCGAATACTTTCGGAGCTGGACAACATAACCTAGCCAACGTAGCCGTTATATTTTAATTCGCTGAACTATGTCAATGTCGTCGTATATCTCGTACAGCTCATCGTTCCATCGAATGCGATATTCGCCGTGGCCAAGGCGCAAAGAACCAAAAATCTTTCGCAGAATAACCGAGGCTATAACCGGCCATACCCAAACACTCCAGCTCGGTTTAAAATTACAGACATCCAATTTAAAGAATTTTTTGGAACCCTTGGTCATAGATTTCTAGCAGGTGGAGATTACAACGCAAAATACATGTATTGAGACTCACTACAAATTATCCGAAAGGAGAACATCTGTATCACACTACAGGCACAATAAACATGACATAATATCTTCTCGTAAGCCGACATATGGACTTAGTAATCGAAACAAAATACCAAATCTCACATAACAGTTGATACATGTACTAAGAAAGATGTGTGAACAATCCATATTCATTGATCCAAAAGTGGGTCTAACATCCTATAAAACGAACTGGCTAAAATGTTAAAAACACGTGAGTAGCCAGATTAATATTGAGTACAAATTAAATACAGGAAGAGATATTGACGAAAGCATAAGAGAACTCAATGATATAATAACTAACGCAGCTGTCTTAGCAACAACAAACAAAAACTACAAGCCGCTTGGTCTCAGAAAAATCAGTTATAGAGAAATAGAAAAGCTTGTAAATGAAAAAATGCGTGGAAGACGAGAATGGTAGACAAATCGCTACCCTTTTACTCAGCTTCGATTGAAATCTGCTCTATATAAATTAAAAAAAGCGCTTAAACGGAAGGAAAAATTCTACACCGAAACATGTAAAAAGAAGCTAAGGCAAAATCAAGCAAGCGAAATTCCTTACGGAACGCCCAAAAGTCCATTAAGTCAACTCTAACATGCCTATGCTTGGGTGGAAATTGGCCCCGAAGTGACTAGGAAAAGGCTAATACCTAATTGCTCAAAGCAGAGAACGTATATTTATAGAGAAGGTTCACGATGTCAAAAATTTAAGGATATTTCAATTTTGGGATATTTACTGTTTCGGATCAATGCGTTTCACCACAGAAAATTATTAGCGCGTTTCACCACTTAACATCAGGGGACATCAGGGAAAACAGCAGAATTGAGCATTTTCAGTGTTAAATGAGAAAAATAATGATAATTCTAATGTCAAGGGATGTACGCTTACAGATTCCCTTTATTACTATGCGCAAACGATGCTGCATGTTAACATGGCAAATGTTAACAATTGCTAAATAAAAGTAATAATGCGTAATCAGCAGTAATGAGTAAAGCATAGCGGAAATGCATTAGCATAAAAGCTCATTTTTCGGTGTGAAGCGGAAGTCCAACACGCGCAACCCAAATAAGTCAATTCAGAGAATTGGCAACAACATCAAGTCAGCAGTTGGCCAGTGCAACTTAGCTTAGCTTTTAAGTAAATTAATTTTTAAGTTTTAGCCTTAGCTCTGTAATCAAACAAAGAAGAACTAAATAAAATTTTTTTAAAGAAATTCACTTAAAATTTCTTAACTGGCGCCCAACGTGGGGCCTTCGCTAGTCGCGTTTAATAAATCGTATCAATACAATTCGCGGGTGTATCCACAAGTCTTGGTTAAAAAGTTTGTGCTGTCGTGATACTCAGCGGCTACCATTAGAAGACAAGGATAATACTTACCACCCCATAGACGGCGAAGGCTTGGGCTAGGACTCAACAGAAGTGCAGGAAAAGAGGAACCCTAGTCGCCAATAGCAAACGGGAAACGCAAGACGTTAGCCGCCTGCCCAGGAGAATGTTCCTGCTACTAGAGTAAGAATTAAATTTAAGAATCAATATTAATATATTCACATATGTTATAGAATTTTTAAAATATAAAAAGTGAAACTGTTTAATGTGAAACAAACTATGTTTTAGAAATCTTTAATGCAAAGGTGAACACAATCTAAGAATAGTAACATAATTTAAGAAAGAGAGCGTAATTCAGAAAAAATAATTGAACAAGACGAGATAATATTATATCGAAAATAAGCTAACTAAATGTGAAAATTTTAGAAAGAAAAGTTTTAACTCAAAACAAAATAAGCTGGGGATAAATTAAATTTTTAAAATAAAAAAGAGAATAATAGAAATATATCAATCATGCCAGTTAATCCTGCCAACCTCGTTCGGCCATCAATACTTAATGCACCCCAAGGGCCACCAGCACCTTCTGGTCAGCCTCTTGCCTCTTCTAATTCATTCTCTATGGATGAATTAACTACCGTAATCACAGGAATTGTGAACAATGTCTTAAGGACTGAAGGGCGAAACATGGTTCAAGCCGCCCTTAATCCAAATTCCAACTTTTCAAACTTCACGCATTACAACAGACTCAAGGCTACCCGGGAATGTCTCTGAATTAGACAAAATACCAGATGTGGTACGATGTCTTCGGGAGTTCTCCGGAAACCCGGGAGAATTCACATCTTGGAGGAAAAGCGTGGACAGGATCCTCCAGATATACCAACCTCAAAGAGGTACCCCAAAATATTATGGCATCCTCAATGTCGTTAGAAATAAAATCGTGGGCAATGCCGACATTGCCTTGGAGTCCTATAACACTCCACTGGATTGGAAGACGATCTCCAGTAGCCTAACATTGCATTACGCGGATAAACGCGACCTTGGTACCCTTGAGTACCAAATGACCTCTCTCGTACAGGGTAGCAATACAATTCAAGAATTTTACCAAAAGGTATATTCTCATCTCTCACTAATTCTGAACAAACTGGGATGCATGGAAGTCGGCGCAGAAGCCATGCACCTTCTAACTCGTACGTAGAGGGATAAAGCCTTAGACCCGTTCGTTCGCGGACTCAAAGGAGATCTACCGAGACTCCTTGGAATGAGGGAACCAGCAGATCTCCCTCAGGCACTCCACTTGTGTCTCAAACTAGAGAATCAAACCTTCAGGTCACATTATGCCTTGAGCAATAATAACAATATCAGCAGGAAACCACAAGAGTTTCGTCCACCACTACCTCCCAGCAGGATGAACAATGAGTTTTACCCCGAATTGGCATACATGCCTCAACCAAGGTTGTACGCAGCCACTCCACATAGACCACCGCAAATGAACTATCAAGTTCAACTCCAGCAACAGGCGCCCCAATATGCACAACAGCATTACAATGCATAAGCCACAGCCACGTCCAGAACCAATGGACATTGACCCATCACTGCGAACTAGGAATATTAATTATATGAATAGGCTACGTAATAATGACCCTATTAACAAAAGACTTCCTCCTGGCAGCCCTCCAGCTCCTGTGCCCCCTAATAAAATCCAAAGGAATTTCCATATAGATTCCGAACAACCCCAAGCTTACTATCCTACCACGACAATTGACGAGCAGACGAACGACAAATCTAGCCATTACGATGACGAATGATACAGCGACAGAAATGATGGAGGTCAGGACAATAGCTACATAGCACGACTTTACATTTTTTAGAATGAGTCACTCTTCGCTGCCCTATGTTGAATGCAGGCTGAACAGTGCAGATATTGTGAAAATTTTAGTAGATACAGGATCTACGAAAAACTATATACGATCCTCTATCGTGCCACATCCAATAAACAACGAAATCATTTTTTTTTTGTGAAATCCATAGCAGGAGACATCGAAATCAAACAGCATACCTTTCTAAACTTATTTAACTCAGACAAAAAACTGAAATTCTACCTCCTCCCAACTCTGACATCATTCCATGGTATTATTGGGAATGATAGCCTTAAAGAGCTTGACGCAGTCATCCACGTAAAGAATAACTTCATGGAGTTAGAAGGCAATACAAAAATTAAAATCAAGCAGCTAGCTTCAAGATCTGTTAACAAAATAGATATTGAGGAAGATAACTTGTCACAAAAACATCGGAAGGAAATTAATAATTTTGTCGAAAATTTGTCTAATCACTTTACGGAACCAAACGATAAACTTACCTATACCACTAAAGTCATAGGAGAAATCAGAACGCACAAGGACACTCTCGTTTATACAAGGTATTACCCAATGTCATTAAAAGGTGAAGTCGAAACCCAAATCAACAAAATGTTAGACGATGGCATCATTCGACCATCAAGATCACCTTATAATTCACCCGTTTGGGTTGTAGCAAGAAAACCCGATCCCCAAGGCAATAAGCAATACCGAATCGTTATTGAATATAGAAAGCTTAACTCGATTACTGTAGTAGACCGTTACCCAATACCCCAAATTAATGAGGTACTATCCTAGCTTGGAAAAAACAAATACTTTTCCGTTTTGGATTTAAAAAGTGGATTCCATCAAATCCCTCTCAAAGAATCCGATATTGAGAAAACAGCTTTCTCAATAAACAATGGCAAATACGAATTCACAAGACTGCCATTCGGACTCAAGAATGCCCCTTCAATTTTCCAGCGAGCCTTAGATGACATTCTTCGTCATCACATTGGGAAAATTTGCTATGTCCATATCGATGATATAGTCGTTTTCAGCAACTCTGAAGAAGAGCACACCCTCCACTTAAACCAAATTTTCAAAACCCTTGAAGACGCAAACATGAAAATACAATTAGACAAATGCCATTTTTTCAGGGACTCATTAGAGTTTCTAGGATTTATTATTTCCTCAAAAGGAATAACAAAGAATCCCTCAAAGGTAAAAGCAATAGCTAAAATACCTTACCCCAAAAATATAAAGCAACTTCACTCATTTTTAGGCCTTTCCGGCTACTATCGTCGTTTTATTAAAGATTACGCCATGCTGGCTAAATCTCTAACCATACTCTTAAGAGGGGAAGAAGGACGTATATCTAAAAACAAGTCCAGCAAAATCAATATCGAATTGCATGAAGACGCAAAGGATGCCTTCAACAAAATTAAAAATTCACTCATGTCTGACGACGTCATACTTTCCTATCCTGACTTCAAATAAAGAATTCCATCTAACGACCGATGCGTCAAATTTTGCAACTGGTGCAGTCCTTTCGCAGGACAAACACCCCATCTCCCGAACACTAACCAAAACAGAAGAAGCCTTTGCTACGAACGAAAAAGAGTTTTTAGCAATCATCTTGGCTCTAAACAATTTCAGGAATTATCTATACGGTTCAGCCAAAGTAAAAATTTATACAGATCACCAACCCCTTAAAGAGACCCTCAGCAATAAAAATAACAATTCCAAAATGAAACGTTGGAAAGCCCCACTGGAAGAATGCAATCATGAACTCCATTACAAACCAGGCACAACTAACGTGGTAGCCGACGCACTATCAAGAACGCCTCCCGAACCAATTAACGCCTTGTCAGTAACCCAGCATAGTGACGAGAGCTCATCCGATAACTTAATTTGGCATGTAGAATCCCCAATTAACGTTTTCAAAAACCAAATCTTCCTAAATTCAGGCCCAATTTCTACCTATCAATTCAAGATAGTATTCTCCACATACCATAGACACGTCATTGAAGAACCGGAATATAACTCAGAAACATTAATAAATCTCCTAAAAAGGTACCTAAACCCCTCCATAATAAATTGCATCAAAACCTACGAAAGAACTAAGGGTAAAATTCAAGAAATATACCCGATCCACTTTAGTAACTATAAAACCAAGTTTTCTCAACTCCAAGTCCAGGATGTGACAGACGAACAGCAACAAGAAGAAATAATCATAAATACCCATAAAAAAGCACATAGGAATTCTCGTGAAAACAAACTTCAAATTTTAGAAAATTACTATTTTCCCTCCATGACCAAAACAATAAAAAGAATTATTCAGCAATGCTCAGTTTGCAAAGAAAATAAGTACGACCGCCACCCTACCAAACCAAAACTAGGAGAAACCCCTATTCCACAGTTTCTAGGACAAATCTTACATATTGATATTTACATAACTGAACGAAATTTCGTCCTTACAGCCATAGACAAATTTTCAAAGTATGCCCAAACCAAAAGCCTTCGCTCCGGAGCCGTAAAACACGTTAAGGAGCCTCTCCGCGAACTATTGTTTCAATTTGGCGTAGCAGAAACGGTAGTTGTAGACAATGAAACGTCCTTGAATTCAGCTTCCATTCGATTTTTATTGGAAGATACCCTCAATATACAAATTTTTAGAACACCACCTTATGCAAGTTCCGTAAATGGTCAAGTAAAGCGATTTCACTCGACCCTCACAGAAATAATGCGCTGTTTAAAAGCAGAGCGAAGTTTCACCTCATTCGCCGAACTCCTCGATAACTCTGTCTACGAGTACAATTTTTCAGTCCACTCCTCCACAAAGAAAAAACCAATGGAGGTATTTTTCGGGAGAAGAATCTCCACAGACCCAAGCCAATTTGAAAGAGCTTGGAAAGAAATTATCTCAGAACTAAAAAATAGACAACTAAAAGAT
Organism: Bactrocera zonata; assembly: GCA_037783105.1. NCBI lineage: Eukaryota > Metazoa > Arthropoda > Insecta > Diptera > Tephritidae > Bactrocera > Bactrocera zonata. The sequence goes on along the minus strand of JBAWJQ010001973.1, from coordinate 220,009 downwards.
CTTTCCTACGATATTAAAACCCGTCATCCAATTAAAACATATAACTCTGGAGAAATAATTTACGTTAGGATAAACAAACGACTAGGCACCAAAATATCTCCAAAATTTAGAAAAGAAATAGTAAAGGAAGACAAAAATTCCATCGTTTTGACAGAATCAGGAAAAGTAGTTCAAAAACGCAATATAAAAAATCAAAATGAAAATTTTTGTTTCCAGACTTCTCCTTATTTACCCAATATTCACATCAATAGACATTTATGGCTACTCCACGGCACAAATAGTTACGATAAATGACGGACTAGTAAAAAACCAGAATGGAGACTTCAGGCTAATACACATAATCGACCTCAACAAGTACGAACAATTTCTGACGGACATGTACAGATTCACCTCTTCGGACATACCCAAGGACACAATCCTTTATCCCATCTAAAACACGAATTAACCCAATCTCTTAAAATTTTAGATACAATAAAACCTGTCGAAAGAAGTTAGAAAATATCCATAAATAGTTTAGGAACGGCTTGGAAATTCATAGCCAGAAGCCCCGATCACGAGGATCTGGATGTAATAACCAAAAATCTTAATGATATTGATAATAATAATAATAAACAAGTACTAATTAATAATATTTTTAAGGAAAAAATTAATAACATTAGCATGATAGTAAATAATCTTCTTAATAACATAAGGAAAGATACTTATATAGAAAACGAGACTTATAAATTTGCAAAATTGAATAAGATTAATAAAAGAAGAGTTGATTAACATTAAATACGCCATAAAGTGGGCAAAGAAAGACATTTTAAATACATTATTGTTAAATAAAAATGAAATCGAAATTGCGTTAGAAAATTTAGAAAATGACGAAATACCTTTCAAAAATGCTGAAGAAGCACTAGAAATATCAAATATAAATGTAATTAGTCAAAATATGACAATATTTTACTTGGTAAAAATACTATTAACTATTAAGGAAAATTTTCAAAAAATGAGTATAAGACCAGTTGTTAAGCAAAACAAAATTATAATTAATGTCGAATTTGATAAAATATTAAAGGGTTCGAAAGATACCTATGGAATTAAAGAAGTATGTAATAATTATAAGAAAATTGAGATTTGTAAGCAAACTGAACTAGTAAATATAAGTAATAGTAGTTGTATACCTAGAGTAGTAAATAGCCTAAATTCATCTTGCACTTTAACAAACGGCCAACATATCCAACAAATCGAAGAAGTAAAACCCAGCACCATATTACTTAATGGCTTTCAAGAGGTAATAGATGCTGACGGAATGCAGAAAAATTTATCAGGGACACACCTTATTAATTTTCATAACTCAACGTTAAAAATAAATCATCAATTTTACATTAATTACGATTTGGTTCCACTGCCGGCATCCCAGCAGTACTGCAACCAGCACCAATCGAAAGAAATCGAATTGAATTACTTTCTCTCCAGGCCCTAAAAGAGTTTCATATTGATAACATACGAAGAATAAATCTTCTGAAGACAGCAACGATATCCAATATCTCCCTTTCACTTGGACCCGTTGCAACTATCATTATCGGTATAATATTTTTTCGAAAATTCTGGAGAAAGCACCAAAATAGAATAATCATATCTTCAAGCCTGGACCTTAACCAGATGCCCTCAGTGAATATTGATCTTAAGGAGATCAAATATCTTCCCAATGATCAAAATACTTACATACATCAATTTTAACAACCTCCTCTATTTTTGATAGGCTCTCGGGACGATCGCTTTTAAGAGGGGAAGTGTTAACATGGCAAATGTTAACAATTGCTAAATAAAAGTAATAATGCGTAATCAGCAATAATGAGTAAAGCATAGCGGAAATGCATCTTTAGTTGCACAATATTTCCCACAGCAAAAGCCAGACGCTTTCATTAGCATAAAAGCTCATTTTTCGGTGTGAAGCGGAAGTCCAACACGCGCAACCCAAATAAGTCAATTCAGAGAATTGGCAACAACATCAAGTCAGCAGTTGGCCAGTGCAACTTAGCTTAGCTTTTAAGTAAATTAATTTTTAAGTTTTAGTCTTAGTTCTGAAATCAAACAAAGAAGTACTAAATAAATTTTTTTTTAAAGAAATTCACTTAAAATTTCTTAACTTGCATATAATAGATCGGTATACATATATGTACATATATATTTTAAAATTGAGATATTTTATGATGAATTCCATTTAATCTTGGCAAATATATGAAATATAAAATTTGTATTACTACCATAATATGCATTTTATATAGGTTTGGTACGAAATACATATGTATATTTATATACTTAAACAAATATTTGTTTTGGTCAATAAACTTTTCGATATCTTGTTAAAAGACCAAGCACAAAACAAATATAAAAGAACCATACGCATAATGCTTGTAAATTTGTCTACATGTAACAAATGTATGTAAATATGCTCATATTTTTTGCTTTCATATCAATGCCAATGTGTCGAAAGACTGACGCGTCACATAATTGTGTTGTTGGTAGAAAATCCGAGCTGTGCCGAAAACACAAACGAACGATCGCCAATTGCCACTGCTTCCCTTGCCGCTGTACCAGCTTCGCCAACAAAGCAGCGTTGTTTTTTTTTTTGTTTTTTTTTTCTTAAATAGATACTGCTACTTAGCTGTAGCAATATGCACGATTCGTACCGCCCGCTAAAGGTTCACCTCATTCGGGACCACGCACAGTCAGTATTACCTACTGTTCTGGACTTGCAAACGGTACGCCTACGTACTAACCCTAACTCCGTCTCCTTTAGCTTTACTGAGACCCTGTGGGACCGCCGTTAGGCATTTCATCGCAGGGCAAGCTTAGCCGGTGGGCTCACGTCATTTGAGCGATATTCGCTGCTCTAGCTTCAATTCTTCTTTGCTGTTCTGCTTTCCTCAGGTCATGGAGTACCATGGCTGTCATCTTCTCCATAAGATTCCACACATGCCTCGAGTGCAACATAAATGTCACTATATTGTCTGGCGTTATTCGATTAGATACTTCTTTTTCCATCATCATTCGCTCCTTTGTATATTTCCGACAGTGGAAAAATATGTGTTCTGCGTTCTCGGTATTGCTACCACAGAAAGAGCAAGCTACTCCCTCCTCGTGACCATACTTATGCAAGTACTCCCTGAAGCATCCATGTCCTGTTAGGAACTGCGTCAACCTCCCCGTGTTTTCGTTCCATCCATGCTTATATGTTACCGATTAATCGGTATGTCCATCTCCCCTTGCTTGATGTATCCCAGCGTGTTTGCCATTCGTTTAAGCTGGCTTGTCTTTCTTCTCTACGCTCTGCCCCTGTTAGTTTCCGGCCTGTGCTTTTACTTTTATCATATATTCGCTTAAGTTCGAGAGCCATTATGTCTGGAGGCATAATTCCTGCTAGAACTCCGACAGCTTCATTAGAAACCGTGCGAAATGCACTGTTCTAATGGCGCTCAACCGGAACACCGCTTGCGCCACTCCAGCATATGTCTTATGCACTAATGCTGGTCCAAATACAGGCGCCGCATACATTACAATTGACTGGCTGACCTTGACCAGAAGAGCTCTCCTGCTCTGTTTCGGCCTTCCTATGTTTGCCATTATTCTTGCTAAGGCCATGTTTACACGCGCCGCTTTTTCACATGCTTTTTCAATATGCATTTTTTAGTTGAGCCTCGCATCAATCGTTACACCAAGATATTTCACAGCGGATTGTGTTGCAATGTTGTGCCCGTCTATGTTAAGCGAAATGGTTTCCAGCTTTTTCCTGCTAGTTATAAGCACTACTTTCGTTTTATGGCCAGCAAGTTCGAGTTTGCCTTCGTTAGTCACTGCTTTATTTTCAGTACAGTATGACTACAGATACTTTGTATTTGATGGAGCTCCTTAGCTACTATTGTCACAGCAATATCATCTGCGTATCCAATTAATTGCACTTCTCTCGGTAGAGGGAGGCGCAATATTCCATCATAGAGTGTATTCCAAAGGAGTGGGCCTAGCACAGATCCTTGTGGCACACCACCCGTTACCCTCCACCTGTCTCCTTCAATAGCCTTTTCTGCTATACCTGCAACTTTCCTGATTGCATCAAGAATTGACCGCTTTCTACGAAAACCATATTGATTATCAGAGAGACCACCATCTCTTTCTAAATGATTTTCTAGACGGGTACAGATTATCCGCTCCAAGATTTTGCCCATCGTATCGATCATACAGAGCGGTCGATAGGAACTTGGTTCTCCTGCCGGTTTGTTTGGCTTCTGTAGGAGTACAAGTCGTTGTACTTTCCAAATTTTTGGGAATACTCCCTCACGAAGGCAACGTGTATATAAATCCGAAAATGGCTGTGGATGAAAGCTGATCGCAATTTTAAGAGCCCTATTCGGAATACCATCTAGTCCTGGTGCTTTGCTATTTTCAAAGCGCTCAGCAGCTTGAACAACTTCCTGCCCGGTGATTTCTGGCGCGTCTGCTACTTCTTCGCGATGATAATTTCCTTCTTCCTGATTTTGTTGTGGGAATAGGGTTTCTACTACATTTTTGAGTAATGAAGGACACGTAGGCGCTTGACATTTGCCACCCTTAATCCTTGACATTACAGTCCTATACGCTGCTCCCCACGGATTTTCGTCCACTTTTTCGAATAATTCTTTGAAACATGTCATTTTGCTCTTTTTTATTGCCTTTTTTAGGTTGTTGCGTTTCTTTTTGAATGCTTCTCGCAGGCTGTCACAATCTAAGCTGCGTATGTTTCGTTGAAAACGGCGCCTTGCTTCGTGACTTTCACTTCTCAGAGATTCGATTTCTAGATTCCACCAATAAGCAGGCTTTCTCTGTGCGGCTGTCCTCTTTTTATTCATAGCGCCATCACAGGCTTTGCTAATGTGTTGAACCAACAATTTAGCCTGTTGGTCTATGTCATCGCTTCCGTTTACGTTTTCATCCAGCATTAACTTAAAAAGCTCCTCATCTAGGGTTTCAATTCTCCACCCCTTGGACTGCACCGTTTGGTGGCAAACTTTTCCTTGTTGTATACTCTTGCTGATGCTTAACATTATAGCTACATGGTCACTTTGGGTATACATGTCGCATATCCGCCAGTCTATATATCGATATAGCACCCTGCTGGCAAAATATATATGTATAATAGAGCCACGCCCATTCTTCTCGAAGGTGTTTTGTCTTCCTGTGTTAAGCAGTACCACGTCTAGAACACCAAATGCTTTCAGTAATGCGCTACCTCTTAGATTTGTATTTTTGCTACCCCATTCTAGCGCCCAGGCATTAAAGTCACCTGCAATTATATTAGGTGTAGTTGTCATCGCATCCTTTACCAAGTTGTCAAGTATTTTTTCATATTCCGCATGTGGTATACTTGGCGATATATAGCAGCTGTAGAAGTAAATCCCCCATATTTCGGCTCTTGTATAGTATGCCTTGTCAATTAGTGGTTTGTCTTGCATCATCTTATCTCCGCATGCCCATATTGCAACCTTTTTTGTGGTGTCGGAAATCCACTTGTCAGAGTTTTTATTTTTATACTGCTCACAGATTAATGCAATGTCTACTTTATTTTAGTAAATGTTTTGCGTCAAGAGATCCTGGGCCGCTTCGCAGTGGTTCAGGTTTAATTGTAATATTTTCATCTTTTAGGTTTTTTGAGCGCTGCTGTATATATGGGGCATTTCCGGTTTCCTATCTGATGGTCTATGTTTGTGTTTCCACTGCGTTTACATGCTTTGCAAGAAGGATTGTTAACACAATCTTTGGCGAAATGACTCTTCTCTCCGCATTTAATACAGCACTTGCTTCTGTCTTCTGGGTTGCTGCATGCTTTCGCCACATGTCCATACTCCAAACATCTGAAACATTTCTTCAGTTGCGCTTTTTCCCTGATTCTGCAGATTGTCCAGCCGATTTTAATCTTTTGTGCTGCTAGTAGGTGCTTTGCTTCCTGTGCCTGAAGGCTTATGATTGCTTTCTGCGTGTCTGCATATGCTGGTCTAATGCTTTTAATGCACTCTACGCTAAATAGACGCAGCTCTTCAAATTCTGAACGAATTGCCTGTGGTATATCCTCTTTCGTCGTTATATCGTCCAAGTCTCGCACTTCCACTGTGATTTCTTGTGTTAGAGATCTTATTTGTGCCTGATCTCTTAGTATCTTCCCTATTTCCTCTCTATATTCCTTAGTACTTCCTGTCTGCGCTTTCTTTAGCTCCAACAGTATCTCACCTTTAGCTGTCTTTTTAATTCGTGTGACATTTTCGCCAAGCACCTGCAGATTTTCATTCTGCTTAACCGCCCGAAGTATGTCTGCGTAAGACATGTCACTGGTTTTTGCCGCAACAATCACTTCTGGTCGAAGGCGTGGTACGGCGTTTTCCTTCTTCTTATTTTTATTTTTTTGGGCTTTACTTGGTATCGTGATCCAGGTATCTTCCCTTGTCGCGCTTTTCTCCTATCCCGAGATTTCTGCTTTCTCCTGTTTTTACAATTGGTTCGTCATGCGTTGTTTTAGTCCTTTTTGGAGGGGTTCGTCGCTTTATCTGCTTGTCACGTGGTCTTTTCGGTGTGACTTCAGCAGTCGTCTGTTCCATAGCTCCTCTTCTTCCTAAGTTAGCTTCCCGTTGTCTAATATAGTCATCTTGTGTACGGGTGTAGAGCTTCGATATTTCGCTAAGCAGTTCCTTCATGGGATTGTTGATAGTGCGCTGTGGCGGATGCATCATATCCGTTAGCTTTTGTATCATATCTCCAAGTTTATACATATGCTCACGTTGCGACTGTGCTTCTTCCAATATCGGGGTGTTCTCCTGAAGCGTTGGAGGTGACGACTTCGACCTCGCTGGTCTTTGTGCGGAGAGCACCTTCACTGGCGATCTAGCCAAACGCGAGGCTCTTTTAAAGGGGTCCACTCCTGGCATCGTAAATTGACTCGTGACACCGCTAAACTTCTTGCTGCTTTTGTTGTTGTTGTATGTTTTTTCATTTATTGTCTCCATTTATCAGTTTAACCAGCGCATCGTGTGCAGGGGGGCGGGCCGAAATAGACAGGAACGGGTATACCCTCGGCAGTCCCCTGAGGCCTGTCCTACGCTTTACCGGTTCCGGTAAACTTGGACGAACCGAAGCTCATTCATTCGTTAGTTGACTGTCGACGCGGATAGACGTGCGTGTGCATCGTTGCGATTTTTCGAAGTGTTTTTTCGGTGATTTTTCGATTCCCTTTTGTGCGGGTATTTGTTTACGCGATTTGGTTGGCACCGTTATTGCCTGGCGCGTGTGCATAGCGGTTTCGGTGAAATTGTTTGCGCGAATTGCGGGTGCGTGGGTTAGTGACCGCCCTGATTTTGCGCGAGTACACATTTTTGTGTACTGACTCGGTGTAATATAACGGGTGAGTAATACATTTAATTATTACCGTATATACGGACAACGTGGTCATCCACGTTGTTGTTAGTGGCGGAACCTTCGCACGGTTCCAGTGTAGCTCCGTGTTGTTGGTACTCTTGCTGACTGGACTGCCTGCCAGTGGTTCTGTGCTGAGCATCTGGCGGTTAGTTGGCTCAGTGTCAGGTGGATCTGGACAGGATTGCCCAAAGGGTGCAAGCGTCTGTCCAGTGTTGGAGATTGCGACTCCTGTGAGGACCAACGGTCATATCAGCGAACCGTTTAGCCCACGGTGCGATTCGGCTCAGCGCCACATCGGTCGACTCCGGACCGTTTCGGGGACATTGTCCGGCCGACGGCCAATTGAGTGGCCTTAATCCAACCAAGTGTTGGGGTTGTGGGTTGCGCCACTGCGGGATCGCTATAATCGACCGCTTGGGTGGTCGCTGCTATTGAGCGGGCCTTTGCGTGGGTCGCACTTTTCAGCGCGTTCAGACGCAGACACCTGGAGAGCAGCTGCTCCAGTATCTTTCTGTCCGTGAGCCTTCTGCGCTAGTGGTACGCCAGCGGATCAGTTCGACTGAGAGGCTAGTCGGGAAGTAGGATGCCTCGTGGACGGAAGAAGAGGACGAAGGCACTCGCTGGAAGCGGAGAATCCGCCGCTTCAACAGTCGTGGAGGATTCCACGTCGGGAGGCGAGGACGAAACGTCGGGAGCGGTAAGGTCTCCACCGCGGAGTAAGGCGCGTTTGGGGTCGCCGCGTAAAGAGGACGGTAGCGAGGGAGGGAGCGGGAGTTGTGGCGGGAGTGCCAATGTGGGCTCCGCTGAGAAGGCGGTTACGCGTGCGGGTTCGCCGCTTAACGTTGGGGGAAAGGAGGGAGGGAACGGGAGTGTCAGTGTGGTCGCCGCCGAGAAAGCGGTAACGCGTACGGGGTCGTCGCGTAACGACGGAGGGAGCGGTAGTGGGAGCGTGGTCCATCCGGTTAGTACGGTGGGCAAGGGAGTGAGCGTCGCGAAAGTGGGCGCTAATAAAACGGGCACTCGTGTCTCGGGTGCCAACAAAGAGGGTGCGCGAGTTCCTTCAAGGGGTGCTGTGGTTGTTGGGGGCGGGGCAGTCAGCCATGTGGCGGCTGCCAAGCGAATAACGGGGGAATTAAATGAGTTGGTGTTTGACGCCAAAAACTTTGATGTTGGGGCCGCGAAGGGGCTGATGGAGCTTGCCTCAAAATATGAGGCGCTTCTGATGACGGTCATAACCGAGAATGCCCACCTTCGCGGTCAGGTAGATGCCCTTAGGGGGAGTTGTGGGAAATCCTCCTCTTCGGCGTCGAGCAGGTTGATGCCGGCTCCGTCGGCACCGATGCCTGCGCCTCCAGCACCTGTGCTTGAGGCAATAGCCCCGGTGACGCCGAAGTCTGTGGAGACCTGGTCGGTCGTGGTCAGGAGTAAGGGGCCCGCAACTTCCTCTAAGGAAGTCATTAATAAAGTGGTCAAAGAGGTGGGTCGCTCACTTGGAGTGAGGGTCCACGAAGTGCGACCAATTAAGGGAGGTGGGGCGGTCATTCGCACGCCCTCTGTTTTGGAGAGGGAACGAATGGCGAGTAATAAGAAGTTCGAGGAGGTGGGGTTGGACGTGACTGTCAACCGGAAGTTGGGTCGTCGGGTGGTGGTTCAGGGGGTCCATACGGAGATCCCCCATGAGGAATTCATGGAGGAACTACTCCGGCTGAACCTCCAGGACTTCAGCCCGGCATCCCAGAGGACTGACGTGAGGATGGTCAGTCGTCCCTGGAAGGTGGCCGCTGACGGTAGCACCAATGTCGTCCTTGAGGGTACGGACAAATTGATGTCTGCCCTTTTGGAGGCAGGTCGGTGCTACATAAAGTGGTTCTCCTTCAGGGTGCGATCGGATAGCCCCGTCGCCGGATGTCTGTCGGAGGTGCGGTCAGGAAGGCCACAAAGCTGCCGGTTGCGTCAATGCACCCCATTGTCGCAACTGTGAGTTTAAGGGTAGGCCAGCTGGGCACCTGATGATGTCAGCTGTCTGCCCTATCTATTGTGGCATTGTAGAGCGCGCCCTCGCCAGACACTGATAGGGGGATTATCCAGCTCAATTGTCAGGGCTCTTATGCCGTAATGTGCGAGTTGGGGGTTGTATGGTAGAGGGTGGGTGCGGTATTGCTCTACTCCAGCCTTAGAGCTAACGCCGCAATAGTTGTGAATAATCCACGCTACGATTGCGTAGTTGTGGATTCTTCACAACTGGGTATATGTGTAGCGATAGAAGCGGAGTTCGGTAGGATGTTTGTCGCTAGTATTTATTGTAAATATAGCGAGCCCCTAGAGCCCTACCTGGGCTACATGGAGAAGCTACTACTACTTGCGAGTAGTAGCCCATTTATCCTAGGGTTGGATGCGAATGCCACGTCCTCGATGTGGTTTAGTAAGGTATCCCGGCATTCGTCTGGATACCAAAGCCACAGTCGAGGCGAGGCATTAAGCGAATGGGTGGTGGCTAATAGCCTCCACATTTTGAATGAGCCGAGCGAGTGGTATACGTTCGATGGGCTTGGGGGCGTGAGCGACATTGACGTGAAGCTTATGAACGAGGCAGCAAGTAGTGTTTAGTGTTAGTTGGGAGGTTAGGGGAGGGTGGGGATTGAGTGATCATAATTTGCTTCAAATTGTGGTTACCCCTCGATCCCCTCCCTCACCTTATGAGAGTCCATTGCGGCGATGGCGTACCTCTGGTACTGACTGGAACCAATATGGACTCTCGGTTAGGGAAGCGGTATTCAGTATACCGCTTAGAGAGTTTGAGGAGTTGGGGGTTGATGAGCAAATCGCTCGTCTATATGAGGTAGTATGGGGGGTGAATGATAGTGTTTTTGGTAGGTATGAGTGTTCTAAAGTTAGTAAAATTAAATGGTGGACGCATGAGCTAATCTTGAAGAGGAGGACTGTCAGGCGATTGAGGCGTAAGTTTCAACGCGCTCGGCGGTCCAATTCGGATAGGTTGTCCCAGCTTAGGTATGAGTTTAGTTGTGCGGATAGGGAACACAAGGAGATGTTGGTGAAAACCAAAGAATATGAGTGGAGGAGCTTTGTTAGGGAAAATAGGAACGACCCCTGGGGCCAGGTCTATAGGATCTGCAGGGGTCGTAGGAGGGAGGATATCACCTCTCTTCGCGTCGGTGACACTCTGTTATCGTCGTGGAGAGAGTGTGCAGGGGTTCTGTTAGGTGCGTTCTTTCCTAGGTCGGAGGTGCAGGTACCTCAAGCACAAGAGGTGCCTGTCCCTCCATTAGATGATGGGGAGTTGGGGTACGCCTTTGGCCTGGTTAGGTCTAAACGGTCCCCAGGTTTTGATGGTTTCAACGGAGAGATGTGTAAAAGCTTATGGAAGTTCATTCCCGAATACATGGAGGCCATTTATAATAAGTGCGTCTGGGAGGAATATTTTCCACGCGAGTGGAAAAGTGCAAGGGTTGTTCCTCTCCTGAAGTCCCCTGATAAGGTCAGGAGTGATCCTCGATCTTATCGGGGCATCAGTCTCCTTCCAGTACTTGGAAAAGTGCTGGAAAGAGTCATGGTGGAACGGCTTCAAGAGATAACGCGGGGTATGTGGGCGGATAGGCAGTTTGGGTTCAGGAAAGGACGCAGTATAGAGGATGCGTGGTTTTTCGTTCAGAATGTCGTTAGGGAGAATGTCAACAAATATGTCCTTGGCATATTTGTTGACTTCAAGGGGGCGTTTGACTACCTAAGCTGGGATCGAGTGGTGCAACGGCTGGAGGAGCTTGGCTGTCCGGAAGTTACTCTTTGGAGGAGTTATTTTTCGGACAGAAAGGCCTCTCTTGTCGGCATGAATGAAAGTGTGGAGATCGGAGTTGTTCGGGGCTGCCCGCAGGGTTCCATCTGTGGTCCATATATTTGGAACCTTATGATGGACACTCTGCTTGGGCAGCTCGAGCCATTCTGTAAGTGTTGTGCGTATGCGGACGACCTTCTTCTTATTGTTGAAGGTCGCTCCAGGTCTAAGTTAGAGCGGGCGGGAGGAGATCTCTTAGAGATCGTTAATTCTTGGGGTTTAGGTGTGGGGGTTGCCACATCGATGGACAAAACGGTGGCTATGCTGCTGAAAGGTAGATTGTCACCGGCTCGTCCACCGATTGTCCGTGTGAATGGGGTCAGCATCAGATATGTGACGCAAGTCAAGTATCTGGGGTTGACCATGAGTGAAAGGATGTGTTTTACTCCACACCTGGTGAAAGTGAAGGAGCGACTGCAGGCAACCGTAGGCAAAGTACGACGTATTTTGAGGAGCGATTGGGGTCTCGGACGTCGTGCTGTCCACACCATATATCGTGGCTTGTTTGTGGCCTGTGCCACATATGGAGCCCCTGTATGGTGGGAGGCAGCCACGACTGTCTTGGTGTCTCAAAAACTCCTCTCAATACAGCGTTGTATGATGCTTGCTTGCTTGCCTGTATGTCGCACCGTCTCAACGGATGCGATGCAGGTGCTATTAGGTGCACCCCCTCTTGACCTGATTGTCATACAGCGTGCTGTTGCATTCAGGTTAAGAAGGGGTTTGAGTGTGTCATTGCTGCGGAACGATTGGATTTCCGACGATGATGCGGAGAAGGAGGGATATCTAGGGAGCAAGAGGCTTCTAGATGATATGGTTAGGTGTAGGTGGCAAGAACGTTGGGACAATAGTCCTAACGGCCGAGTGACGTACGAGTACATTCGGGACGTTGGGTTCGTTGAGGATAACCCAGACTTCAGATTTTGTCTGAGTCTGGGTTTCCTGCTTACGGGGAATGGGCCTCTGAATGCATTTTTGCATCAGAGGCACCTTTCGGATACGTCGGGGTGTTTTTGTGGGGCGGGGTCAGAGGGTTGGTCGCATTTAATTGCGGAGGGCCCGATGTACTCGGACATTAGGGATCTGGGTGGTATGGGGATTAGCTGGACTGATAGACGATTAGATGTTAGTGGTGTGATCTCCACTAGTCGGAATACCGAACAGTTAGGGCTGTTTGCGCGTGAAATGTTTAAGCGGCGAAGGTGGTTAGCTGGAAATTAGGGTTTTAGTTTTTTGTATGATTGGTGTGTGTAAGTGATGTGTGTATGGGGTCCAACCCCTGGCCACCAGTCCAGAGCAGTATGGAAGCTCAACTGGTAGTAGTTTCGGCTACGAGGTCTGACCGGAGACTTAATTCTGGTACCACGGGGAGCAGGAGCCCTTGGAGGTAACTCCAACCTGCTCATGCGGACCGGCCCCTTGGGGAGTATCGTGGTGGTTGTGGTTGAAACCTAATCGCGGGAAGAACTGACCCTGTCAGTTGAATGTGGAGTTGCATTGCAACCGGGTGCCGGACCCAAAGCACGGCAGAGGTTTTAGATGAGCCTCGAACCCTACCAAGGTGGTTAGTGTGTCCACTCCACACTGCCAATTGGTACTGAAAATACTTAGCATTCTCAGGGCGCTGATCAACGCATTGATTTGATCCGCTGTGCTTTTGAACGCCGTGGAGTAAGGCTGTCGTCAGCAGGTACCCACGTAAAACACACCGGACGTTGAACCGGCGCTCGCCCGTAGCAACGCAGTCTACTAGTTCTGCGCCCAATGTACACTTCCTGACCAGGGCCCGAAGGGGCTGGTTTCTAATTCACATCGTGGCTGACACTTCGGCAGAGCTGACTCACATCACCAGTGAAAACAGCTGGTGATGCTTCTAGGGATTCCCAGTGCGCCCCGGTATGGACCGGTCTTATTTACAGCCGCACCTAACATGGTGAACAGACGCTGACCAGGAAGCCGCTGCTTTGAGTCCGTCGCGCCTGGATTTTTGATCGGTCACCTATATTAGAGAGGCGGCAACTATTCGCCTCTGTCGCAGGAGTTTCATCGGCTTGGCTGGCTTTTGTACCGCATTCTCCACTCCTGCCGCTCATAGTCGGGGGTTGCTTATTTGTTGTAACTGGGATGCCTGATCCCGTAGGATCTAAGACCTACCAACGGGTAAGACCTACCAACAAACCAGCGTAGATATGTATGTTTGTGTGTGAGCTTGCACACATATCGACGCAGATTTTTGCAAGCCGCGTAAAAGTATTTTTTACATTCCTTGAGAAGTACAGTCAATCCCGGTTATGTGCCACAATCAAAGATACAGATTTTTGTGGGTAAAAATAAAAATATAATATGGTACATAAGCGACTACGGATACTTAACCGAGTTGTACTTAAAACAATTGTTTGAATGTATTTCAAAAAACAAACCGTGGGATGCAGCAAGATATAGGCAGTTAAGAGGGATGATTTTAATTTAAGCGGAGTACTACTTAACAGGGATTCACTGTACACATAAATCTGAGGAATATAAAATATTTTCTCTGACACATTTCTTGACTTCAAAATCGACAAATTAACTATGTTGTCAATTTTATTCTATACTTATATTTGTGGGGTTGTCGCTTTTTCCTTCTCATACAAATATCAGAAATAAGAATACAAATTTCGGCATCGACTATTTGGTTGCCATATGGACTTATGACGCTGCTGATGCTATTTGAAACCATTGTTATTTTTGTGGAACAATATTCGTAATTTTTGCGGGTGACATATCTACATGTGAACGCATATAAGTATGTATGTTGTCTATGCATTATTTGTGTGGGAATGTCATACGCACATATTTATATGTGTACGCATATTTGTATGTTGGTTTGTGTATACATTATTTGTTCGGCAATGTCGTACACATATGCATGTACATACATGTAGAGCAGCAGCATGTAGCAATTCGGATGACAGGAGCAAGTGCAGTCTAAGATGTGGTGAGAAAGGACACTTCGCACAGACGTGCGACAAGACTCCGTCTTGTGGTGCTTGCAAGAGCAAGGGGAGGGAAAACTCAAACCACCAAATAGGTAGTAAAAGATGCCCTCTATATCAGGAAGCGTATAAAAAATACAATAAATGAAAGTTATCCAGCTAAACCTGAACCATTGCGAAGCTGCTCAAGAGTTGCTTAAACAAACTGTATTTGAAGAAAAGGTGGACGTAGCAATACTGTGCGAGCAGTATAAAAACGTAGACAACGCCACCTGGGCCTCAGACACCTCCAGCAAAGCTGCCATATGGTCATGTGGAGGCAAAGCTTTCCAAGAAAAGCCACTGTTAGGAAAGGCCTACTTCACACGAGCCAAGATCTGTGGAATCAACTTTTATAGTTGCTACATCCCACCGAGTGTCCCACAAGGCGCGTTTGAGAAGATATTGGATGATCTTGTACAGGAAATCCTAACAACTACAAATAACGTCGTAGCAGGCGATTTTAACGCATGGGCTGTGGACTGGGGAAGTGTTAGTACGAACAAACGAGGAAACGTTCTACTCAAGGCCTTTTCATCGCTCGAGGTTGTGCTATTGAATACTGGAAATAGGAACACTTTCGAAAAAAATGGCCGTGGATCCGTGATTGACATCACGTTTGTTAGTAGCCCGCTGGTACGATCAACATGCTGGGAAGTCTCTGACCTCTATACGCATAGTGACCACCTAGCCATTATAATGGAGATTGGAAAACCCAGGAGTGAAACATACGCGCACACAAAGATGGTACAGACAAAAGGATGGAAAGCAGAAACGTTCGACGAAAATCTCTTTCGACTTATGCTAGATGACAACATCACAAATGTAGAAGATACAGAACGACAGGCGGAGATATTAGTGAGGCACGTCAGCAAAGCATGTGACGCTGCAATGTGCAGGAAAAAACAAGGCGCTAACGCTTATAGACAGCCTGCATACTGGTGGAATAGTGCAATCGACAGCCTGAGAACTGACTGCAACAAAGCCAGGCGCTCCTGCCAGAGAAGACGAAGTTCACCAGAATACGAAAACCTGCGCGAAAGTTTTAAAAGGAAACGCCGTGAGCTCAAGAAAGCAATCAAAAGAAGCAAACTCTCCTGTTTCAAAGAGCTCTGCGAAAATGCCGATGAGAATCCATGGGGCGATGCGTACAAAATAGTGATGACAAAACTCAAAGGAAGCAAAGGGAGAGCACCAACCTGTCCCACCCTATTGAAAAACATCGTGGAAACCCTTTTCCCTATGCAGAGGAACGAAGGATCTGTATTATCAGATATAAATACGGTAATAGACGCACCATCGGTCACCGACGATGAAGTGATAGATGCAGCCAAAAGGTTTGGAAATACCAAAACACCGGGTCTAGACGGAATCCCCAACAAGGCGCTAAAAACGGCTATAACACACAAAGCGAGCCCCTTCTCACAGCTCTTTACCCGCTGTTTGCAAGAAGGTGTCTTTCCAAAAATATGGAAGAAACAGCGCCTAGTGCTTTTGCAGAAACCAAACAAACCGGCTGGAGAACCAAGCTCGTACCGCCCTCTCTGCATGCTAGACACGCTTGGAAAGATCTTGGAGAGAATAATATGCATACGTCTGGAGAAGCATCTGGAGCAAGAATATCCAGGACTCGCCGAAAACCAACTTGGTTTTCGTAAGCACAGGTCAACCATCGATGCGATCACGAAAGTGACAAATGTGGCAAGCAAGGCCATCGAAGGAATGAGGAGGATGTATGGTACGAAAAAATACTGTGCAGTCGTAACGTTTGACGTTAAAAATGCGTTTAATTCTGCGTATTGGCCATACATAATGAGCGCTCTCGAATGCAAAGGAACACCGAAGTATTTGTTGAGAATTATCTCCAAA
This sequence comes from Bactrocera zonata, assembly GCA_037783105.1. Taxonomy (NCBI): domain Eukaryota; kingdom Metazoa; phylum Arthropoda; class Insecta; order Diptera; family Tephritidae; genus Bactrocera; species Bactrocera zonata. The sequence continues at coordinate 203,851 of JBAWJQ010001973.1, read as the reverse complement.
TACCTGTCGAATAGGCTGCTACTCTACGATACAGATGAGGGACCGAAGCAGTACAGGGTGACGGGAGGGGTACCACAGGGCTCAGTGCTAGGTCCACTGCTGTGGAACGTGTTATATGACGGAGTGCTTCGACTGCCATTAGAAAGAGGGGTCCAAATTATCGGGTACGCCGATGACATTGCGGTAACGGTGGTAGGGAAAGAAATCAGTCAAGTAGAAAGCTTATGTGAAGACACCGCCTTAAGAATAAAGAGCTGGCTCACGACAAAAAAGCTCCAACTAGCAGCCCAAAAAACGGAAGCAGTGCTAATTACCAGCAGAAAAAAAATAGAAAATGCTACTTTTAATATTGATGGCCATAGCATAACGACTCAGCAGTCGTTAAAATGCTACTTTTAATATTGATGGCCATAGCATAACGACTCAGCAGTCGTTAAAATACCTAGGCGTTGTAATAGACACGCGGCTTAATTATTACACGCACATTGAAAAGGCATGTGCAAAAGCGACGCGAATAACTGTGGCCCTATCCAGGATGATGGCTAATGTTGGAGGACCAAGCCAGGGCAAGCGAGCACTCTTGGCTAAAGTGAGTCAATCGGCACTAATGTATGCGGCGCCAATATGGGGACCAGCAATGCATAATAAAACATACGCGAAGAAAGCAAGATCTCTGACTCGGCTCAATGCAATAAGAGTTATTTGTGGATTCCGCACAGTATCACACGAGGCGGCCGGGATCATATCGGGCATCATACCACCGGACATAATGGCGTTAGAGCTCAAAAGAGTCTATGAAAAATCAAGAAGCGCAAGGAGGCGTCTTACAACAGCGGAGCGAAATAAGGAAAGGGAGGAAAGCTTATGTGAGTGGCAGAGGCGCTGGGACATAGCAGAAAATGGAAGGTGGACATATAAGCTAATCAGAAACGTGAAAACATGGGTGGAGAGGAAGAACGGCGATTCCGATTATTATCTGACGCAATTCCTGACCGGACACGGATGCTTTCGAGAGTACCTGTACAAATACGGTCACGATAGCGGAACAGAATGTTCATTCTGCGGCAATGGCAGCGAAAACGCAGAGCATATTTTCTTTCACTGCCCGAAATTCGAAGCAGAAAGAAAAGACGTAGAAATTATTATCAACGAACGTGTGACTCCAGAGAATATCGTGCACCACATGATAAAAAGCAAAATCGTGTGGACTAAAGTGAAGAATTGGTCCGCAATTGCCCTGCAAGAACTAAGAAAAAAGGAAAGGCAACGAAGTAGCGATAGCAGAAGAGTTAGAGAAGAGTAGTCCAGAAAGGCGTCCAGGAAGAGCCAATTTTGGCTGAGCCTGGTCCTGCGAAGAAATGCTTAACGGCAGTCCCGTAGGATCAGTGAAATGCAGTCGGAGTTAGGGTTTAGTACGTAGGCGTGCTGTCACGCAAGTTCAACATGGTCATCCATACTGAGCGTGGTCCCGAAAGAGGTGTACCCTTAGCGTGCAGTATGAATCGTGCATGCCGTCTAGGACTGACGGTATCTATGAAAGATTCCCCCTTCGAAACAAAAAAAAAAAAAAAAAAAAAAAACATGTAGAGCAGTGCGCGCACACTTTCTACTGATAAATGATAATATCACGCTTTGAATTTGAATTGTACTTATATACATATGTATGTAATTATGTGCTTATATGTAGAAATGAACGTATGAAAATTTAAATGAAGAAATGTAATTTACATACAATATTATTGTAATATATTAAGTTTATAGGATCTCATATACATATATCGCATATATACAAACATATTCATATATGAAATTATATTATATTACCAAATATAAGAAATATTTATAAATTAACTGTGTGAATAATTAACTACGAATATATATTTTGAAAATAGCATAAATTAATTAGAATGTTATCAGTTTTGTATGTATTCTTAAAAATTCGCAAAATGATAGTCATATCAATTAATATGATGACATGTAAGCATATAAAAATATAAGCAAAAGGCCAACATACGTCTGCAATAGCAATGTGTGTTCCTGAGCATAATTTTCAATTAATGCTCAGCTCGGTTCACGCGCCACTGTTAAAAATTTCTCCTTCTTAGCTTGCTGTGGTGAAACGCACTCATTCCATTTGGTTAGATTTTGACAGTTTCCACGCTCGTCCGCTTGTTGTTGGACCTTCTCTATAAATATACATACGTTCTCTGCCCAAAGAACAACTTTAAGCTGTAAATTTTACCCGACATAGCGAGAGGGTTGCTTTAAACTTTTAAAACTTCCTCTTCTGAAATTAGTAGAATCATAAAAGATCTTAATCCAAAAAAGTTGCGAGGACATCATAATATTACCACAAAAATGCTAATTTAGTTACAAAATATTGCTGTAGAGGTGCTCTCTTTACTCTTCAATGCAATTCTTGGTTTCGGATACTATCCACTTTCATGGAAAAAGTCGCAGATTATCCTGATAGTTAAACCTGGGAAAGACTTAACACACCTGTCGTCATACAAACCAATCAATCTTCTACCCTGTCTTTCGAAAATATTTGAATATTTACGAAATATTGAAATAATTTGAAAATAATATAATATCAACGCATCAATTCGGGTTTCGTGAAAAACATGGCACGATAGAGCAAGTAAATAGAATTACTAACGAAATAAGAAAAACATTTAATTTCAGAGAGTACTGTTCAGCTATATTTCTACACGTGGCTCAGGCGTTTGATAAGGTGTGGTATGAAGGGCTTTTATATAAGATTAAAAATATTATAGATTCAGAATTGTATAAAATATTTAAAAAATAGAAAATTTATGGTTAAATGGGAGATTTCATATCTGATGAGCGACAGATAAGAGCTGCAAATTTAAATTGGGTTTTAAATAAAAACTCTAAGCTTAGCCTAGACAACAAAGTGCTTTTAAATAATGCGGTCACAAAGCTCATTTGGATGTATGGAATTCCACTGTGGCAATTAATATTGATTTAATACAAAAGTTCCAATCAAAAAGGTTTAGCAGAATGAAATATATATCTGAGCTCCGAGAGCACTCGATTCAAACGAAGAGATATGCCTGCGTACTAAAGAGCAACGTATCACCAAAACAGCTACTTCACTTGCTTGAGCTTTTCTAGCTTTTAAATTTTTTTAAGATTTTATAACTTATTGTTAGGCTTTTAAAACAAAAAACAGATCCAATAATAATAGCGAAATGTAATAGCTGATTTTCAATTGAGAAATTCTTGTGACTGTCACGTACTGTATTATAAAATCGTCTCAAGTCACAAAAATTTAGAGACTTCTGATTGTATCACAGTCTAGAATTCCGGTATATGCCTTAAGATTTGATTCAACAAATGAAGAAGAAAAAGCTACTTTTTCAATTGAGAAATTTTTGTGACTGTTACGTACTGTATTACAAAATCGTCTCAAGTCACAAAAATTTAGAGATTTTGATTGTATCACAGTCTAGAATTCCGGTATAGGCCTTAAAATTCGATTCAACAAATGAAGAAGAAAAAGCTACTCGCGTTAACATGTATAATAACATTCACTCGTAATTTTTTTTTTTAGTAAGCAATTTTCGAGTGAAAATTTGGTTCAAATTGCTCAATTGGTTACTGAGATATTTCCTTGTTCATTTTATACTGATTTATTACAATATTTGCCGTAAATTTTAATCCTTTTAGGGCCGTTTTCTTATGTAAGCAATAAAGTTCCCTTTACTAACTGATAGGATAAATTGTTCCTCACTTAAAATCGCGATTTAAGTTATTTCGTTTTCTCACCTTGCCTGTAAAAATATATTTGTTATTTTGAAATTATGGCAAGGCCAAAATTAAAATCCAACAATTGCCTATAAAATTGGCATGTTGGCAATGTCATGCAAACGAAACGTAAACAAAATCAGCTGTTAATTAAAAAGTTAAGATGGAAAGCCCACTCTTAAAAAGAAAAAGAGGAAAGAACTTCACTCCCCAAGAAGAGGATGCATTAGTGGAGTTGGTGGATGAACAACGACATATTCTGGAGAATAAAAGATCCGATGCTGTCACATGGAAACAGAGGAGGCCAGGAAAAAGTTGGCGGAGTGTTTCACAGCTAGGATTGGGACTAACCGAGAGTGGAGGACTCTACGGGATAAGTTCGAAAGCCTGAAACGAAAGTCCAAGGCAGAAATGGCAACCGAGAAATCAGAGCGTTATCGGACAGGTGGCTGTTCGGCTGCTGTAGAAAGTAGCAGCATGGTAACGCAAAAAGTTGCTGCTATTTTGGGGAGTCGGCCACTGGATTGGAAAATACCTTTGATGGTGATGCAAGTAAGTAATTTCGTTGTTTCATATTTCTTAAATTGAGTGTCTTTTGGCACGTAGCTAGTGCCAACAGTTTTGCCAGTGCTACTTTATCGCCAGTGTAAACAGTTTAGAAAGTGTCGTAAACCGTATTAGTCGGTTTCTTGCAACAGAGTTAGAATTTATCTCGATGGAATTATTTTCGTCAGCATCTTCTGGAATTTCCGGTATAATCAGTTCATCCATCGGAGGAAGTGGGTCTTTTGATAGTATTGCGATATTGTGCAGGACACCACATGCCACTATAATAGCCATTATGGTGTTCATTGATGTTCGTAGTCCCATCGACAATACAGGAAATCGTCTTTTGCATACGCCAAAGCATCTCTCAATTGCATTGCGCGTGCGAATTTGCGACTCATTATAAAGTCTTTCCGGTGCATTTGATGGACTTATTAATGGAGTCATCATGTAATTAGTTTGCTTGTAGCCACTGTCACCAAGGATGAAATAATTACTGAAATGGTCTTCCTCCATACAAAACTTCAGACGGCTATTGCGAAAAATATTGTAATCGTGTGCAGAACCAGGCCACCTTACGACCAAATCCAACAACATCAAATTTGCGTTGCACATTGCTTGAACGTTTAGCGAGAAGTATCCTTTTCTATTTCGAAAAATCTCTGCCTTGTTACCACCGGGTGATTGTATTCGGATGTCAGTACAATCAATAGCTCCAATGACTTTGGGGAATTTAGCGATTTGGAAAAACCCTGCCACCGTCTGAGTAGGATCAGTGGGAAGTTTAATCAAGTCCTTGTATAAAGCGGCCAGAGCCAAAGACACTTCTTTTACTGCTCGACTTGCCGTAGATACGCTTACCCCACAAAAATCTCCTACTGTTATTAGGAAACTTCCGCTAGCATAGAATCTGAGTGCTATCATTAGTTTCGTTTTTGGTGATATATAATAGTACCTTGAACAAATAATCCCAATAGTTTAGAATCTTTTTTAAGTTGATATTGTTGTGTACTAACTCACTTTTTTGTAAAAGGCTCCAAAGCGTTACAAATTTTATTTAAAACGAAGCGAAAAGTTGGTTTGGATAATCGAAACCCCTTGATGAACTCAATGTCATCATAGCTATCTAAATAATCCGACCGACAACGATACTTCCTACTAGATGCAGCTGGTTGCTCAGAGCCTTCAAACATTTCTTCCAGCCGATTAATATATAATGCACGTTGCACAATGGGGCAGCAGACCAGAAAAGTTGGCAAAAACTAATTTTTTCAAAATAGCCGGTAGCACTTTTCGTTTATTGCTTTGGATTTATGAATATACTAGCTACAATAAACCAACGGTTTTTCAATGTCATTTTCACCACCTCTCTTTTCAGAGCCTTACAAACACAGAGCTTATTTTCGCAATAAGTGCAGTTTGATTTTTGTGCATGTTCTATTCACAGTTTGAATATGTATTCTCCAGTCGCTGACTATAATTTAGCAACTTTAATTATGGAACCATCAACATCGGGTATTTATAAAGATTCATTTATATTCACTTTGTGCGTAATTGTGATTTTCACATTTTGGTCGTTTTTTTCGGAAACCTACCTTAATAAGTTTATTTTCCTGCAGTTTAAGTTTTAAAAATTGGAAAAGTTAGTGAGCCCGGCATAATCGGCCGGAAATTTTTTAATTATCCTGTTATATGTATATTTATGTACTTAATTGGAAAAAAAATTGTGCGGATTTTTTGCGTTTTGGCATTTGCTCGCATTTATGTATGTGCCTATGTACTACCTTTTGTTGTAGTTTAGTTCGAAGCTTGTTTTACTTTGTTTTGCATTGATCTTTATTATTTTAGTTGTACATCGTCAAATAGAATCCGTAGTATGTTGCCATACTATCTTAATTTTATAATCTTTTAGTGGTTGATTTAACTTTTTATTTCAGGTGTTAGTTCAAAAACAATTTTTGTCAATCGTAGGGAGCTCATTCAAATAATATTTTGTTGTGAAAAAATCACAACTGATGAAAAGTTTATTTTTTTTAAAAATGAATTGGAAACACAAACAAAATTTCAGTAAGTGACTAAAGTAGAATTGAATAAAACATTGAACCGCCTGAAGTCTGAATTTAAACTTCGTTGGAACATTCTGTACCGAAAAATAGACGTTTTTAATGAAATTATGAGACATGGCTGGATTGCTCAATTTGTTTTATGAAAAACTCAAGCCAAAAAGGTGGTCGGCCTGAGAGATCTTTTGAAGAAAGCTCAGAGCGTACCAAACGAATGAAAACAAAAGATTTGAGGGAATCTACACCAGTTGATGTCCTGATTTATGCTATTCAAATGAAATTAAGGGAATCGGGTAAAGTGAAGGCATCAAAACTTTTGATGAAAAGCTTATCTCAGAATTATGATAGCGCAAATATGTGTTCAAAAACTTCATCAGGCCATTACGAAAGTACTTGTTTGTCAGGTGAAGATGCTTTGGCTGTCGTGGTAGATGCCAAGTTGACAAGGAATCAGTACAATATAATAAGATTGGCTGCTCGGGATAAATTTCCTTCCTATAAAGTAATACAGGAAGAAAAAAAGAAATGTTATCCTTCCAAAGAACACATCAAGGCAACTAATACGCTTGTCTGTGCAACTTTACAATCCTTACTGGACCACACAATATGTCGTCTGATTATTGCACAGAGGACTGTAATAGATTCCATTCCCGCAAAGGATTTACACAAATTGCGTATGTACACAAAGTGGGGATTCGATGGTAGCTCAGGCCATAGCTCATATAAGCATGTATTTCATGGCATTGAAGCTTCTGGTTCTGCTGTTTTCATAACTATTATAGTGCCTATTCATATTGTGTTGCGCGAAAAAGTTGTTTGGCAAAATCCTGCTCCATCTTCGACGCGCTATTGCAGGCCTTTGAAAATTGAATTTATTAAGGAATCCTCTGAAGTTTCAATAGCGGAGAAAAACAGAGTTACTAAAGAGATAGGAAATCTTAAAAAGTTTAAAACGATATGTGATGGAAAATTTTTTGAAGTTGAGCACACTTTACTTTTTACTATGGTGGATGGGAAAGTTTGTAATGCGATAACCCAGACGACATCCACTCAAAAGTGTTACATTTGTAGTGCAACATCAAAAGATTTTAACAATATTGACAAAATGGTGAAACGAGAAATACATACAGATAACTTAAGCTTTGGACTATCAATATTGCACGGATGGATAAGATTCTTTGAGTGTCTTTTGCATCTGTCTTATAAACTGCTGGTAGAAAAATGGCAAGTTCGAAATGACTTGGAAAAAAATATTGTTGCTGAAAATAAAAAAAGAATACAAAACGAATTTAAAAACCGCTGCGGTTAGATTGTTGATGTTCCAAAGCCAGGGTTTGGAAATTGTAATGATGGCAACACAGCGCGACGATTCTTTAGGGAGGCAGAGGTTTCGGCCGAAATTACAAAATTGGATTTAACTTTGATTAAAAGATTGCACAATATATTAATAACTGTAGCCAGCGGACATGAAATAAATGTTGAAAAGTTCACGATGTATTGCCAGGACACTGCTAGGTACTTTGTGGATAAATACCCTTGGTTTCGTATGCCTCCAACAATGCATAAATTTTTAATACATGGTCCTGAAATAATTTCTCACGCTTTACTACCACTCGGCCAATTATCGGAAGAAGCACAAGAGGCTTGCAACAAGGATTTTAAAAGATATCGCGAACACCATTCAAGAAAATGCGGCCGTGTGGAAACTAATATTGACATATTCAATTCATTTATGCTAAGGTCTGATCCGGTAATAAGTTCAAAGAGAAAATTCAAAAGAACTAATAACCAAAAGTTGCCAACTGAAGTATTGGAATTATTGATATGTCCACTTATTCTTAATAACGATGAAGAATATGATGATATATACGATGATGACGGTCAACAAAACGAAAATTGGTCTAGTGATGAAAGTAGCAATATAAATATGTATATAAAATAAAGCAGTCGCCACCAATTACTATATGAACGGTTCAGGTAAATCTGATACAGTCTAAAAACTTCGGTTGTAAGCCCAATATTCTGAAATTTGGTACACATACTTACTTTAGTAAGAGGAATCAGGGTACCAGTTTCCAACTTCCTAGCTTTAGCCGTTTAGTTGATGCCAACTTTTAGTTCATTCTGCCCCACTGTGCGTTGTGTCGACATAGTAGGGGTATTCTCTTGCTCTTGCAAATCTCGGTGCACGGAGCAAGCATTGCAGATTTACAACGGCACAACAACAAACACACGCAGAAAAATATTTGCAAGGGCTGTGAAATATGTCAGACCAAAACCCATGTTTATTTGCGTGCAATGTCACGCAAAAATAAAATTGCAACCCTGTTGTAGTTGCCATTTTACATGAAGACATATTACGTCGTTAAATTGTTGAGAAAGGTAAGTTTTAAATAGATTTTAAAATTTCTTTTTAATTTCTGAAATTTTTTTTACAGTTTTCCACAAATATGAAAAGCGAAGTTGCGCCCCCAGCAAGGAGGAAAAGGCAGCAGCCAAACAAGAAGTGGAAGGAGAGTGAGGTGCACTCTATAATAGAATTTTTAATGGAAGAGCCGGAGTTTGAGGTAAGTTGATACGTAATTTTTTTAGTTTATTATTTAATTCGGTTTTCTATTATTTCAGGCTCCAACTGCGCAATTGTTTTATAAACGATTTTTACGTAACTCGCAGTTGGATGTCTCATGGGATCTGGTGCGGTGGAAGGTCCGACATTTGAAGGCGCAGTACCGTTAAGTCAATGACTGGCTCGCGTCAACGGGTGCAGGACTACAAGATAAAGCTGACGGCAGTACCATCGAAGGTTAGTATTATACAGATATTTTAAATTTATTGTAAATGAAACATTTTTTTACTAATTTCAGCAAAAATTGCTAAAATGTGTCCGTACTACGACCAGCTGAGGGAAATATTTGAAAAGCGGGTGCCGGCCATGCAACCGTTACTGGTTGAAAACAACCTTCCTTCGCCTCAGTTATGTCCAGTTAGTCCTGCACCAGAATTCTTGGAAGAAGAATGTGTACCTGCTGCGCCATCAAATGCCGCATCTTCGATCGCACCGATCTCCACACCGGTATCAATATGCCAACGGTCAACAACTCGTCCTCCGAAATCATCCGTTGGACAATTGGCGGCTATCCAAGCAGAAAAAATTGCTATGGAAGCGAAAAAACTGGAGTTTGGAAAACATTAATTTGAGGAGGAAAAGAAAATTCAAGAAAAAAAGTTAGACATTGAGTCAAAAAAATTAGACATAGAGTTGAAAAAAATAGAAACTGAGGAAAAAATCAAAATATTAGAATTAGAAATGAAAGAAGGAGTGGCTATGCATGAAATTGAAAAAAATATGAAAATAAAAACAATTAAAATACTAAATAACGTTTGTATTTATTTATGATTATTCATGGCAGTTAGATTATTTCTTAAGATTTTGTAAGTATGAATTTATATAAATAGTTATATCAAAAATAGAGTTGGTATACCTAATACCAGTAAGTATAACATACATATATTACTAATTTACGTTTTATTGATCACCAAACATTATTGCGTACAAAAATATGCGCTTGGCTTTTGCCTCAGGTATTCGGCGGCCATTTTCAAGTGAAGGAAATTCATCTGATTCTTCGTCGTTATCGACAACTATATTTTCTACGTATTCAATATCGTTAGAAGTAGCTCGGAAGATGTTATGCAATATACAGCAAACAATAATCCAGTTGGAACATAGAATATGACTTTGTTCGTCCTGAATACGTATTCTTAATTCTTTGAGGTTGCGAAAGCGTTCTTTTAGAATCCCAAAGCAATGTTCTATCTTCACGCGATATCTGCTATGACGCAAGCTGAATGCTTTACGCTTTGAATAGTCCATTTGTTGTGAATTTGTTCGAAATGGCGTGATAAGAGTGGTCAGCAATGGATAAGCAGAATCTCCTGCTAGCCATTAAGAAGAAGGAAAAAGTGAGCCTTCCTGAGTGGAGGGAGCACTAGTACGAAACATGCGAGCATCGTGTACACTACCAAAGTGTTCCGCTACTACATGCCGAATCCTTAACTGTTAGTCGCATACAACTTGTGCCTTTATGGAATAGATTCGGCTTTTTGAAAAATAAGCCGAATGGTTAACAACCGGTGCTTCTGCAAGTTTCAATTCAGTACCATCAATATACCCTATGCAATGCGGCAGCTCATTGTACGTTGTTTTAACGATATTTTGTCTTTCATTGGTATCAGGCCAAGTGACATATCTAGATTTTAACTCCAAAATTAACGAAAATACTCTCTTTGTAATCTTGTAAAGCGTTTCACCATCTCCTACACCAAACAGTGTAGCTACTTTCCGAATCGCTGCACTTTCACCCGATGAACCCAAACGATATAAGGTTATAGCTAACTGCATTTCTACTGAAAATTGCCTAATGGATTGAGCGTTGTTGAACTGTGCACTATCTTTGGTCAAGGACAATAGCAACGCAAATTGATCTCTTGAGACTCGGAGCATTTGTTGGTAACGTCCTTCGTCTAAATAGTCAAGAACATTAGTCCTCCATTCCAAACACTTGGGCACAGTTTGATAATTTCCGCGATGGTTCGATAAGATAATTGTAAGACTTTCATCCAATTCATCCATAGTTTCCCAATTGTCGTCTAAAAAGTTCAAATTTTTGATTTTTTAAAAGTGAAATAAACAATTACCATCCAGATGTAGTAATATATTAGAAGCAGTTTCTTCAATTATAAAATGAACAAGTTTTTGTTTCTCAGAAGTTTGTGGCATTTTTAAAAAATAGATTCGTTAATCTTTCGCAATTTGTTTTGTTTTGTTATTTTTTCAATCACAATATTCGTTAAACGAGTCATGCACAATAAACATTCACAAAAGTTTTGCATAATAGTCATTCACAATAAATTGACTGAATCAGCCGTTCATATATCACTAGATTCTGCAATGGGTGCTCTCGTGCTCTTGTATATTTCGGTATAGTATTTTTGCAATCTGCAATCTTGTAAGAGCAAGAGAATACCCCTAGTGTAATTTAAATTAAAATTTTTTGTTTGTATCAAAAAGCAAAATAAATAACAGCTGTTCAATTTATGTAAATAAACCAAAAACTTTAGTTGGCAATGCTTAATTTAAAGCTGGCTACAAGTTTTTAAAGGTTACATCAGGTGAGCAGCAATTTATCGATACAATAACTTAATTCGCGAATGAGAAAGCGAAAATGCATTTATCGAGGCGATAAAGTGGCCGGTTATTTAAAGGTCAGACTAGAAAACGGCCCTTAGTATGTTCATTTGTCATGTTAACACACTTTTAGCATCTAGGAGCATTATCTTTCTTGGGAATCTATTTCACTCATTTTTGAACTGTACGATCAACACCCGAATAAAGAACTTTTATCAAATTTGATAGATACACTTTTTGAAGTTTCTTAGAGATTGTCATCAGACTCATCAATGGCGTGACCACGATTAATATTCAGAAATTTTCAAAATGCAGATGTCCATCCGTACTGTGAGCAAATTTGAGAGAGACTCAAGGAACATGTTCACTAAGTCGAGTTAACATACATCCCTAAATGTCGAATCAAGTTTTTAACTCCATTAACAAAAACTGATTTATTTTAAAATTTATTGCACATCTTGGTTCGATTTTTAAAAAATACGAAGTTTGACAATTAAGTAATGAGACTGATTTTATTGCCGCGCTTGTGGTAAACCTGTTCTTGAAATTCCCTTTTTCTTTTTCCGGCATCCCTCCCCTCTCCACTGATATATGTACCATCCCTCTAGCTTGTTTAATTCGCCTGCTGCGTCAAGTTGAGTAGACGTATGTTTGTAGTGCTCGTCACGAAAATGGAAAAACGAAATCAAGAGCAACGCGCAGAAGACTGTTCGGAACAAGTGGAAAACAATCCCACGCTGCTTATCGAGTTACAGGCGATGAGAGCTGGTTTTTTCAATACGTCCCGGAAACCAAACGCCAAAGCTCACAATGGTTGTCTCCGCGCGCCCCGCGCTCGAAAAAAGCTCGCATGAGCAAGTCGAAGGTGAAAACGGTGATTATTGCCTTTTTTGATAGCTGTGAAATCGTCCACAAAGAATTAGTTCCACCGGAGAAAACTGTGAATCAAGTCTACTATTGCCAAGTACTCGAAAAATTGCGAAAACGAGTCAACAGGGTGCGCCCAGACATCGCTCGTAACTGGATCCTTCATCACGACAACGCACCGTGCCACACCGCCCTCACTATTTTAAAATAATTTTCAAATCTACGGGTTTTATGGAATCAGCCTCATTACTTAATTGTCATACCTCGTATACTTTATGTTACATGAATTAAAAGACACTCCTATTTAACATCTAAGGTATTGAGTTATGCTTTGAACATGAAAATTTCTTGTCTGCAAATGTAGTATTGAAGCCATCTTCTTGAACATTTCGAAGACGCCATTGACATATCAAGCATCTGATTTATAGTACACAACTTCATTTTTTCCGCTCTAAAACTGTTTTTAAAAGAAATTTAAATGTTTTGTTCGAAGTTGAATTGTTTTAAATAAGTCGGCTCACTTGTTTTAATCTATCAATTGTTGTTACAAATGATAAATCGAATTATTGTTTGCCTATATTGGTAAAATAACGTTAGACTTGGTAGAGCTTTGAACAATTTCACGTTCATATGATAGATCGCCGCCGCCCATTGTCGTTCACGAAAGTAGAAAAAGCTTTAATCTAGCGACAGCGACAACTGCGATCTTTCTGCCGTGAAATCGTGCTCTCGTCTAAATAACTTTCCCTATGAAAACGTGTGTTAATTTTTGACAGATGCTGCCTGCCGCTTGTCGCCATATACATATATAGGTGTTTCATGTATCCTATTCTTGCAAGATGGGTTGTTAGCAATTTGTTACTTTTCACGGCACGATACCGATTACTTTAGCAGTCGGGTAAAAAATACGAATTTCGGTATAAATCGGGTATGTGCTGATAGGAGAGCTTCTCCAGAGAAGGAATATGCTAAAATAAAGTTGCTAACTTTATATTTTTTAAAATATTCCCGACTAAAAATTGAAAAATTTTGGATCAATAACACATAGTATTTCTCAATGTTTCACTAAACTTTTTAAAATTTTGTACTTTGTATATTTAAATATACACTCAAAACATTAATATAAGTTCACACTTACTTTTATTTTGTTAATTTAAAAATCACTTAACACACTCATCGTTGAAAAGATTAGATTGTTTACAATTATGGGAAAAACGAGCGTTGCGACAAATATGAAGGATTGTTTAACGAAAGCGTTTTCTTTGTTAGTATTTTCTCGTGTTCTTTTTTTATTAACTATAACTAGTGTGTAAAGTACTCTTATCAGAGTTGGCGGCCTTCTGCCGCGCTCTAAAAAAATAACCCTAGTCAAGCCAAACTCGGGGTAACTGAAGTACTTTTACGTAGTACTCCTTTAAAAAAATGATACTGATCGAGCCAATACCCGGAGTAACCTAAGTATTTTATTGCATAATATTTTTATATAATATTTCTATAGGTTTATTAAATTTATATAAAAAAATATCCATATGTATGGAAAGATTGTTTATACTGATTTTAATTTGAAATATGATTTACTTGTATAGACACATTCGTTTTAATTAGAACTAAGATTGCTAAATAAAGAAAGAGGAATTATAGCGAAAAAGAGAAATTTCAGAGAATTGCTCATTTTTGTTTATCATCGTATGGCAGCAGTGAAACATGTGCATAAAGTGTGCTAAATGTAGCGGAATAGCTTGCTGAAATGTTCAAATTTTTTTTCTATGTATTTTTTAATCAGGAGGGCTTCCAACTTTAAAACGGAACCTTCAGATCGCGGCGCGAGAGAAATCGGAATTGTTTCACTCATGTATAAGTTACAAAATATGTTATTTTTGCACAGTGTGCGAAAAAATAACACATTGCCCCTTACATTTTCCATATCTCTATCCAATTGTTGTTACGGAAGGTTGCACCTTTTTGTGCTACCTCTCCTATGTGTACCCTATTAGCAGTGGCATAGCTAGGTAATCAAGGGACCTGGGGCAAATTAAAAAATGGGGCTCCAGTTCTATGTAAACTCATTAGGTTTTAAAAAATAAAAATATGAAATATAAAAATACTTTAAAAATGTTAAGCTACTTAAGCTTGGTTGTAGGTTTGGCTAATAAAACGAAATAGAGACGATTTAAGGGCTCATTACATAAGAGTCCAACTGATTAAATTACAATTATATTTGAGCTTTCCTAGCTTTAGCTTTCGCAAAAATATCAATGAATTCCTTTAAATCAAGGCTTGATGCGGTTTTGTTTTCAATTGCTATTAGCGATATGCACTCCACGCCTTCATTTTTGGCCTGAAAAAACCCCTTTAGGCTATTGTTTTTCGGGCACAGCCAAAAGATTTAGCGTCTGCTTTAGCGCTAGCTAGAAGATCAGAGTTTAGCATAGAGCGCAGTATGTTTTCGGCATCATACGCCAAAGCTATTGCAAACAGAGAACAGACGTGGGAAAATAGTGGAAATTGACCGCTCACGAAACAAGGCAGAAACTATACAGATGAACGTGGTGGTGAGAGGAACCCCCATTTTGTAAAAAGGCAGCAGGGTAACAACAGCCATCAAGATAGGAACAAAAAAGAAGACCATGGGCAAGTCCCAGAGCCAATGGAAGTTGACTCATCTTCTAAGTTTAGGCAGGCTACCACTCCTCTAAAGCACCAAACTAGTGACGAAAAGGCCCAAAAAGGTACAATATATCAGATAAGGCAACCGGACCAAGGCAGCAGCGATTGAACAAGGTTGTTCAGAGCGCCCAAGATTCGGAAGAATATCAAAAGTCCGCGGAAGCCGCTGTAATCGAAATCGAAGACTATAGCAAATCGTGCGACAAAAGCTCATTGCATTTTTTAGAGAACGCTCCCGGCTGCCATATATCAAGCGACAGCTGGGTGGGAAAAATATAAAAATATTAATTGACACAGGGGCGGTAAAAAATTACATTAAGCTCATAAAGGAGCTACAAGAAGTAAGCTCGATACATGGTCCGAGCAAAGTAACTAGTGCCTTATGAAATTTTTTGACCAAATCTCCCCATTCTTCGTGCTAGACACGCTTAATGCATTTGATGCAATTATAGGATTCGACTTGTTAACGCAAGCAGAAATTGCTTTGAACTTACGTAACAACACTATTAATTAGAATAACAAATCCGAGCAACTGCAGTATCATTACTGTGACAGTGTAAAGTTCTGATGTGGACGACATAATAGTGCTTACATCCGTCAAAAAATAATTCAAAAGCATGATACTGAAAATAATAAAAGTGTTTTCGGCCTCAAAGGAGGCGTTGCCATTCAATACCTCAGTTATTGCTAAAATCCGCACTTTAGACAGGGAGCCCATATACTCTAAACTATACCCTTAACCAAAAAATACGTCACCTTATAAATTTCACAGACAAAAACACCCTATTCGAAACAATAAGGCCACTCATTAACACAGATGTAGTAAACGCAATATAATGCGATCTACCAACAGTAGCCAGTATACAACATAATTTGGTGCTAAATTTCCCGGCAACCAAATTCCAGCACTCCAAAAATAACGTTGTCGACATTACAGATAAAAACGAACGAATGGACCACCGCACATAACCGCGTGCACAGAGCCGCCCAGGAAAATACTAAACAAATCCTTCGCGATTAATATTTTCCAAAAATGACGAAGTTGGCCAATGAAAAAGTAATAAATTGCAAGATATGTACTAAAGCAAAGTACGATAGGCACTCCAAAAAACAAATACTTGGGGAGACACCGATATCATCATACGCTGGAGAAATACTCCACACTGATACCTTTTCAACTGACAAATAAAAATGTTTCTTACTTGCATTGATCAATTCTCAAAATTCGCCGTGGTACAGCCACTGGCGTCTCGTACAATAACGGATGTAAAACCGCCAATTATTCAGCTATTGAATTTGTTCCCACAGACCAAGACAATTTATTGCTTCGTTATCGCTTCTTTTAATTCAGAAACTTTCAGGGCCCTGTTGAAAAACGGGTACGACGACGACATTGTGAACGCACCACCACTACACAGTTGCTGAAATGAGAGAGTACACTCGCAGACATAGCCAGAGCGTTTCGCCTACAAAAAATGTCTGACGATACAGTCGAGTTGATACTAAGATCAACAATCGCATACAATCGATCTGTACATTCGGTCACAGACCAAACACCCATCGACATAATACATGCAGCGTCCAGTGAACATAGGCAGGCCATCAGAAATAAAGTTACAAAAGCAAAAAGTCCAGCACGGTAACATTGAAAGGTCTAACCCAAATGGACAGAACAGGGTATTTGAGGTAGGCGAAAAAGTTTTCGTAAAAAATAACAGAAGATTAAAAAATAAGTTAACACCCCTTTGCACAGAACAAACAATTGAAGCAGACCTTGTAACTTCTGTTCTCATTAGAGGGAGGGTGATGCATAAAGACAACCTTAAATATTGGTTGCTTTCAAGTAAAAACTTTTCAATCTAAAATAGCATTTTCATATTTTCAGACACTCAATCAATTTAACAGATCTTGCTAACATAGCATAGGAAACTGTAAATTTAACCCAATTATTCGATAAGTCGCACATGCGAAGACGTGGATACAGAACACATCAGAAATTTATTGTCCGTACTAAAAGTGTACCACAGAATGGCAAGAAGCTTAGACTTCTTGGGCTCAGCACTCAAGGTAATAGCAGGCACGCCTGATGTCTCTGATTTTGAAAAAGTAAGGTAGTCCGAATTCAATTTAATTTATGCAAACCATAAACAGGTAGTTATTAATACACAAACACAGATACAAATTAATAAACTTACTGATACGTTGAACGAAATAATTAAAGCTAAAAAATTAATTGATTGACACACCGCATTTGTATGAAGCACTATTAGCAAGAAATGGAATATTAATAGATCAAATATAGAACTTGATACCCACAATTACGTTAGCTAACGCGGATATAATAAATCCCACTATTTTTGACCATGATGATTTGAAATCAAACATGAATGAACACCCTGTCGGAATTCCCACAGTTAGCCTAACCGAAGCATCTAAAGTTAAGGTCCTCTAATCCGAGAATATCGTTCATATATTAATAAGCATATCTGTAAAAAAATCACTACCTTCTCGGTGGCACACCAACACGCCATACTACAGCTGCAAGATGATACCATAGCCGAATGCAACGACGTAAAGGGTGATTTTTTAAGAGCTTGATAACTTTTTAAAAAAAAAAAACGCATAAAATTTGCAAAATCTCATCGGTTCTTTATTTGAAACGTTAGATTGGTTCATGACATTTACTTTTTGAAGATAATTTCATTTAAATGTTGACCGCGGCTGCGTCTTAGGTGGTCCATTCGGAAAGTCCAATTTTGGGCAACTTTTTCGAGCATTTCGGCCGGAATAGCCCGAATTTCTTCGGAAATGTTGTCTTCCAAAGCTGGAATAGTTGCTGGCTTATTTCTGTAGACTTTAGACTTGACGTAGCCCCACAAAAAATAGTCTAAAGGCGTTAAATCGCATGATCTTGGTGGCCAACTTACGGGTCCATTTCTTGAGATGAATTGTTGTCCGAAGTTTTCCCTCAAAATGGCCATAGAATCGCGAGCTGTGTGGCATGTAGCGCCATCTTGTTGAAACCACATGTCAACCAAGTTCAGTTCTTCCATTTTTGGCAACAAAAAGTTTGTTAGCATCGAACGATAGCGATCGCCATTCACCGTAACGTTGCGTCCAACAGCATCTTTGAAAAAATACGGTCCAATGATTCCACCAGCGTACAAACCACACCAAACAGTGCATTTTTCGGGATGCATGGGCAGTTCTTGAACGGCTTCTGGTTGCTCTTCACCCCAAATGCGGCAATTTTGCTTATTTACGTAGCCATTCAACCAGAAATGAGCCTCATCGCTCATCGGACACGGACGCGAAACACATTTCGAACCGAACACTGATTTTGGTAATAAAATTCAATGATTTGCAAGCGTTGCTCGTTAGTAAGTCTATTCATGATGAAATGTCAAAGCATACTGAGCATCTTTCTCTTTGACACCATGTCTGACATCCCACGTGATCTGTCAAATACTACTGCATGAAAATCCTAACCTCAAAAAAATCACCCGTTACTAGCGGTAAATGAATGCGTAACGACGACCTATGCCGCCGTCTGTAAACTGGCAGCACAAGACACCTGCAAACGAGCATTGTACGGCGGAGACACAGCCCTTTGCCGCACTCAGCCAAGCTATCTAAAGCCCACTACACAAGTCGATGCCGGCATTATTATTATCACGAGAGCACTGCGAAAGTTATCACAGACGATGATCCGGAGACAAACGGGGCACATCTCGTCACTTTTCTTTCTTCTGCCACAGTTATTTGTCCTAAAGGATTGCATTGGTGGTGACCTTTATTACCATTTCCTCTTATTGCACGCAGGTATAAAGCTATTACCACGCAAAAAGGCTTATAGCACTGAAGCCAATGTTGCCCAACAAATCCTGAAAGAATTCGTTTATTTGTTTGGAAATATATACGGTGACCGTTTAGTTAGTTACAATATACATGGTTTACTCCATTTAACTGACTGTATCAAGCAATACGGTCCTCTAGATAACTTTTCCGCTTACAAGTTTAAAAATGACTTGCAATATTTAAAAAACTTATAAATAAGCCCAATAAAAGGCTTAAGAAATATTTCAAATTTTACTTGCAATAAAATATCCAAAATTAATCCGTTCAATATAGTTTTTATAAAAGAAAAATACTCCTATTGTCTTAGTCAAAAATTAGGCCCCATAAAAGTTAAAGGCATGACAGAGGAAACTGGTATGGCTATTTCTGCACATTGTTTCTTGGGTGTTGAAAACTACTTTCGAGAACAGTTGGAATCGTCATCTGGTTTAGGTATTTTGTTGGCAAATAAATTGAACCCACATTTGTTTAAAATAGAAAAAGACGATATAGTTTATAAATATTTTTCTATTCCACATGAGGGGAAGTTTCTTCTAATTCCGATTTTACATCTACGAGTATTTCATGAATTTTCAAATTAGTATTTTTCAC
This sequence comes from Bactrocera zonata, assembly GCA_037783105.1. Classification (NCBI taxonomy): domain Eukaryota; kingdom Metazoa; phylum Arthropoda; class Insecta; order Diptera; family Tephritidae; genus Bactrocera; species Bactrocera zonata. The sequence continues at coordinate 184,300 of JBAWJQ010001973.1, read as the reverse complement.
TGTAATTATTGCATTGTCCCGACGATATTTTAAAATGAATTTTGATGCTTGCCAATTTTTTTTTCTTAATGAGATGGATCCACCAGCGTTTTTTGATGAAACCTATTTGGAGCAATGCCCAACAAATTCTTCGACTCCCGAAAAAGATACATGTAAAATTGTTAATTTAGTTTTCAATTTATTTTTACGCATTTGTATTGTAGAACAATTGACATTTAAACGGAAAAAATTCAACTTTTCTGGTTGATACAACTCAGAGGCAAGCTTTTCAAAGCAACAAGGAAACAATTTGCCAGTAGATGGAAATGGTATTGTTTAAATGCATTTCTTAAAAATTTTTACTTTATTATGTTTACACCTTTTTCAGATGTTTTTAACATGTTAAAAATTATTTCCACCCAACTACAAGAATTGACTTCAAGAGTTGACAATATCGAAAGGAAGATGGACAGCTTTTTGAAAGAAAATGTAAGTTTATGTCCATAAAAGTTTTTATTGTTCTAAAGGTATTCATCAATACAAGAAAACGTATTATTTAGATATTGTCGTTTAGGCATTATTAAAGTATTCTCTAACTGCTCTTATTTTCTTTTCAGATAATTCAAAATAGCGAAGAAATGGCCCAAAAAAAACCGTTCGCGAATGTAAGGTGCTAATTCGGAAAGTCTACCAATCAGTATGCCGACTGACTGGCGAAGAAATCGACAACGCACAAACAGAAATTGCTTCCACCCTACAATTAACAACACTAGCTGCAGCTTTGGAAATGGAAGAAAAACTTAATTGCGAAGAATTTGCTACAGCAACGGTTAGTAATGTATACAATTTCTTCAATAAACAATATTTGTTTTGAATAATATTTTCAAATTACAGAAACAGTTTGTATTAAGGACGAAAGGCAGTTCCGACAGTGTATGCGATGGGTTGCGGCATCTGAATACTGACGAACTCCTGACCTTGTGTAACTGAAACGGTAGGGGAGGCAAACAACCGCTATCAATATTTCTGTAGGCAAACATATTATATGGTAAATTCTATACATATATATTTACCAAAAAGATGTATTTTAAATTGACTTTTCATTAAATTTTTTATAGATTCTTTCATCACTTGTGGACTTGCAAATTTCGAGCAACAAATGCGGAAGTCCATCGAAATGAGCCACCATAGATTTAAGCAAAGAATATATAGAAAGCGAAAAGCTGAAGAATAAACATTGTTATAATTTTTTAGATATATGTATTGGAGGATGGAGTCATGTGTAGAAGTTCACGCAAGTGAGGAAAGTTCTCTGATCGCCATTCACTTGGGAGTGACCAGAAACGATTCTTTTACATATGACTCAAGCAGCTCACGACTTCCGATCTTTGACCAAGTATCCTCTGGGTAGCCTAAGAACATCCGTTTGAAGGCGAGCTAAAGCGAGAAGGCGAAACATCCCTTACACAGGTTCGTGCGCTGGGTTTGGGACCCGCCACGTAAAAAAACGCACCCAATGAAAAAAAAAACGACAACAGCCTTGGATGAGAGACCCCCTTTTTGATGACGACCATGGCAAACGAAATAAGGACTACGAATTGAGGGCATGCACCTGGAATGTCCGGTCCCTTAATTGGGAAGGTGTCGCTGCCCAGCTGGTAGATGTCCTCGTAAAAATAAAGGCTGACATCACCGCCGTCCAATAAATATGATGGACGGGCGAAGGACAGAGACGAGTAGGTCCTTGTGGCATTTACTACAGTGGCCATATAAAGGAGCGTAAGTTTCGTACGGGATTCGTGGTGAGAGAGAGACTCCGTCGCCGAGTACTATCATTCACTGCGGTGAATGAACGTCTAGCCACAATCGGCATCAAAGCGAGGTTCTTCTGATTTGCGTTCAGGCCCCTACGGAAGAGAAGGACGATGTGACCAAAGATGCCTTTTATGAGTGCTTGGAGCGCACTTATGAGAGATGCCCCCGCCACAATGTCAAAATCGTGTTCGGCGATTTTAACGCCAGGGTGGACAAAGAAGGTATCTTTGGCACTACGGTCGGTAAATTCAGCCTCCACGAGGAAATATCCCAAATGGGTTGAGGCTGGTCGACTTCGCCGTGGCCCGAAATATGGTTATCTGTAGTACTAGATTCCAGCACAAGAAGATTCATCAAGCTACCTGGCAGTCTCCGAATCGAAAAACCAGCAACCAGACCGATCATGTTTTCATAGACAGAAGACACGTCTCCAGTGTTTTAGATGTGCGTGTGTTCCGAGGTCCTAACATCGACTCGGACCACTATATTGTTGCAGCCAAGATTCGCACCCGCCTCCGTGCAGCAAGAAACGCACGCCAACAAAGACAAGGAAGGTTCGACGTAGAGAAGCTGCAATCACAACAGACAGCCGAACGATTTTCTACTCGGCTTGCACTCCTGCTCTCTGAGAGCTCTCGTCAACAACTCGGTATAAGGGAACTGTGGGACGGCATTTCAAACTCCTTACGTACAGCGTGCCTACCTCGCAACGTTACGATCGACCACAAAACGTGCGGGATGGGATAGATACCGAGAGTTGAAGAGGGAAGCGAGACGCAATTGCAGACAGAAAAAGAAGGAGGCCGAAATGCGTGAGTACGAAGAGCTTGATAAGCTGACGACAGGGGTAATGCTCGAAAATTCTACGAAAAAATGCGGCGGCTTGCAGAAGGTTTCAAGACCGGAGCGTACTTTTGTAGAACCCCCAAAGGTGATCTAGCCACCGATGCCCAGAGCATACTTAAATTATGGAGGGAACACTTCTCCAGCCTGCTGAATGGCAGTGAACCCACAACACCAGGAGAAAGCGAACCCGATACCCCAGTCGATGACGATGGAGCAGACGTTCCATTGCCCGACCATGAAGAAGTTCGAATAGCAATTGCCCGCCTGAAAAACAACAAAGCGGCAGGGGCCGACGGATTGCCGGCCGAGCTATTCAAACACGGCGGCGAAGAGCTGATAAGGTGCATGCATCAGCTTCTTTGCAAAATATGGTCGGACGAAAGTATGCCCAACGATTGGAATTTAAGTGTGCTATGCCCAATCCATAAAAAAGGAGACCCCACAATCTGCGCCAACTACCGTGGGATTAGCCTCCTCAACATCGAATATAAGGTCTGTCGAGCGTATTGTGTGAAAGATTAAAGCCCACCGTCAACAAACTGATTGGACCTTATCAGTGTGGCTTTAGACCTGGTAAATCAACAACCGACCAGCCAAATCTTGGAAAAGACCCGTGAAAGGAGAATCGACACACATCACCTCTTCTTCGATTTCAAAGCTGCTTTCGACAGCACGAAAAGGAGCTGCTCGGCTTGCACTCCTGCTCTCGGAGAGCACAAGTTGCACCTTAGCGAACGTGAAAAGTTTATCGGTGATATACGTCCATTTATTGAGAAAGGTTGATAAATCTCTCGGTATATTTAGATGTATTATTCCTTGTCTGAAAAAATTTTACAAAATCCTTAGGCATGTGTGCGTCTACGGTGGATATGTGGACAGATAATAAAAAACAAAGAAATTTTATTGCTTTTACTGTGCATTATGTGGATGATAAATGGCAGCTTAAGAAGTATGTTAAATTGTGTGTTCAACAAGCACAACTATACTACATACAGTGTGTTTTTTTATGTTTATATTTTTAGCCGTATTTTGTTTACCTCCGAATTAGAATATTGTGATGACAATGGGATTGCTGTGAAGAAAACTGCGGAAAATTGGTTGGTGCCATAGGACTCAAGTTTGACGAACTGAACTTAGATAGAAATTTGTTGGAAAAAATTACTTTTACTACAGATCAGGGTTAAAATATCAAAAAGGCTCTACAACATCATTCAAGAGTAAATTGCGTAGTACATGTGCTCAACATTATTTTGAAGCACACATTCGATAAAGAAACACTTAAAAGTTGTGCTCCTAATGTTATGGATTTGATAACAAAATGTAAGTCTCTTGTCGAAAATCTAAAGCGAACAGGCAGAAACCACATGCTTGAAACTACCGTGAAGCAAGAGTGCTCTTCCAGATGGAACACTAAATTTGAAATGTTGTGCTCTATTCGCAAAAATTTCAATGCTATTGAAGATATTTTAGAGAAATCTGGTGAAACACATCGTTTGATCGGAATTGAAAACTTTTTATTAGACAGGATAATAAACGTATTAGAACTATTCAAAAATTTAACATTGTTGTTGGAAGGTGAGAAAAATTCAACTATACATTTAGTATTACTACATATGCATATCCTAAAAGAAAAGTTGTTTAAATTGCTACATGAAGAAAGTAACAATGAAATCCGATCTATACTTACAAACTGTTTAGATAATATTTTTGATACGAAATTCTGTCCAGACAAAATTCATAAGATTGTTGCTTTTCTATTGCCAGAATATAAGCAGATGCGATACTTAAGCGAGTTTGAACAAAATCTCAATGAGCATGTCTGCGGAAATTCCTCAAGATTCTCAATCTGAAAGTGTAGAAATGGAGCATTGTATATGGATATGCTTTCAAAATACAAAGACGTTCATTTGCTGACTGGCTGGGAAAGCCAAATAAATATGCAGATTCAAACATACAAAAATGCATGTTATACAGAAAATTGCGTTTTGAATTGGTGGCGGCGTCATGAAGATGAGTTTACATTGATGGCTAGACTGGCACGACAAATTTTATGTATTCCAGCGTCTAGTGCAGCAAGCGAAAGATGTTTTAGTTCGGCAAACCGTATATTAAAAGAAAAAAGAACAAATTTGAAAGGAGAAAATCTGGACGCCATTTTATTTTTGCATTCACAACAAAAAAATTAAGTTCATATGAAATATTTTTTATTTTTAATTCGTTGCTTATTTTGATCGAAAATAACGAAATATATTTAATTTATTTTTATTTATTGAATTAATTTATGTTGTGTTATGTTATGTTATATTGAATTAATTTATGTTTAAATAAAGAGAATTTTATTAATTTTTTCCTAATATAAGGTAAATACGAAAGAAAAATCACAATAATTTGCTTTTATGTAAGTATGTACTTCGTTTCATTTGCCATTGACGATACCAGATAGTAATCGTACGATGCCACGATGCCGCGATGCCGATGCGCAATGTTACCTTCGCATCGTGGTAATCGTCAGAAGTGTTACTTAGTAACGTAATCGTACGATGCCTACCCTAATCGTGCAGGTCTCTGATGTAAACGTATAAAAATATAAGCAAAAGAGCAACATATGTACGTCTGTAATAACAATGTATATTTCTGAGCATAATTTTCATTGAATGCTCTGCTCTGTTCGCTCAGCCCTGTTAAAACTTCTCCTTCTCAGCCAAAAGTGGTGAAATCCACTAATAGAATTTTGTTAGCTCTTGACAGTTCACACGCCTGTCCGCAATTGAACCTTCTCTATATTATACGTTCTCTGCCAATAGTTAGTAAAAATTAATAAATATATATGTGACAACTACCAGATGAAACGTTAACCAATTTCGGTGTATACTTTTAGGCCAGTCTAATACAGCTAAAAAAGCTTAACTTAAAGAAAGCAAATACAATTTGGTTCTCGTTTTGGATAAAAATAAAACTTATACTATGGTAGTGACTTTTCCAAATTCCTTTTTGCTGGTCAAAGTCCAATAAGAAAAAATTATATAGGTTGCCTTACATCTACTGAGAAACTTTTAACAGGTGCAACAGCCTATCCACCCAATCATCTCACCGCACTTCAACTTCTAGTTGATCTTCGTGAAAAGCACTTTCGTATGCAAACAAGTTGTTTATTTTATTTATTTTAAATTATTGAATTTATTTCTTTCACACTTTATTTTTCTCCACTTCGTTCCAGGGTTGCCAATTCACCGTCATCAATTCAATCAATAAATGACTGACTTCTGTGTCTTACGCACTAGGATGGGTCGATTCCGGACTTTTTTCGATTCGGGATTTCTAATAGTGTGAAAAAAGTTGCCTTAGTACTTCCTGATTCCAATGCAACTTTTTGTTTTGAGATGGTATTGCATCTTCAACCCCAACTCCGGCCTTGAAACTTCAGAAATTCGCCTAAAATCGTGAAATTGTCTACCTAGCGCCTGAAATACGCATCTCATGGCAAAATGTATAAAACAAAAGTTATTTGTCACGCCATTTGCTACCGATCATGGCCGTAGGACGAACCGTTCCCGAGATACGAGCGAAAATGCGGCGTGCCACAGCGCAAGGTGAAAATTGTTGCAGCTCTCAGCTAACCTGTATTGGTCACCCAGAACCCACTCTGTGGAGGTGGCTGCTCTTCGGGTTCCTCCCAAGCCCAACCCAACCAACCAACCATATGTCAGGCTTGTTTTAGTCTGAATCTGTGTCAAATTTATTGATAAAATCAGATTTTGTGCTAAACTTTGGCACTTGTTGCCTAGATTTCAGTGTAGAGCGTATAAAACGATCACGAGATTGGGGGCCAATAACTTTAGAAGATGCCTCTGTCACCAGTTCGACGGTTCTCTCGACTGCCACGGTGTGAGAGGGGAACTCACTAAATTTCCATACCTCTGCAGTGTCTCCCGACAACCCTTTTATGAGTTCTTCGTTAGAAACTGAACAAGGAACTGGTGGAACAGTCAAGGTAATAGTCTTCCAGTTAATCATATCGTAATAATTATTAGCTTTGAAATTCAGCTTTGGCACTTTATTACATCTAACCCTTCCATTTACAGTGTCAGACTCTGCTTCTCTGGCTGGCAGAAGACAGTCAAGGGCCAACTTTCTGACTTCTATCCGTTCGTCTGTCATCATACTAAGGAGAATGTTTTCTGGAAGAGCAAAGAAAGCATTCTGTTGAATGGATGAATCGACAACCTTGCGTAGTTTAGCAGGTAAGTATCTCGACCTTTGAATTGCAGCATAGAGATGGCGAGAGCCATCTTTGATTGAACTGTTGAATCTTATTGAGAACCACAAAGGTGAGTAAACTGTAGGTATGTATTTGACCAAAATCTTTATTTGTTGGTTTGTCAGTAGAAATGTATAATCTCGGAATTCTATTTGCAGAGGTGAGCCAGCGAGATTTGCACATGTTACTTGGATGCATCGACGCTAAATCGGAGGAACATTGACCGGAAACAACAGCTTCTGATATTTTATAGAGATAAGCTTGGTCTGTGCTAAGTTGGGTCGGATTAATAACCTCAGAAGGTAATTGGCAGGATGGAAAACTTTCAAATTTGACAACAGGCAACTTCTCACAATCAGGGAGCAGTTTACTTCTGTCGCCAGAGAATGTATTTGGACTCTTTGAGACACCATCTATGTGTTCGAAAAGAGCACGAAATGGAAGTTCGTTGAAATGTAGAAGACAAACAACCCACCGTAATGGCCTACCTATTATTTCTTCTAGTTTCCGAATGAGTCCACCTTTCCAACCTGTATTCGTGTTGGTGCCATCAGCACCGACAACTTCTATATGTTCCACATCAACTGAATTGTCTTGTAAATGTTGCCATATAGCTTGCGTCTCATCCTCAGCTGACCCGGAAGGAGAGGTGACGTGGCCAAAGTAATGACAACCAGGTTCCGCTATAAGAGAAATATGTTCCTCTTTGACAGTGTCGCGGTAGTACTTTTCACCTTCGCTGACTTGTGTAAGTGTATTGTCTTTACGGCCGTCAAAATACAGCCCATATACAGAGTCAATACTTTCGGTGTTTTGGAGCTTAACTCCAATACTTTTTTTGCCCGACTAATATTGCATTTGTCAGTGACAAGGCTAGCCTGATCCTCTGTTATCAAATCTGCTTTTTTGGCATCCAGAAAAGCAGATGAAACAATCAAGGCCGCTGCTCTTTCACTTACTCCAAATCTTTGGGCAGCCAAAGCAGTGTGTTCTAATACTAGTGTGTTTTGTTTGGTTTTAGAGGATGGAAGAGAAAATTCATCATCAGCATCGTTTTTGGAAGAATCCATATGCGACGCACCTACATTTTTGTCGTCTGTATGAGAGTCTGGCTGATCTGAGTGGTCACGTGTTCTAGCTGATACTTTTCTGGTAAGTGTTGATGTTAATGACGTTTTGAAAGCTTTTCTTTACGTTCATTTATCTTTGTAATTTTTTTTGTTTCAGGTAGATCAACACTTCCAATGCGACCAATTCTTCTGGTTCTCTGGTCCGAGAGAAATGGTTGTTCATTGATAGGAACTTTCCTTTCCTTTGGACAAGTGCAAGAAGAAAAATAAATGCATTTACAAGCAGCGATGTCAAATAATTTTCCGGCAGAAGAGACAAAGTCGTCTCTTTTAGAGCTCAAACCTATTGGGTTGGTGAGCATTTGTACAACTCTGATGTGTGAAACTATCGGAATAGATGACATTTTGAAAGTATTTTCAACCTTTTTTGCAACTATTTCTGTAACTTCTTTACTCCTAGGTTCATAGTTGTCGCCTCGCATTCGCCCTATACGAAATCTTTCAAACTGATAACACAAAAGAACATCCTGGTAAGTAGGTAACTGGGACTCAGAGAGATTGTACGGATATATGCCAAACACAGGAAATTTCTGTCTAAATTTAAATTTAGATACAGACATTTTGAGTTCTGTGTTCTGTTGAGAGAATATAAGTGATAGCACTCGGCGAAATCAACGACAGGAGTGAAGGAACTCGATGAAAAAATGTTTATGTGGAGACCAGTCCGAACGTGTCGTATGGCGCAGGGAAATGAATGTAAGTGATAGAACTCGGCGAAATCACCGACAAGAGTGAAGGAACTCGATGAAAAAATATTTATGTGGAGACCTATCCGAACGTGTCGTATGGCGTAGGTGAATGAATGTGAGTGATAGCACTCGGCGAAAGCAACGTCAAGAAATGTGGCCGCAAGAAAATTTTCACCTTGCGCTGCGGCGCGCCGCATTTTCGCTCGTATCTCGGGAACGGTTCGTCCTATGCCATTTCGGTAGCAAATGACGTGAAAAATAACTTTTGTCATGAGATGCGTATTTCAGGCGCTAGGTAGACAATTTCACGATTTTAGGCGAATTTCCGAAATTTCAAGGCCGGAGTTGGGGTTGAAGATGCAATCCGATCTCAAAACAAGAAGTTGCATTGGAATCAGGAAGTACTAAAACAACTTTTCCGCACTATTAGAAATCCCGAATGGAAGAAGTCCGGAATCGACCCACCCTATTACTCACTCTGGAAAAGTACAAAGTATCTAAAATTTTCAACAAGTCACGTTGCACCACTAAAAGTTGCTTCCAATGCATGGGCTAGAAGTGATTGTGATAAAGCTAATGCATTTGCAAAACACCTAGCTGAAACCTTTCGTCCAAACGAGGATAGTGAAATCGCGTTCCTCAGTAGTATTCAACCGGATCATGTAACGATCCCAGTAATCATCATTTGTAAACTTAAAACTGAAATTAAAAAGCTTAAAGTTAAGAAAGCAGCTGGCTTCGACTTAATTACAGCTGAAGTGTTAAAGCAGTTATTATACAAATGTTTACAGAAGCTCACCTATCTTTTCAATACAGCAATCCGTCTGACACATTTTCCAAGACGTTGGAAAGTTGCCGAAGTTGTTATGGTTCTTAAGCCAGGAAAGGATCCTCACGTAGTCTCGTCATGTAGACCAATTTGACAAAGTATGGCACGAAGGCCTTATGCAAAAACTAAAATCATGTCTTCCGGTTGAGTATTGTGCTCTTTTAGAATCGTATATTACCATAAGATTTTTCCGTGAAAAACAAAGAAGTGAATTCTCCAAACTAAAAGAAATTGAAGCAGGAGTTCCTCAGGGAAGTATCTCAGGTCCACTTTTATATATTCTGTATACAAGAGATTTACCGTTTGCACCAAACAGTATGACTGCCACTTTTGCTGATGTCACTGCAATATTATGCGTCGAAAAAACAGCAGAAAAAGTTTCGCTAAACCTGCAATGGTGAAAAACAAGTGCAATCAACTCTGTAGTAAGTTGGACTAAAAAATGGAGATTAAAACTATACGGTGGCAAATCGGTTCATGTAAATGTTACAAACAAAAGAATCACTTATCAACCTATAAGTATTCCAGATGTCTGCATACCATACGCAAATGCAGCTAAATATCTTGGAGTCACGCTCGATGCTAGATTCTATTAAAATAAAAAGGGTTGAACTTAATCTGAAATTGTCGAAAATGAAATGGCTAAGTGGGCGAAGGTCAAACCTGTCCATACACAACAAATTACTCCTTTATAAACAAATAATGAAGCCGGTATGGTCATATGGTGCGCAAGTGCGCAACTGTAGGGATGTGCCAATGATGGCAGTATTAATGTTATAAAACGTTTTCAAAACAAGGTACTAAGAGGCTTGTAAATGCTCCCTGGTACTCAGAAATGCTGATATTCATCGAGACTTAAGGATGAATACAGTCGCCGAAGAAATAAGAAGTCAGGCAGAAGCTCACTACAAAAGACTTAACGCACATGTGAACGAGGAGGCGAGAAATCTTTTTTAGACGCATGCCGCTCTAGTCAATTATGTCGAAAAAACCACATAGCTTAGTTGGAAGCCAAAATATAAAGGAATTACAGTGAAACTTCGATAAGTCGTAACCTCGATAAGCGAAAAACCTTGATATTTAAAAAATGTGTATCAAAAGCCTCTACAACTCCTATTTTTTTCACAAAAAACCGTACGTGATGAAAACATAGTACGTTTTTTAACCGTTATTATTTTACAGTTACGCTTATTCATAAGTTTTGCTTTGTTTTCTACAACTAGCGTAGATTAGTATCAATTAGGACGCAAGATGTAAAGTTCCCGTAAGTGCAAAATATTGCCAATTAAAAAAAAAAAAGAAATTATTCTTGCCGTAAAAAATGGTGAAAAACAAGTAGAAATTGCGAAAAGGTTCGGTATTGTGCCATCTACTATCACATCAATTTTGAAAAAAAGTGATCTGTATTTTGGTTTGCCCTCAAACACCAAACGTAAGCGCCAAAAATTACCAGAATACCCGGAATTAGAAAAGAGAGTACTCACTTGGTTTTCGCAATGCCGAGAATCTAATACTATTCCAGTTGGGGGACATTTACTAAAAAAAAAGCAAAGGTGTATGCCGCAAAATTGGGCTTAACACAATTCAACGCAAGTAATGGCTGGTTGGACAATTTCAAGAAGAGAAATAATGTAAGTTTCAAAAAAGTTTGCGGTGAAAGCGCGGCCGCTGATGATGAAGTGTGCGTTCATTGGAGAGAAAACATTCAAAAGTTAATAGAAAATAATGAGCCCAAGAATATTTTCAACGCGGATGAAAGGGGTCTTTTTTACAAGTGTTTTCCTGATCGCACTTTGTCTTTAAAAAGCCAAAGTTGTCATGGTGGCAAATTGAGCAAGGATCGTCTTACTCTGTTGCTTGCTGCAAATATGGATAGGTCAGAAAAATTTAAATCATTAATGATTGGTAAATCCATGAAACCCAGATGCTTTAAAAACATCAAGACGTTCCCTATGCTTTATCGTGCAAATTCAAAGTCATGGATGACACATAATTTATTTCTTGAATGGCTACAATTGGTGAACCAACAAATGATAAAACAAAATAGAAAGATTTTATTATTTATTGATAATTGCACCGCCCACACTGCAATGGAACCTTTGAGCAATGTGCAGACTAAATTTCTCCCACCTAACACCACTTCAGTTTTGCAACCACTCGACAAAGGCATAATCAAAAGTTTCAAAACATTGTACCGTAAAGAAGTTGTTGTTAAGCTGCTTGAAAGCATCGAGGAAAAAAAGGATTATTCCATTTCGATTTATGATGCAATGAATATTGCTCATAAAGCCTGGACAAATATCAGTAAATCGACTATTAAAAACTGTTTTCGAGCTTGCGGTTTTGTTAAGGATCAAAATGTAGTCGTAATCAGCGAAGATGTACTTCACATAGCAGAGCGGGCTCTTGTTCCACAAAATGCAGAAACACGTGTAAACTTTGATGACTACATTCATGTTGATGATGAGTTGGTGATTACTGAAAGCCTCAAAGATGATGAAATTCCCTCAGTTTCCACAAAGGTTGCGAAAGCTTCAATTGAAAATTTGCGTCTTTTTTTCATGGCATCAAATGTTGAAGACACTATTTTTAATGACATTGTAAACATTGATAATGCTATAGATAATGTCCGTCAAAAACATATTACGGATTTCTTTTAAAATTAACACTTTTCTTAATTTTTTTGTACAATTTTTTAAAATACATACACACATACATATATTGATTGAATAACATACTTATGTACTTTATATTTTAAAATTCAAATATATACAATTATTTCTTGTTGTTTATGTAAAATTGAAAAAATAAATAAAAAAAAACTCTATAATTCGTATATTCTGTATGTTGCCTCTATAAGTTGTATAACTTGATAACTTGAAAAACTTACTTAAACTTACATATGTACGAATTCTTACTTACTAGTACTTATTTCTATATACTCTATAATGATAACGTAAGCAATAATTATAGCGAAACAGCAAACCTCAGTTTGGGCGAGAAACGGCTAACAATGCGGCGGCACGACTTCCGTTCTGGTTTAGTGCCGACGAAATGTGCTGTTGTTGTAATTTTTGGAATTTAACTTTATTGAGCAATGATATTGTATATTTACAGAATATTGCTGAATTAAGTAATATCAGTATATTTTGCTAGCTACGGCAACTTTGTTGTTGTACATTTTGTTAGCTATGCTAGCTGTGATAACTCCCCCCTTCTTAAGCATCAGCGTCTCGCTGATTAAGAATTATTGGCTACTGAAAGCTGTGGGTAATCTATTATTGGTGGGATAAGAAATGAATTTCTGGTTTTTGGTTTGAGTATGATATATAAAACTAATGATAGTGTTACTGCAACAAGAATTGCTAAAAAGCTTGAGCTAATTGAAATAATGTTTTTTGAGGTTATTCGTTCTAGTTCATTTAGATTATTTAAATGTAGTTTATGTAAATAGTTTAGGTCTAATTTAATTTCATTTTCCGTTAGGCTATTCTGAAATTTTGTGTATGATAATATTATTGTAAAGGGTATCTTCGGTTTTTGGAAGTGAAATTACATATAAAAGAAGTGAGTCTTTAATAATCATAGAAGGTTCTGCATATTTGAGTGCTTGCAGTTCATTTTTAGAAGGTAATGTCTCAGTTTGAGAGGGAATATTTGCGATATCTTCTTTATTTAAAATTTGAGAGTGAACTATTCCTTGTTTTGCTAATTGGGTTGCCATTATAATTTTTGCAATTTCGTCTTTTACGATACCTAACCTATTATATAATGTTTGTGCGAATAATTCCTTGTTATTCCTACTTATTTCATCCACAATCATGTTATAACTATCTAATATTTTATTATTTGTCTTGATAAGGTATTGGTTTGTGGTGTACTGTATGTTACTGTTTTTAGTCAGTTCGTGTGTTGTGGAAAGTATTTGGTCCCACTCAGTGGCATCGGGATTTCCTGCTAACCATCTCCAAGCAGATCCTATCCAATTGATTGATCTCTTTTGAATGGTTGCATATTTTGTTCGCAGTTGGCTTAATAAGCTATCTATCTCGGAAAGTTGATGTTTTAATTGTGGAAACAAAATATTTGTTTTACTAATTTCATGGTATATAGTAAGTCTGACGTAATTTTTTCGTAGTCGTCCAAGTCAATAGTGTGGATAATTTTATACGTCCCTTTTGTAATCTTTCCTAGTCCTTGTTTGATCGTCACGAGCGGGCTGTCATATTCGTAGGTGTCCACTGTTGCAGTTGTTCAGTAAGGTAAGAGTCTAAAGAGTAAATGTCAGTTAGTTTTTTAAATGTGATTTATGAATATTTCTGTTATCTTTAGTAGTTATTGTGACGGTGTTGTCTTTAGCGACAATTTCTTTTTTAAAAATGGGTTTCGTTTTCCCTTTAATTTGTTTGTTCTTTTTAAATATAGTATCACCAGGTTCGTAATTCCTTACTTTTGACCTATTTTTGTTGTGGTAATTTATTATATTTTTTTGGTTTCTGGCTATTTCATTTCGAAGGTCAGAATTAACTATTTCCTTAAAGTTTGTTAAATCTTGGTAGTTGATTCTCTGTGTTCTTCCAAAGAAAATATCAGCTGGTTTCTTTTTCGTAACTGAATGTATCGTGTTATTATATCTGTCAACGGCAATGTTGACAATTTCTTTAATAGAGTAATCAGGATATTCCATTTGGAGACACCTGATTATTTCAATAATAGTGGAATGCACACGTTCTATCGCACCATTGACTTCGCTTTTCTGAGGTGGTGCTAGATAGATTTCAATTCCTAATCCTTCTAAATAGTTCAGAGTTATTGGGCTTATAAAGCTGCCTTCATTGTCCATGACCAAAGTCTTTGGTACAGTGAAATAGTGTAGAAGCTTTATCAATTTATCCCTGATATGCAGTACTGATTTATTTTTTATCCTGAAAAATTTTACAAATTTAGTGAATTTGTCAACGCACGAGATATATTTTTCGACGGACATTTCTATAATGTCGACATGCAGTATTTCTGTTGGATACGAAGGTATGGGTGTTGCCTGTAACTTGGGTTTTTGTGGATGCCGGTCGTACTTATTACGTCCGCAAATTTCACATGATTTAGTATATTTTTTAGTAAGTTTAGTCATTTGTGGAAAATAGTATTTTTCCAATATCTTGACTTTATTTTCTTTACCATTGCGATGGGCTCTTTTGTGTTCTTGTTCTATTATTTTAAATTTGACATCTTCGTCTGCGATATCGGTAACTACTTTCTGTGTTATCCTGATACGAAATTGTGAGAAATTTTCTTGATATATTTGCTGTAGGAATGAAATGTATTTCTCTTGGATTTTAATTCCATTGATTATGTTTGGGTTTAGAACGCTTTTTAAGATTTTACTTAGGTTTTCCTTATCGTAAACTTCACTTTTAATGAGGTGTCAGTGGAAGCTTGGATGAGGTTCTTCATGTGTAATTTCCTCCTTTCCTTCTGTAAATATAACTTGATTTTTAAATACGTTAATTGGAGCTTCACAGTGAGGAATGAGCTTTGAGCTATCCTCTTCTGCGCTATGTTGTGTATTTTCATCTGTGGATGTTAGCGTATTAACTTCTATTGGCAGCCGTGATAACGCATCGGCGACTACGTTTGTTTTTCCTGGTTTGTAAATTAGTTTATAATTATATTCTTCTATCCTTGCTTTCCACCTTTTTAACTTGGCATTGTTATGCTGCTGCTTAGTGCAAACGTCAATGGCTGGTGATCAGTAAGAATTTTTATTTCTTTAGCTCCATACAGGTAAGTCCATAATTTGTCGAGGGACCATACTATGGCGAGCATTTCTTTCTCCATTGTCGAGTAATTCTCTTCGGTTTTGTTTAGTGATCTAGAGATGTAAGTTATGGGTCTGTCTTGACCGATTAACCCTTGTGAAAGGACTGCTCCGATTGCAGTATTGGAAGCATCTGTCGTCAGAATAAAGGGTTTGTTGAAGTCTGGGAATACCAGAATTTCAGAAGATGTAAGCAAATATTTTATGTCATTAAATGATTTCAAGCCTTCCTCTGTTAGTGAAATTTGTATCCGTTTGGATTGACTTGCTTTTATTTGAGCATTTTCACCTCTAGTTAAATTGACAATTTTTGCAAAGTCAGGAAACTTTTTAATTCCTTAAGGTTAGCGGGTGCGGGAATTTTTTTAATAGCGGATATTTTGTCAGGATCTGGCAAAATACCTTCGCCGGTAACGATATGACCTAGAAAATTTACTTCTGTTCTAAAAAATTTGGATTTTTCCAGATTGTCTTTTAAATTTGATTTGTGCAAAAGCATGAACACATCTTCAATATTTCGTAAGTGTTCCTCTTTAGTTTTTCTCATTATTATAATGTCATCGATATAAACGTAGCAGGCTTTTCCTATAAGCGGTTTGAGAACATCATTCTCTGAAAAATGGAAGGGGCATTTTTAAGACCGAATGGCAACCTAGTAAATTCATATTTACCATTGGCTGTCGAAAAAGCTGTCTTTTCTATGTCCTTTTCCTTCATCCTGATTTGGTGGAATCCGGATCTAAGGTCGAGTGTAGTAAAATACTTACATTCGCCTAAGCTAGTGAGAGTGTTGTTTATATCAGGTATTGGATAGGAATCAGGTATAGTTATTGCATTTAGTCGTTTAAAATCAACAACTACTCTATACTTTTTTTCTCCTGATGGACCTGGTTTTTTTGGAACAATCCACAATAGGGAGTTATACGGACTCTTTGAAGGCCTTATTACACCATTGTTTAGAAGTTCTTTTGTTTGTTTTTCTACTTCGCCCCGTAGGTTGGTTGGGTAAGGATATGATTTTGTATATATCAGTTCTTCACTTGTTGTTCTAATTTCCGCTAATACAGTTGTGTCGATTGTCCCACTGTCGGAGACTGGTCCGAAAAGTTCCGAATATTTATTTATCATTTCCTTAACTTCATGTTCATAGGGGTTTTCTTGAATATTATTTATTTGTTTAGAGATATTTTGTTTTAGTGGCAGTACCACATCCTTGAGGGTTAGTGTGTCATTTTTTCTATTTATGATTGCTCCCAATTCTTTGAGGGTATCATCGCCAATGATGCCATCAAAGGATTTTAAATTGGGTAGTGTAAAGAAATCAAAATTATTTGTAATACCTATACTTCCGAAGAATGGTCCACGTAGTTTATGGGTTATATTTACTTGACCTGTGGCTGAGTGAACCATAAATGGACACTCAAGTTTCTTTGAATTTTTTGAAAGTTTTTCGGAGACAAAGTTCTTATTAGCTCCAGTATCTACAAGGAACTTCGCGATATCCCCGTTCTTTAAAGTTAGTTCTAAATAGGGTAGGGTAGACAGGCGTCTGTCATAAAATTTATTTTCTCGTCCTCTGTGGAATATTGGAAGAATAATTGGATGACCTCACTATAGGCGTATTGTTCGGTCGATTCATATAGTTTATTCTTCGTGGGTGTATTGAAGGATCCACCTCCATAGGGATTGGTGGTTTAGGATTGGTTGGTCTGGGTGGTGGCGGTGCTTAATTTTGCATGTTTTTATTATAGATTAAATTTTTTTCGGCAGGGTTTAATACCCTTGGTACAAATATTGGTTTTGGATTCAATGGAATTGCTCTACGCTGAAGTGTTTTTGGGATAAGGTTCCCAGTTCGTGTTCTAGAGTCCTAAGGTCGCGTTTGTCTGCATAGTGTAGTGACAAACAATTTTTGATTTTTCCCCAATCATCATTGAATATGTTGTATGATATTAAGGCCGTATCTGCAGGGCCTTTAATTTTCTGCCTAATATGTCGTAGAATGGCTCTATACAGTGGCTTTGTTCTGACTACTTCGTAGTCCTGCAAAACAGATTCGACGTTATGGATCCAGGATATGAATTGGATCGGATCTCCTTCGAATGTTGGGAGGTTCTTCACGCTGTCAGGTAATCTGCTAATTTCTATTAAATCTGACTCAGTTAAATAAATATGGTTATTTGAAATAGAACTTTCGTTATGGGGACTAATTCTACTTTCTAACTGATTACTGCTCAATATTTTTGATTGTTCTTTTTGTGCATTAACAGCACCTGTTAGGTGTGTAATAGCTTCTTGAATTTGCTCCATTGCTGTGGTTTACAATTTCGACTATTGATTGCTTTAACAATATGATAATTTATGTATATTTATTGCTATTAAAATTTTTTTAGATTTTTAGCTTTATTGTTTAACAAATCTTAAAATATGTCACGACACTTGACGCGCTTTTTTGTTTTTGCGGCGTTTTTTGCGTACACTTGTAATTTAAATTTCCGGACAAGGTTTTAAATATTGTTTTTAATGACTTATGTCAAACTCGACTGAACTTTTTATAAAAATTAAATTCCGTCGTTTATCCTTCTGGATAATGATACGAGTATTTGTGCGTACGGATTCACTTTAATACTTTTGGTGTAGGCAACTTCAAGTTTTTTAAAGTTCTCGGGCGCCAGTTAATGGTTGCCACCAGATGATTAGCAACACTCTGGTTTGAATGGTGAAGTCGAACTCAAATTTCTTTGTTAAACACATTTCTTTTATACAAAATTTGCTTATTTACTATAAACTTACATATGTACGAATTCATACTTACTAGTACTTATTTCTATATACTCTATAATGATAACGTAAGCAATAATTATAGCGAAACAGCAAACCTCAGTTTGGTCGAGAAACGGTTAACAATGCGGCGGCACGACTTCCGTTCTGGTTTAGTGCCGACGAAATGTGCTGTTGTTGTAATTTTTGGAATTTAACTTTATTGAGCAATGATATTGTATATTTACAGAATATTGCTGAATTGAGTAATATCAGTATATTTTGCTAGCTACGACAACTTTGTTGTTGTACATTTTGTTAGCTATGCTAGCTGTGATAACTTATATGTATGAATATTAACATTAATTTCTATGTAATTTGTTTTTAAGTTATTCAAATCAAACTGCTCGATAGTTTTTTCTTAATCTTTGTAATAAAAATAAAAAATAAAAAAAAAAAAAATAAAAAAATTATGATTGCTTTGAATGTGCGAACATGAATATCGAAAGTGCAAATGCTACCTACATCATCGTTGTAGGATGCCTGTTACATCGTGTTGTGTGGGTTGAGAGAACACATTTGAGGATATTTTGGAGAAATATCTTCAGTATGTTCGTAGACACTTTGGTCACAATGTTACTATAATATTTGACGGTTACACTGATTTTATAAAATATATCAAAGCTGCAGAACAACGTCGTCGAGCTAAACAAACATCTTCATCGTCGGATAGTCGGATATCGTTTTCGATCGATCAATGGCTGTTCCGACAAACTAACAGCAGTTTCTTGCTAATACTTACAATAAATCGCGTTTGATTAAGATGTTATGTGAAGAATTTGCAGCTGCCAACATTGTTGTGAAACAAGCTCAAAATAATGCTGATGTCTTCATTATTGAAACCGCAATTGAACAATTCAGTCACATCAATCCAACTATCGTTCTTGGAGAAGATGTAGATTTGTTAATAATATTAACTGCACGAACACCTAGTGATAAGATCATTTGCTTTTTAAAACCTGGGAGAGCTCAAGTTCAAACATAAATATATTCTTCACAAAATTTAACTGCATATCCAAAATGTCAGCCTCATATATTATTCCTTAAATATCATGCGATAACTGGCTACGATACGACATCAGTGATTTTTAAAAGAGGCACAAATACAGTATTAAAATTGTTTGAAAAACGTGAAGACTTGATTGATAATGCAAAAATATTTACAAGCATTAACTCATCAGCAGATGTTATCCTCACCAATGGAATTCGAGTATAAATTTTTGAGTTTCGTGAAAAATACAAGAAATAAAAAGAGAGTGCAGTTATCTTGTTTCCTTCCAACATCTGCTTCTGCTTATCAACACTTGTTTCGTGTGCAAGTGTGGCTAGGCAATGATCTAAATCCTGAATATTGAGGCTGGAAATTGATGAATAATAGTTTGGAGCCAATCCAGACATTACTGCCACCTGCTCCAGAAAAATTACTTAATACTCTTTTGTAATTGCAAAAAAGGCTGCACAAACAATTACGGCTGAAGAAAAGTTGGATTGTATTGTTCATGGGTATGTACTAATTGTCACGGCCAATCTTGCACGAACATTGAATCAAATGCAACAGAAGAGAGAAACAAGATTGTTTCGAAATTGATGAGGATATAACTGGTATATATGTATATACTTCTTGAAGCAGTCGACACAAATCGAGCAAGAGGAAGAAGACAGTGTAGGGGAAGAAACGAGTGACTATAAAGAATTTGATGATAAACGATGATGTAATTTCCTTGCTGTTAAAATTTTCATTAAATTTAAATAAAAAATAAAATTTCATCAACAAAATAGTGTCCGATTACATTTTTTGGATCAAAATATATTGTGGAGTATTCCTATTGGGGAAGCCACGTTAAAAAAAGCGCTGTGTACACTACCTCAGAGGTGGTGCGGCAATGTGTGCATATTTTCGAAAATACGACTTTCCTGCGGTCTAAAGTCACGATATTTCTAAAGCGATGCTTTGTAGAAGAAAAAGTGTTGAGATCTTTTTTGTAGACAATTTTACGATCTACAAATGTTTGAGCAATTTTTCGGTAGCTTTCATTGTTCCAGAGATATACGCGAAAAATTTGTGACCTTTGACCTCGAATAGAAAACAACAGACAAGTTGGAGCGATGGGGATTTTTGACATGTCATTTGTAATGATGTATCCAAGGCCTGCACAAAAGTCCAGTTTGTTGGGAATTAGTGCAAAATTGTGATAGTGCATATCAGAGCTGCAACACACTGGTGTTTAACATCGAAAGGGCTCAAGTCTATAGGCGGTGAATCTACATATACTACGTTAAGCAGAAAGCCGTTTCGTTGGTAAAAACTGTGAGGTACAATCGGTGAGACAACTACTGGCTGTAGGATGCAGGAGAGTTTATATATATATAATATTCGAGCATAATGTCAGTTTAGCAGGAGCCGTCTTCAAAAACCCACATTTCGATTGGAAAAGTTGTGGATGGCGTAAAGGTATGGTAGCTGTGCACAAAACATTGGGCATTTAAAGGACGACTTGGAAATTAGTAACGGAATTGGTGTGGAGATATCTTCTTCTTTACTGGCGTAGGCACCGTTTAAGCATTTATAGCCGAGTTAACAACAGTGCACCAGTTGTAACTTCTTTTCGCAATGCGGTGCCAATTCGAGATTCGAAGCGAAGCCAGGTCCTTCTTCACCTGGTCTTTCCAGCGGAGTGGAGGTTTTCTTCCTTTGCTTCCTCCAGCGGAAACTTTCAGAGCTGGAATGTTTTCGTCCATTCGGACGACATGACAGCGTAGCCGCTTCGCTATGTCAATGTCGTCGTATATCTCATACAGCTCATCGTTTCATCGAGTGCGGTATTCTCCCTGGGCAATGCGCAAAGGACCATATGTCTTCCGCAGAAACTTTCTTACAAAAATTTCGTAGCGTGGACTCATCAGACGTTGTCATCGTCCATGCCTTAGCACCATACAGCAGGACTGTAATAACTAGTGACTTATAGGGTTTGGTTTTAGTTCGTCGAGGACTTTACTTCTCAATTGCCTACTCAGTCCGAAATAGCACCTGTTGGCAAGAGTTATTCCGCGTTGGATTTCGACATTGTTGTTGGTGTTAATACTGCTTTCAAAATAGACGAAATTATCTACGACATCGATGTGATTGTCAACAGTAGTCGTGAGTGCGACGACTTTTTGTTTTAGGTCTGCAGCTCGATTTATTTCCTCCAAGAGTATATTGAAGAAGTCGCACGAAGTGAAGTTGCCTTGTCTGAAACCTCGCTTGGTATCGAACGGCTTGGACAACAACACTTTTAGCAGCTCAAAACAGCCGATCAATCGAGCGAATATCGTGCCAAAAGTGAGCCGAGACCAAAAAAAAATCGCGCCAAAGTCGCTTCAAAAATCAAGGTCATGTTGACAGTTTTCTTCGATTATCGTGGTGTCGTGCATTATGAATTCCTTCCAACCAGTCAAACAGTCAACAAGGAATATTATTTGAACGTTATGCGTCGTTTGCGTAACGCTATCCGCCTAAAAAGGACGGAATTGTGGAAAGACAATTCTTGGTTTTTACACCACGATAATGCACCATCCCATACTGCCCTCGTAATTCGTGATCATTTCGCCAAAAAGTAACCCATATCGTTCCGCAACCACCGTATTCACCTGATCTGGTGCCGTGCGACTTCTGGCTGTTCACTAAGCTCAAAAGACCGCTCCGGGGACAACGTTTTTATACGATAGAGGAGATTCAAGCCGAAGCGAAGACGGAACTGAAGGCCATCCCGGAAAGTGACTACAACCAGTGTTTCGAAGATTGGAAAATCCGTTGGCATAAGTGCATTGCATCAGGAGGGGATTACTTTGAAGGGGATGAAATTGATTTGGAAGAATAAATAAAGAATTTTCAAAATAAATACAAAATAAGTACACCTTATTTTTGGGGCACAGTAGTATTATTACTTTTATAGAAACTCTTTTATTTGAGAAGGGTATTCCAGTTTCGGTGCAACTGAAATTTACTTGGTTTTTTATTTTATGTTCAAATTGTTATTTAATGTTGTTCGCAATTCGCTTGCTCTTGAGACATATTTTCATTACGCCAAAAACGGTGTTGAAATAAAAACTATAGCTTTACGTTTTCATTTATGAATCAAAACTTAAGAATGACTATATTAACATTACTTTTTGTTTTCCTTCCCCTAATTGTAAAGCTAACCGAACTAATATTTTGTCTTATTTCGCTCATTTCCTGTAATAAAATGAACTTAACATTCTTTGTTAACTTGTTTGCTTATAATTTATGCTTTAAGTTGAGTTGACGTTGACCACAACTCTGCAGATTATTAAATATTAATTAAAGACGAATTCAGCTCTACTTGAAAAAAGTAAAGTAAAACAGATCTCGTCAGGAGCAGGGATGGGCCAGGGATGCCAAAATAATAACAGGTGTATGTTGCGACGAAACATGAGATATAGTAAAGTCAGTACCTAACTATGAAGGGAAACACGAGTTTCATGGCGTGAGGATGCTCACACAACCTATAAGGTTTTCGAAAAGTACAAGGAAAGTTCGAAATAATATCAAGGGTTAGACATTTTTAGAAACAATATAAGGAGTTGCGCGGACATGGTGAAATTGTGATGTCGGAAATGAATTAAAGTGTCGATATATATTGTATCGGTAATTTTTGAATATATCGATATAGATATTTTTATTTAAAAATATCGATATATCGGTATGATATGAAAAAAAAAAAAATATTTGGCCGAATCTACTTTAATCGTCTTACATTACTAGATAAATACTAATCAATAGACATACTTTTTAATAAATCAAGAACAACAATTAAAATATTGATTATTTATTAATCAAACCAATATTTATCTGATGCAGACATAAGAAAAACTCTTTGATTTACGTGCTCGGCTGTGAGCCGACTTCTGCTATTGGGTACTGCGAGATTCACAGCAGAATTATTAATCTGAGGAAATACTTTAGAGCTACATATGCCGGAAAGGACTGGGGTAAAATGACGACAACCAAACCAGAATTTTGTAGGATTCTCTTTTCTGGGTATTATAGGCTGATCTAGATATTGCTTTAGTTCGCTAGGCATACCATCACTGGTTGAAGTTGAAAGTAAAGAGTTTGCTGCAGCTGCAATATCTATCATAATATTTTGATGTTCGGACCACAACGACGGCGAAGAAATTTTTGAATTTGGAGTTATGGTAGTGGGAGTGGGAGTGGGAGTGGGTCTGAGTTCAGGCGAAAGTTGTCCCCTACATCTATGTTCTAAACGTATTTCTTTTGACAGTTCGGTTATTGCAGTGGAAACAGCTAGCGCTGAACTAAAATGAATACGCTTAAAGCGTGGGTCTAAAATTGTTGCTTTGGCCAGATGTAAATGTCGCTCTAGTGGTTCTAGTTTGGCAATAACTAAGTTTAGAAACTCTCTTCTGAATAGCAATACCAAATTCGGTGAAAGGTTTTACTTGTTCCTTTCTCAATTAAGTTTGCAATGGGAATCACCAAACTTGAAGTCACGTACTGAACACCGCCAATTTCTTCAGTAGCTAAAATGGGGTAAGCAGATCTCGTATCTCGATCTTTCCAACATATCAATACAAGAATTCCACCTTGTACTTACTGATTGTATAAGTGTTAATACTTCTCCTTCTTTCTTTTGTTTAAAATATGTTACAATGGCTTTGACACGATTGGAAATTTGAA
Source organism: Bactrocera zonata (assembly GCA_037783105.1). Lineage (NCBI taxonomy): Eukaryota > Metazoa > Arthropoda > Insecta > Diptera > Tephritidae > Bactrocera > Bactrocera zonata. The sequence continues at coordinate 160,415 of JBAWJQ010001973.1, read as the reverse complement.
GAACTGGTGCATTATCTCTTGTTGCGCCATCCACTATTAAATTCAACAAATGTGCCATGCAAGGAATTCTTTTTCCATCTTTCAAAAATTTTTTCACTGCAGCAACCATGTTACCACTACCATCAGTGGTAATTGATAAGATGCAATCCTTTTCTATTGAAAACTTTTCGGTAATATTTTCAAAGCATACTTTTAGATATAATTAATATTAGTCCACTTTATGAAATTTTTTATAACTTACTATTTTTTTTTTTTAATTTGATGCATTTATTTTATACTTTACTTACATTTACATACATTCTTCGTGCTGTCAATGTCAACATCTCATATTCAGATTCAGGAGTGCAGTTATTTGCTGTGTTAAGAAAATGAGCTGTTACTACGTTGAAACTTCGTGTCGAGTTCGTGAGAGTTGTTAAAGCAATATTATTTATCTCACTTAATTTTTGTTTCACAATGGCTTTGGCATATCGTTGTTCCATTAAGCCAGTTATCTATAATAAGAAATGAATAATAAATTAACATTTAAAAATAAAAAGGATAAGATAATAATTTTATATTATAGTTCGCTTACTGTAGCTCGTGATGGAACCTTATAGCGTGGACAAATAACGCTCATCAGTCTTTTCAATCTTGATTTTCCCACACAAGATAGAGGCATGTGCCTCTGCTAATGATAGGCACCTTGCCGCGGTGCAGAGGCTTAGTCGCAAGACATACTCGGCACCCCCCAACCGGTGTGGATGGTGCTGACTAGCACCGTCCAGACAGGATGTCGGGCGCCGCATGCATGCGGCAACCAAGGACTACCACCTCCTAATCTAGGGTGTCATGCGACCCGTGCTCATTGGATGATTTGCAGCTAGGAGGAACATTCGGCTGTATTCGAACGGAGCCTCCCCGCCAAGGGGCTCTGGCGTGGCGGACCTCTCAGTTCCCCAATATAACAAGCAGACCCGACAGCTCACCCCGTTGAGCTAAGGGCCGTACGAACTAGATGGATTCCTCAACAAAGCAAAAAACAACAACTACTAACACTGGCGACCCGACACGGCAACGAATAAGGACAACGGATACAAACTGCGACAAGGCAATGAAGAAGGCAGGCGGCGCAGCTGTAGGCAGGGGTGGTTAAGGAGCTACGCGTAAGTTTAGCTACCTTGACATTCTTATGCCAGAAGAGCGGGTGCTGTTCGAGGAGCATGCCAGGGAGGACGATGACGACATGTCCTCTTGCAGCGGCGTCCGGCGCACAACAGCGACCACGACCGCGGATGCAGCCCAAAGCACCACCAAGACCCCCCGTAATGGCCCAAGCCATTCAGACTCTGGTGAGTCTCATCGGGCAGAGGTCGGTGGTACACGAAGGAGGAGAAGGAGGCGCAGGAGGGGAGGGCAGAGATCTCTCCCAACAGCAGACAAACCCGGTGGGTGTGATGACCCTCGAAGGAAGGCCATGAGCGGCGGCTGCCTCAAGTGGTACCTGCGGTATCTCCAGGACGGGATGACCCCCGAAGCGGCAGAGTCCCTGACCAAGAGACGGTACGCAGTTACTGGCACATCACCCACGAAGGAGCGTGGCGAGACGGCGTCTGTGTGTGCGCAAGGCATCCGGTCCATAGACCGTGGCCAGGTTAGTGCATCATTAACCGAAATGCGAGGTGACGGAAAGGCGAACACCTATGCACAGACCGCAAAGCGGAAGAGCGGACAGCTCACACCACAGGAGCCCCCCAGTTCCAAAAGGCTAAGGGACGGCAGCATTAGAGCGACAGGCTCCTCCCCGGGCGGATGAGGGGTGGCGCAGGTATGCGGATGCTGTCAAAGGCATCCGCATGGCTGTACTGCCTCAAAACTACCCGGCGGAGTCGTTGGAGTCGGAATAGCTCACGGTGCTCCAAAACCTCCTCTTGGAAGAAGTATTCAGAGGCGACGAATACGCGGCGTCCTTCCTTGGGGTAGAATTTAAAGGTGGCATGTTACAGGTGGACTGTGTGGACGAGTTGTCCGCCAACTGGCTGCGGGAATTTGCCCCAAAGCTAGGAGGCTGGACCGGTCCCGTCCTCTGTGAAAAAAGGGCGGAGGACCTGCCGGTCATGCACAGGATGACAATGTTCCTCCCCCGCAGCGTACGAGTTTGCTCTGGGCCTGATTAAAAACTAAAATCGGGGCCTTAGCATCGCGGTCTGGCGTGTAGTCAGCAGCCAGTTAGAGGAAAAAGGAGACCTACGAGGATGGAGACTGTACCAGTACATTGATGACGAATCGTACAGGTACGTCCGTGCTGCGAGCTTCCGCCTGTTTTACAGATTCAGCATGGTGGTCATGAGGCCGCACAAACCCGTGATCACAGGAAGCAAGGAGGCTGGGAAGGCTGCCACTCAGCCGAGAGGTAGCGGTTCCAAACAGGTCATAACGGTGGCAGACAAGATGGTGGAGAGGATGCAGATGGACGAGGTGGCAAAACAACCGAGCGTCAGCAGGGCCGAGCAGACTACTCTAGTCGCAACCGCTGACGTCCCGGATGCCCAGGAAGCCGAGCTACCCTCCACCCAGGAGCTCCTAGAGGGACTAGGTGACCATGTGGACAGCAGCGCGAACGATGGAGGGGATGTGGACATGACCCCCCCTCGAGCCACTACTTTAATGGCCGTCGACGTGGAAATTGCCCAAGTGAACCTGCATCACGCGGCGGGAGCCTCGGCAGTGATAACGAGCACAACGGATAAGTTGGGCATTTTGCTGATCCAAGAACCTTGGGTCTACAGAGGAGAGGTCAAAGGCCTCAAGATGGAACACAACAAAGTAATCTGGGACCTCTCTAGTGAGCGACCTAGAACGTGTATAGTAGTCAGGAATAATATTGATTTTTTCTGCATTTCAGAGTTCCTGACGCAGGATCTGGTGGCAGTACAGGCCAGAGACTGGGAAGGCAGAGACTTCGTCCTGGCGTCAGCCTACTTCCCAGGGGAGGCAGCAACAGACCCCCTGAAGTGGTGGTAAGGCTAGTGGAGTACTGCAAGAGGTACAGACTGCCACTCATAATTAGATGCGACGCGAACGCTCACCATGTGGAATTGGGGAGCACGGACTGCAACACAACGGGTGAGTCTTTATTACAATATGTATTAGGTAGTAAGTTAGAGATTGAGAATGTGGGTTGCGAACCCACCTTTATAACTATAAGCAGGAGGGAGGTGCTGGACATCACCTTCAGCAACGAGCATGCAAATCGATGGGTCTCAAGGTGGAGGGTTTCACCAGAGCCCTCCCTGTCAGACCACAGAATTGTAAGGTTCGCACTGAAGGTGGAGGTTAGGCAACTTCCCCCAAGACGCAACCCTCGGAGGACTAACTGAAGTGCGTTCAGGGTAAAGCTACAGGAGGAATTAAACATGAAGAGGCAGACCGACGATAGCGTTACGGGCCTGGGAATAGAGAGCAGAGTACTGGCACTGAACGGGTCCATCACTAATGCTTACAACGGTAGCTGCCCCCTAATAGTGCCCACAGATAGGCGCGAATGTCCCTGGTGGACAAGGAAGCTTGCAGACCTTAGGAAGAAGGTTCGTAGCCTTTTCAACAAAGCAAAACGCACAGGGGTCTGGGTAGAATATAGGAGCCACCTAACCCTCTACAATAAGAAGATTACGTCAGCAAAACAAGCTAGTTTCAGGAGGTTTTGTGAAAAGGTCTCCTCCACATCAGAAGCGGCGCGGCTGCACAAGGCTCTGGCTAGTAGGAAGACTAGCACGGTGCTAGCTATCAAAAGAGATGACGGGAATTTTACGACCAGCGCGGAGGACAGAGCGACAGAGCTTCTGTGTGCTCACTTCCCGGAGACCATCTCGGTGGACCATTGTCCACCTGTGAGCGGACATAGGCCATCTCGCTCGGACTGGGTAATCGCTAGGCAACTAGCCACTGCGGACTCGATCAAGTGGGCAATGGCCTCGTTCCGAAAATTCAAGTCTCCAGGGGTGGACGGCATCTTCCCAGCGCTTTTGCAACAGGGTGAACAGTTTCTGATATCTCACCTTGTTCGGCTACTGAGGGAGAGCCTCGCAATGGCGTACATCCCTGACCCATGGAGGACGGCTAAGGTGATCTTCATACCCAAAGTAGGAAGGAAGGACTATTCCTTGGCTAAATCCTACAGGCCGATTAGTCTAACCTCCTTCCTGCTGAAGACTATGGAAAAGATCACAGACCACAACATAAGGTCGACGGCGCTGAAAACTGCACCCCTGCATGCTGCTCAGCATGCATACAGAGCGGGAAGATCCACCAGTACGGCTCTGTACCAGTTGACCTCTGAGATAGAGAGTTCACTGGAGAAAGGGGAGGTGATGACATGTGCCTTCATAGACATCGAAGGGACAACACATCTCATAAGAGTGTAGCCAGGGCGCTGGAGAGAAGGAATGTGGCAGCACCGGTGCGTAGATGGATAGAGGCCGTGCTGCGCACCAGGATCGCCGAGACCAAAGTAGGTGAAACAAAGATTCGTCTGGGGGCGACAAGAGGCTGCCCACAGGGAGGTGTGCTATCACCTCTACTGTGGAGCCTTGTCGTGGACGAACTGTTAGCACTGCTAACTGACAATGGGATCTGCTGCCAGGGGTATGCGGATGACAGTGTGATAATAGCAAGAGGCAAATTTGAGGATACTCTCTGCGAGCTAGTGCAACGTAGTCTAAATCTGGCAAAGGGATGGTGCAGGGGAGTTGAATTAAATATCAACCCCTCAAAGACGGCCGTAGTTCCTTTCACAAAGCGCAGGTCCCGGCTTGAGAAATCTCCCACTTGGGAGCAGAGAGATCGAAATGACTAGCAAGGTTAAATACCTAGGTCTTACGCTGGATTCTACCCTGCGGTGCAAGCAGCATTTGAACCAAACGCTAGGAAAGGCAACAAAAGAATTAATGGTGTGTAAACGGCTGGCGGGTAAATTCTGGGGCTATAAGCCTACGGCAGCTCCGGAGGTCCTGTTGGAACTCACACCGCTCCATATATTGACAGGTTAAGTAGCCAAGCACTCACTTCTGCAGATAACAGCAGAGGGATGTGGCAAAGGCAAGGTAATCTCGTCCCAGAGGATGGAGAGGATTAGTGGCGACATTCCTATCGCCTTCCTCCCGAAGGACGGCATTACCAAAACTATTCATTTCACGAAGAGGTTTAAGGTTACCCTCGGTAGCAAGAGTGAGTGGAACGACCCCACTCTTGAGCAAATGCTAAGGGATACGTTGAGGTGGTACACCGACGGCTCGAAAACGTCGGAGGGGATAGGTGCGGGCATTGCAGGTCCGCGTACCAGGCTCTCCATACCGATGGGAAGTTTTCCGAGCATTTTTCAGGCCGAAGTCTTAGCTATAAGTCGGTGTATAGAGATAAACCTCCACCGCAACTATCGCAACGAGCGAATAGCTAAACTTAGCGATAGTCAAGTGGCACTAAAAGCGATCTCCTCCTACGAGATCAAGTCGCTACTAGTGCAGGAGTGCAGAGAACGGCTAAATAACCTAGCTGAAATGAACCAGGTGCACCTGATCTGGGTGCTTGGTCACAGGGGCATAGCCGGCAACGAGCTGGCTGACGAGCTTGCTCGCTCTGCAGCCTCCTCCAGTATGGTTGGGCCCGAACCGTTCACCGGGGTGGGCCCTCATACTGTGAAGGAGCTGCTCCGCAAGGAAGAAAGAGTGTGTAGGGAAAGGCATTGGCAGCGAGCGCACGGTATGCGTCACGCCAAGCTGTTAGTTGGGGGGTATGACCAGAAGAGGTTCAAATCGCTAATATACCTCCCAAGAAACAAACTCAGGCTCCTGGTCGCATCTACACCGGCCATTGCAGGCTGAAGGGGAATTTGGCTAACTTGGGCCTATCAGCTTGCGCTAACTGTCGGTTTTGCGACAGGGAGCCTGAAACCCCGGAGCACCTGCTAATCGACTGCATCGCAGTCTGTAGGCGCAGGTCGAAGGCCCTTGGAACCATGTTTCCGGATAGGGATCACATCGCCTCGCTAGCACCCAGCGGGTTATTGGACTTCATCAATATGCTGGGGCTAAGCGAGACCCTGTGAGTTAGGAGAGGGCACAATAGACCTAAGGTCGCAGTGCATTCCTCAATTACTTTCTTATTTTATCTTCTTAGAGGCATGTTGTCCTTGCAAATCATGTAGACCAAAGCTTGATTTATTTGGCTTGTTTTATGACCCTCTGCTAAATTGAGAAAAATAATAAAATTAGAACATATGTACTTATGAACTAAAATGTAAACAATACAGTAATCTGATATCAATAAAAAATACATTCATAGCTTGAACTTCTTTCAAACATATCTATGAGTGTAGTCTGTTTCCATAAGTCATTGGAGGATTCAGTCTGAAAAAAAATATTGAACATTTTGTATATGGGGTGTTCCTTACCAAATGGACCACTTTTGATACCGACCCCTTTAGATTTTGCTGAAAATTATCCATCCTTTTCTACCCTTTGAAAAACATTTTTGAGAATTTTTTCAAAATTTTTGGTCCAACTTCAAAAAAGTTATGAATTTTTCAAAAAAGTGGCATTTTTATTTTCAAATAGCCATAACTTTTGTAGAAATTGACTTTTGGGGATTTTTTTTTTTTAATTTTTGTTTTTGAATGAACTTTTCGAAAAAATACACGAAAAAAATTTAACACGATCAATTATATAAAATAATCGGTTTTTTTTTAAGTAAAATCGTCATTTTTTGGAAGTTCGCCATTTTTTGGAAGTTTGCCATTTTTTTTTTGTTTTCCTTAAAAAAAAACTTCAATTAATTTGACAACTATCCCTGCTAATCCCGGAGTGGGCCGATTTTTTTATATTTTTTTTATTTTTTTCATTTTTGAAAATTTGACATTTTTTTTTTAATAAATAAAAAAATATACATTTAAAAAATTATATCGATATATTGATGTATCGAACAACATTTTCGACAAGCCTACGTTGAAACCATTCGTGCACTTTGCTACGGGATAGACAATCATCGCCATAAACTTGTTTCGTCAATTGAAACGTTTCGGTAAAAGTTGTACCAATTTTAAAACAAAATTTAATGTTGGCTCTTTGTTTCAGGCTCATTTTCGCACCGATGAAACAAACATACTGACACTTAAATCGCAATAACTTCACTTCAAATCTATAAAATGTCATGAAACTATCATTGGATAATCGATAAAGATAGCAGATTCTAATGCACTAGTCGACATAAAGATGGCGCCACCAGGGGGCGCTAGATTCAAAAAGTCCAGTTTGTGTTGGAAAGCTCCTTTTATTTGCCACCTCTTTGGCTGCCATCTGTTTTCTTTGTCAAAGGTTGACCTATTTGCGAAGCTTGCTGCAAATATGTATCGTTCGTGGTTTGCATCAACCTCTTGAGCAAGTGCCATAGGGGTTTCCTAAGTCCGGAAATGAAGACTCTGAGAACATTTGCGCGATAGTTTTCATTAATCGCGTCCGCAATATTAGTGTCGTGAGACATCTTTGTCTTGTTGATTAGTGAAGATAGTTATTTCTCGACCCTGTCGTAGAATTGTAGAACGCTCAAAGAGCCTTTTGTTAGAGTGGACAGCTTTTGTTCAATTAAGTACGTTGGTCGTGTGTCAGAATATGTGAAGTCTAGCCGTGCTATAATAGTCACAAGTTGATAATGCCGTGAGCTATCATCGTAACCTTTCAATATTTCGTATGCGTTTAGTGCCGCCTCTTGCCAGGAAACATAATAATCAGGTTGTCCTGAAAATTCAGGTAGCGATTTTACCACATCAAGTGATTCTTCGCATGTTTATTTTATAAAATTTAATCACCACTGGTTCTTTTGACAAACTTGTAGCCCCTTGAGTTTTTCTACAAATTACCTTCTCTGAACACCCAATGCCGCAGTAAAAGCTGCATTCATTATCCGAGTTAGGCTTGTTTCGTTCATTTTACATTTTTCTTTTATTTTTACCAGCGTAAGAATGCTGAATCGAGCCACTCGCAACGTTTGCCGTAGCATTGATAAACATTAAGATATTTTCTGCGGACTTAGGCCACACGCAACCTTGCCGTAACATTAGACTGTTAAACAGTCTTATGATAACTTGTATAGATGTTGTGGCTTGGAAAAGCTGATTGCAGGCGTTGCAGTCCTGATATGCACTACCACGATTTTCAGCAAGTAAAAAAAGTTAAGCTTGTATTTTACAACACCCATCCGTTCTTGCCTAACATTAACCACTTGATAATAGATCGGCAGGGCAGCCGAGAGAAAAGCTGGCGTAGATGTCAAAGGTAGGGTCCCCCTCCAAACATGAGTGTTTCTAATACCTGATATGTTTTATTAAATATCTTCCCACTTACTACTTAACATTTTTAAAGAATAAATTAAATACAACTTACTGTTTTAAGTTTTCATCACATCTGTATTATCTGCATATCTTTTTTCTTGACGTTGGATGGATCAAATTTGTTTTGTACGATTTTGAACACTAATAATTTATACTTTCAGTCAAAAATATTTTTTCAAATTATACCGAAATATATGAATATATTGATAGCAAGGCTTTACAGTTAGAAGGTAGAAACATCTCTTTCAAACATTTATTAAGTTTTAGAACGTGCAGTTTAATAATTTCCAATTTTCAATTATGTGGAACTTAAAAGTGAGTTTTTCGAGCTTCTGCGGACGGCGAATGTATTGATAATAGTCTGGAAATCCAAAGCTTTGAAAAGCTACTCTATTCGCGTAGTATGAAATACTAACTTTGGCTAGAACCTTAGCAGAGCCATACCAGAACAAGGAAAAAGTATGTGCTCTACTCTGCTCGGAGTTTTGTCAGGTGAAAAACTACAGTAGTAGCAATTGCCAAAACCGAAGTGTTGTGATCTGCCTTGCCGTAGAGGTAGCAAAAAATTGAGAGCGGTATGAGATCAGAGCTAATTAAAATTTTTCATGTTTTTCGGCTTTCGCATGTGTTTGTAGTATTTTTTTTTATTTTCTGTAATAATAAAGTGTATTGAAACAAATTAAAATTAATAATAATATTTATTCAGAAACAAAAATCTGAATTAAAAACTTATGTCATTCAGTCACAGTAATCGAATTAATATATTAAGTAAGCAGTAAGTGGAGGATGGAGTCATGTGTAGAAGTACACGCAAATGAGGAAAGTTCTGTGATCGCCATTCACTTGGGGGTGGCCAGAAATGATTATTTTACATAAGGCTAAAGCAGCTCACGACTTCCGGTTTTAGACCAAGAATCCTCTGGGTAGCCTAAGAACATCCGTTTGAAGACGAGCTAAAGTGAGAAGGCGAAACATCCCTTACACAGGTTTGTGCGCTGGGTTTGGGACCCGCCAGATAAAAAGGCCCCAATGAAAAGATACCAACTGCCTCGGATGAGAGATCCCCTTTTAAGGACGCCCGAAGCAAACGAAACAAGGATTATGATTGAATGTCTGTTCCCTTAATTGGAAAGGTGCCACAGGACAGCTGGTTGGTGTCCTAGTGAAAATAAAGGCTGACTTCACCGCCGTACAAGAAATGCGATTTACGGGACAAGGACTGAGGCGAGTAGGTGCTTGTGGCATTTACTACAGTGGTCATATAAAGGAGCGCAAGTTTGGTGTGGGATTTGTGGTGGGAAAGAGACTCCATCGCCGAGTATTATCATTCACTCCGGTGGATGAACGTCTAGCCACAATCCGAATCAAAGCGAGGTTCTTCAACATATCGCTGATTTGCGCCCACGGCCCGACGGAAGAGAAGGACGATGTGACCAAAGATAACTTCTATGATGTCAAAATCGTGCTTGGCAACTTTAACGCCAGGGTGGGCAAAGAAGGTATCTTTGAGGCAACAGTCGGTAAATTCAGCTTCCACGAGGAAACATCCGCAAATGGGTTGAGGCTGATCGACTTCGTCGGGGTCAAAAATATGGTTATCTGTAGTACTGGATTCCAGCACAAGAAAATACATCAAGCTGTCTGGCTATCTCTGGATCGAAAACCCACCAACCAGATCGATCATGATGTGATAGACGGAAGACATGTCGCCAGTGTTCAAGACGTGCATACGCTCCGAGGCCCTAACATCGACTCGGACCACTATCTTATTGCAGCCAAGATTCGCACCCGGCTTTGTGCATCAAAAAACGCACATCAACAAACACAAGGAAGGTTCGACGTCGAGAAGCTGCAATCAGAACAGACAGCCGAACGATGACGTGTCGCAGCGAAGGGAAAACAGACTGTCTACCTCGCAACATTACGATCGACCACAACACGTGCGGGATGGGATAGATACCGAGAGTTTAAAAGGGAAGCGAGACACATTTTTGTATTTATTTAGTTACTTTAGTCTATGAACAATAATTCTTACAGACTAATAGAGAATTAAGATTTAGAATTCTAAAATAATTAAATTACAATTATACATATAGATACCTTAAGTTAAAAAACGGAATTAAGGGTATTAATGAAGGAAAGCCTAGAGTGAGAAAAATCAAGAAGAACTTTCTCGGAAATTGAGTTAAACTCACCCATAGCACGATTGAGAGCAGCATAATCCGCAAATTTGGTATTCTCCTTTTTATAATAAAATGGGGAAATAGATCAGAAACAACGCTGGGGACTATTGTATTTAATTTGCCCTAATAAATAGGTAGAGGTATTGACTCTCCATTAATTACATTGAAAACAAATGAAAGGCAGAGAACGCACCGTCGATTTTCAGTAATTTAAACTGTAAAATCAATAAACGAGATATATACCATGGTATTTCGTCAACAAATTCAAAGGAGCGAAGAGCAAATTTAAGAAAAATCTTTTGAACGCGTTCAATCCTATTAATTGACGATAGGCAATATGGTCTCCAAATGAATACTACGTACTCCGAATATAATGAACAAAAAAAGTATACAGTAATTTTAACGTGTAGGAGTCAGAAAAATTGGAAGCATTTCGGCGGACAAAGCCAAGCACAGATAATTATTTAGAGGTGATGTATTTGATGTGATTAATGAAAGAAAATCTATTGTCAAAGATCACCCCAAGATCTTTGATTTCAGTTACGCATTTTAGGACGCAATTAGAAATATTTTCATTTAGATTCGGAATTTCGATTTCAGGCACCAATCATAAAAAATATCAATATCACATTGAAGTTCGATTATATCTTCGGAGTTTTGGATTATTGCGAAAATTTCTAAGTCATCTGCATATAGCAGAAAGTTAGCAAAAGAGAAGCAACAGCACAAAGAGAAGTGGACCCAAAACGCTTCCTTGTGGTAGTCATGAAGACGCTATGAATGAATCGGATGGCACTCCATCGAAACTAACAACACATCGTCTATTGTGCAAATATGACTTGATTCACTGCAAGAAGACAGAGTGAAAACCTAAAGATGATAATTTTTTTAATTAGAATATTGTGTGATACTTTATCAAACGGTTTAAAGAAATCTGCGTAGACACAATCTACCTGAAATCCAGCGGAGAATGCAGATATGCAATAATCGCTAAAAACCGTTAAATTTGATACAGTGGAGCACCCAGAGACAACCCCATGCTGGTTGATGTTAATTATTGATTTTACTGCAAAAAATAATTTATTTTTCACAGAATACTCAACAATCTTCGAAATAGGAGATAGTTTAGAAACAGGCCTGTAATTGTAGACTACATCCTTCCTACCACCTTTATGAATATGAATGATTTGAATCAGATTGAGACTTAGCAAGTTATCAATGAGAAATAACTCCTGAGAAGACTGAAACTTGGAGGTAATTGTAGGAACAACCAGACCAGAAGATGTTGCTTAGATTAAAGTGACCCAGAACACAAATATTATTCTTTTCGCCTTATTTAATACCAGCGAGGAAATATTATTTGCATGCCACTTATACAACTCTAGAGAACTATAAGAAGGGACGTATGAAACTAAAATTAACAGAGCGTCATTGATTCATATACGTAGTTGGTCCAGAATGAAATCATCATTATCAAGAATAATTAAATGAGGACGGTATTTGCGATGAACTGCTGGGAGAACACCATCCTCTCTTAAACAGCAAGTTTTTTTCATGATCTCTGTTCGTACGGAAGACATAATAGGAATTTGAATCAAAATATTCACTATCATAGTAACTAGAACTAAGCCAGGTCTCAACAATAACGATAATATCGAAATCCAATTTTGAAGAAAAATTCCGAATAATAATTGATTTACACTTAATACACAATACATTATTATTAGAGGAAGGTGCAGAAAACACGTGGTCAAAATTGTGATTAATAGACGCATCAACTAGTCTGCAGCGTTGTTTCCCCTCGCTTTGGAAAAAACTTAAAGGGTCGCAAATTAATATCGGAAAGCCACACTGGAAAAGAGAAAACGGGATTAAAAAAAAACACACCTAACTCAAAGTTTACCCTCTTAAGATTATTAATATATTAAATTTCTTACTTAATTTACAACATAAATGATGCTGTCTGTCAACATACGCATATTTATCATAGCATAGTGATCCTTTTACCTTCAAATTCCCATTGGCATTACTTGCAGTAGAAGAGCTCAAATTAACAGAATCATCAGAGGCAACTGTTTGAGCAGCATTAACAGCGACAGTGGGGCGATCTGGTTTAGCAGCAGCTATTGGATTGTTTTTGGCACTGGCTTTCGAGGAGTGTTGATATTCATAGCAACCGCGTCAGCATATGTATTGGCATGTTTAACAGCATTGGGAGCAGCAGCAGGTCGAGCAGCAGGATCCATACTGACATTACCAGCAGAAACTGAAACAGCAACGCTGGACGGAACTGTATTTGTACTATTATCAGCAGCATTGGAGAGAGTGGAGCAGGCAGCAGATGGAGCGGTAGAGATTGCATTCGGTATAGCGGGAGCGAGATAATCCATACTCCCTTTATCCCTTTAAGTAGAAAACATTAGATGGAGAAGCATTTGTACTAACAACAGTCGCAGCAGTGTAAGTGGAGTAGGTAGCAGAGAGAGCATTCGAAATTGGTGCAGAGATTTTGCCGTTGTCGATAATTTGTTTTGCACATTGCAGATATCTGATTTCAGTTCATTAAGCTTAATGAATAAGGAATTTCGATCACCACACAGTTGTTGTATTAATGTGAGCACCTTCGATTGTTCACTTCTCAGTGAATTTACTTCAAGAACCAAAGAATTAAGCAACACATTTACACTATTAGCATTATTAGACTCCGACAAAGGTTCCGTTGCTTCCTTGTTTGATGGCTCAGCACTTTGTTGTTGCGAATTTGCAATGAGAGAACACTGAGCACTGCGCACTGATGGCGACGCAGGGTGGACGTATGGAATTTCTCCGAACTACCGCGCACACTTTACAATAAAATGCATTTTTATATTTTAGCAAAAAATCCACATAAGCCTGTAATAAATTTACACAATGCAAATAAAAGAATTGAAGGCATTTTTGACAGCTGATCTTGGGGTGAGCACGACCAACTCTATGGCGATAACCACACGGCATTAATATAGAATAAATATAAGAACACGGATTTCAAGGCCGCCTTTGACAGCACGAAAGGAGCTGCCTTTATGCAGCGATGTCTGAATTTGGTATCTCGCAAAACTGATATGGCTTTGTAAACTAACATTGAGCAACACTAAAAGCTCCGTCAGGATCGGGAAGGACCTCTCCAAACCGCTCAATACGAAACGAATTTTCATACAAGGCGACTCCCTATTGTGCGACTTTTTCAACCTTCTTTTGGAGAAAATAATTCGAGCTGAGGAACTAAACCGAGAAGGTACAATCTTCTATAAGAGCGTACAGCTGCTGGGGTATGCTGATGATATTGACATCATTGACCTTAACACCCGCGCCGTTAGGTCTGCTTTCTTCAGACTGGATAAGGAAGCAAAACAAATGGGTCTGGCAGCGAACGAGGGCAAGACGAAATATCTCCTCTTATAAAACAAACAGTCATCGCACTCGTGACTTGGCACCCACGTCACTGTTGACAGTCATAACGTCGAATTTGTAGATAATTTCATCTATTTGGGAACAAACACCACCAACAACGTCAGCCTAGAAATCCAACGCAGGATATCTGTTGCCAACAAGTGCTACTTCGGAATAAGTAGGCAATTGAGAAGCAAAGTCCTCTCTCGACGAAAAAACAAAACTCTATAAGTCACTCATAATTCGCGTCCTGCTATGTAGTGTAGAGACATGGACGCATTTCAAACTCGTTACGTACAGCTGCAACCGAAACCATTGCTTTTCGGAAAATGCAAAAAAACAGCTGGTACGACGAGGAGTGCCGTGTCTCAGTGGAGAGTACAACGCCAGGAGAAAGCGAGCCCGATTTCCCAAACGACGAGGATGGAGCAGATGTTCCATTGCTCGACCATGAAAAAGTTTGAATAGCAAATACCCGCCTGAAGAACAACAAGGCGGGGGCAGAAGGATTGCCAGCCGTGCTATTCAATCACGGCAGCGAAGAACTGATAAGGAGCATGCATCTGCTTCTTTTTAAAACATGGAAGGACGAAAGCATGCCCAACGATTGGAATGAAAGTGTGCTTTACCCAATTCACTAAAAGGGAGACCCCACAATCTGCGCCAACCTCCAACCTCCCCAACATTGAGCGTGTTGTGTGAAAGATTAAAGTACACCGTCAACAAACTATTTGGGCCTTATCAGTGTGGCTTTAGACCTGGCAAATCAACAACCGACTAGATATTCGCTGCAGAACTTAATCGAGCACCGTTAATTAGTTCTGCTTTCTCCAGACTGGACAAAGAAGCAAAGCAAATGGGTCTGGCAGGAACGAGACGAAATATCTCCTCTCATCAAACAAACAGTCGCCGCAATCGCGACTTGGCTCACACGTCACTGCTGACAGGCATAACTTTGAAGTTGTTGATAATTTCTTCGTACAAAAAGTATGTTTTCCAATGTATTGTGACTTAATGTAATTCGGTTATCCGACAACACCAGTTTAAAAGACGAAAACGTCAGCTCTATTACCTACAAATATTAA
The DNA here is from genome assembly GCA_037783105.1 of Bactrocera zonata. NCBI lineage: Eukaryota > Metazoa > Arthropoda > Insecta > Diptera > Tephritidae > Bactrocera > Bactrocera zonata. The sequence continues at coordinate 145,359 of JBAWJQ010001973.1, read as the reverse complement.
GTAATTTAAGCACTTGCTATATATTTTGCTCTAGATTAAGAAATAATTCTTACTTGAGCTGGAGGTATGGCAAAACATATTTTGGTTAGAGCATGAAGCTCTGGATCGGTTGACTTACTCTCTTTCCAGAAATTTAAAACATTTGTACTAGATTTCATATATGACAGCTTCAACATTTCAATCTTTCCGTGGACATCTGTTGGCTGATTTAGAACAACGCTAAAACTCAAAAAGTCGTCCAAAAGTTCGAAATTACTTTCTTTATGTTCAGTATCCAAAGCCATTGAATTTGTTGATTATAAATTTGGAATGGGACTGTGGCTTTTGGTTTGGTGCCCACAATGTTTATAAAAAATTGATTGTTGTATATTTAGTGCACAAAGCTGTGCGGGGTGTGCTACACATCGGCATATTTATATTTCAAAAGGTCGATTTGATTTGTGTACTCATTGTTCTGTTTAATACAGGCTTCGCCAATATTATCATCGCCTGTATGCATTTGTGATAAAGTTTTCGAAATTATAAGCATATGTCACCGTTATCCGATGTAATTGATATAACCTTGCTCAGTGACAATTGGTATATTTCTAGAATCGATAAAGTTTGTTTGTCCCAATTTTTTGATGTACTTGATTCAGCTCCTTTGAGTTCACCATACCATGCGCAACTGATGCCGAAAACATTTCGATCAATCCATGTTGCACTATCTATTTTTAAAGAGGTCAGTCGATTTTTACTTGTTCTAGTAGAGCATTATTCTAGCTTCCATTTAATATGAAGTTTTTACCACTTTTGTCTTCAAGACCTTGAAATATGGGGTCAAATATACGGCACATATTATTGGCAAGCCAATATATAAACGGATTAAAAGTTTTTTATTGACTTGAACTTTTATCGATTGATGTTGGCGTAGTCGCTATCATTCTAAAAATAAACAAGAACGTTGAAAGTTTTATTTGTCGGTGCCATGTTTACACAAGGAATCAATACTCAAAAGTACCAAAATGATTTGCATAAAACGCATTCAAGCAAGTTTTTTTATTTCCGAATAAAATATTATTATTAAATTTCTTGCTTCTATTCACTTTAGGAATAGGAAAATAGAAAAACAACATAGTAAATATTTTGCCGTAGCCCAAACAAATTTGAATAAGCTCTGTTCTTATATCGCTTTCAAATTTTTGCTACCACTACGTCTACGTATATAGTTTTTCACCTGATAAAACTCCGAGCAGAGCAGAGCACATACATTTTCGTTGTTCTGCGATGGCTCTGCTACGGGGCTCTCGTCAAAGTGAAAGCGTTAGTAATAGCGTAGTAATAATTCTAAAAATTTCGCTGCTACGGAGTAGTAAATGAAAACCCTGAATCCAACTTCTTGGCTAATTCTGCTCTATACACAGTGGTCTTGCGGGAGTCCTCTCTTTCCGCTAGTTTAGATCTATTGAAAAATTCTCAGACCTTTCGTCTGCAAGACCTGAGGACTTTGTCGCTTGGGTCGCAGCGTAGGAAAATCGAAATGAAACATTTTAGTAAATGCGTTCGTTATGAAGTACACAGGCTCTCAAAAACTTACATACGTTACACAAATTATTTGATTTTATACTTAAAATTGGATTCACACTACATACGTTTTAAATGTAAATCAAAAATAATAACCTTAATAAGTTATGTAGGGAGGCTTATTTCACAGCAGACAATCGAAAGAGCCAATTTTTAGTGGTTTCTTCCGATATTTTACCCCATTCCTCAAGCAAAACAGTTTTGGGGATATTGAGGTAACGTTCCAAAGTTTTACCTTTTCTAAGGTGATCCCTCAACTCTGGTGACTGCGAGGGATGTTCTATATTTTGTTTCACATTATGTATTAACCATTCTCATTCCAGCATCCAAGAATGCTTAGGGTCATTATCCTGAAAAATATTGATCTTCCCTCTAAATTTAGTTTTTGTACACTTGAAAGATAAGTGTCCCTTAAAATTTGTATATACATGTGCATATCCATTATTCCTTCTATGAACCGTAATATGCATCCCCATACCATCATCGATCCTCCACTGTGTTTTACGGTTGAAGCCACATTTTTGTGGCCAAGCGCTGTTTTCGTTTCACTACGAACTTTTGGGTGTCCATCACCTCCAAGTATATTTAATTTAAATTTATTCGTTTGGTCCCTAGGTAATGGTTTTTTTCTAGCCACTCTGCAGAACAGAAGTCATTTTGTTTTAGACAGACTGTCGAGAGTCTTCTTTCATTTTCCATACGATTCGCCTCGGCATCATATAATTAATCACATGCATACTGGATGAAAATAGCATTGATGTAATGCTATTGTCAGAAACTCAACTTACGAACAAAAACAATTTCTTAATACCGGGATTTAGGCTCTGTGTTACAAACCACCCAGATGGAAAGGCACATGAAGGAACAGTAGTGTTGGTTAGAAAACGGTTAAATCACCACGCATTAGAATCTTATGCTACAGCGCAATTACAAGCTACAACAATAACTATAAAAAAATCTCTGCGGGGACTTAAACCTGACGTCTTTGTACTGCCCACCTCGGTTTAAAATTACAGACATCCAATTTAAAGATTTTTTTTGGAACACTAGGCCATAGATTTTTAGAAGGTGGAGATTACAATGCAAAACACACATATTCGAGATTACGACTAATTAATCCGAAAGGACGACAGCTGTATCAAACTGTTATAAATAGGCACAACAACCTTGAAATAATATAGATTTAATTGAATTTGCTGTAATCAAAAATAAAGACAAATCGCACATAACAGCAGATACATGTACTGATCTATCATCTGATCACTCTCCTGTACTAATAAAGTTATGTGAACAACCCATATTCGTTAATCCAAAAGTGACTCTAACTTCTTATAAAACGAATTAGTTAAAATATAAAAAATACGTAAGTAGCCACATTAATGTTGAGTACAAATAATACAGTAAAGAGATATTGACGAAAGCATAAGAGAAGTCAACATGGCAGCTGTCTTAGCAACACCAAACAAAAACCATAAGCCGCTTGGTCCCAGAAAAATAACAAATAGTGAAATAGAAATTAAAAAAATCACTTAAACGTGAGGAAGAATTGAACACCGAAATGTAAAATTCCCTTTGGAGAGCCCAAAAGTCCATGAACCCTCCAACTGACTCCAACATGCCTATACCAGACTTGGGTGGAAATTTTTGTAAATCACTTAGAAAAGGTATTTCAACCCAATTTGCCAAAGAACAACTTTAAGTTGTCAATCTTACCCAACACAGCTAAAGAGTCGCTCGAGTCTTTTAAGACTTCACCTTCTGAAATCATTGGTATCATCAAAGAACTTGATCCAAAAAAGTCGCAGAGACATAAAAATGCTAGGTCAGGTTAGGTTAGATGGCTGATCAAAGATCACACATAGACTAACAATTAGTCCTTTGTGATGCCATTGAAAAGGAACTCCGCACTTACAGATTGGCGAAGAACTTTGTAGCCATTACATAGTTACACAGACGCTTAACTTCAACACCCGCCAATTCGGTGAGATGTCCAAAGGTATGCGCCCCAAGTGTCTAAGTCTTGACCTCCCAAAAGCGGGACAGTCAATCAGGAAGTGTTGGCTTGTTTCTACCGCATCTTCTTCCAAACAGCTTCTACAGTCGGCATCCGGTAAGATACCCATTCTTACCGCCTGTAAGCCAATAGGACAGTGGTCTGTTAAAAGTCCCACTAATAATGAGAGGTTAGCCTTACTGAGGGCTAAGAGAACATTAGATCTCCAGCGATCTATCCTGGGCCAGAAAGCTTTTGCAACCACACAAGTACCGATGCTGGCCCAGCGTTTGACGAGCATCCGCGTGGCCCAGCTAGAACATCGAACATAGAAATTGATTGAGGTATGCACTGCGACCTTGTGTCTATTGTTCCCACTCCTAACTCACAGGGACTCCCCAAGCCCCAGCAAATCGATGAACTCTAGGATTTTGTTGAGAGCTAGTGAGTCGATGTGATCCCTATCTGGAAATATGGTTCCAAGGGCCTTAGAACTGCGTCTCCAGACTGCGATGCAGTCGATTAGCAGATGCCCCGGGGTTTCAGGTTCCCTGTCGCAGAACCGGCAGTTGGCGCAAGAGGCTAGTCCTAGGTTAAATAGGTGCCTATTTAACTTGCAGTGGCCCAGCTATCTAGTAAAAGAACACACGAAGATACAGGAGCACCGATCCGTTCCCATTCTACCGATAGTGATTCTAGGGTACCTTTCCTTGCTAACTCATCAGCTTTGCAATGCCGCTATGCTCCGGCACCCACACCAGTCTAATCACAAAAACTGTAGCTGCTAAAGCTAGCGACGTTAGACATTCTTCGAGCAACCCTGAACGCACTGTGAACGAGTACAAGGCTAGTATTGCCGCTCTACTATCTGAGTGAATGGTCACTTCTCTGAAGGTGGATGCACTCCGTAGCAGCAAATCTGCTGCTACCTTGATGGCTGCGACCTCAGCCTGGAATACACTACAGTAGTCGGGAAGTCTGAAACAGGAGTTGATGGAGAGCTCCCGACAGTAGACCCCTCCACCAACCCTCCCCCCAAGCTTTGACCATCCGTGAAGAAGCTTGCTGCCCCCCTCCGCCAACGGCTTTTTACCATCTCCCTCGTCGGTATATGGGCAGAGAAGGAGCCACCAGAGTTCGGTATGGGGCGACTCCATGATCCAGATGATCCGGTATGTAGTCAAAGTATGTGAGGATATCCGAATGTCCAGATACGCGTTCCATTAAGAATCCAGATTCTCTGAGTCTGATAGCCACCTTTGCCGCTATACACCTTCCGGAAATGCTATGGTTGGGGTAGGTCTTCATGCACCACATATGCTAATTGGCGCAGTGTGGTCTTCCCTAAAGCCCTCCACCACATGAAGACCCCATAGAACAAGACGGGCTTGAATATGGTGTCATAGATCCAGAGGACCACTTTCGGTGAGAGACCCCATCTTTTTCCAATAGCTCCTCTACAGCAGTATAAGGCAATAGATGCCTTTTTTGCTCAATCCTCGATATTCGGCTTCCATGAAAGCTTCCTATCCAGGATGAGCCCTAAATATTTCACAGTATCCGCCGGTTGCAGGCGAATACCTCCCATCCGCGGCAACGGTGCCACCGGGATTTTATATTTTCGGCTGAATAAAACCATTTCTGTTTTGTTTGGATTAATGGCGGGTCCACTTCCAACCGCCCACTTTGTTACAACGCTGAGATATCCCTGCGTCAACTCGTACACGGTGCTAAGGAACTTTCCTTTGACCATAATTGCTACATCGTCTGCGTAGGCAATCACCCGACAGCCGCGATCCTCTAGTTTTTTGAGCAATTCGTCAACGACTACGATCCATGGAAGAGGAGAGAGAACCCCACCTTGCGGTGCTCCCCTACACACACTTCGCCTTGCACGCGCGCTGCCCCAGTCTGTTTCGATCACTCTGTCGCACAGAAAACTGAGAATGAGTTACTTGAGGTTCGATTCAACCCCAAGACCGTCAAGAGCAGTTACTACTGCCTCAGGCAGGACATTGTTGAAAGCTCCCTCGATATCAAGGAGGGTTCCAACAGCGAATGTCTTCCTCGAGCCATGACACGATAGTATGCAAGGCAGCATCCACTGACCTGCCTTTGCGATAAGCATGTTGTGCTCTTGACAAATAGTCTCTCGAAATGCGCTTCCTTATATACCAATCCATCAGTCTCTCTAGAGTCTTTAACAAGAAGGAGGAGAGGCTGATTGGCCTGAAATCCTTGGCCGTGACATGGGAGCCTCTGCCAGCCTTCGGGATAAACGTAACCTTGACTCGTCTCCAGGCCCCCGGAATGTAACCTAATCCGATGCAGTTTGCATAGATAGGTGCCAACCAGCTGCATGACACCTTAACAGCCTGTTGCAGCTGCGCTGGTATGATGCCGCCTAGTCCCGAGGACTTGAATGGTTTGAACGAGTTAATCGCCCACGTCAAATGTCGCTCATCCAGAAAGCCGACAAAAGCCGCACAATCGTCATGCGGCACCCCGAGGGATCCCTTCACAGAGGACATGTTGCTCTGGAAGTGAGCGTCGAGAAGCATCTGAAGTGTTTCTTCACTGCTGAGAGCCAACTTACCATTTACATCCTTGAGATACCCCAGGGCCACTGGGGTTTTTGCGAGAATACGCCTGAATCTAGAGGACTCGTGACAGCCTTCCATTTTTTCACGGAAGCACTTCCACGAGGTCCTCTTAGTCTTTCTTAGCTCGGACTTATATATTGAAAGTCCTACTTTATACAGAGCCTAGTCATGAGATAACCCACTTCTGCGGGCCTTGATGAATAAACGTCTACATGACGCCCTGATATCTGAGAGCTCCGTAGTCCTCCATAGAGGTTTCCCTTTGCCCTTCGGTGATTTCAGTGGACAGGACCTCTCTAGCGTAGCATTGCACGCCGAGCTGAAGACTTCAACCCACTCCTCCACCGCATCGGTAGTGGCCACCGAGTCCACCCCCGGTGCGCGTGGGAGAGTTTGCCGAATCCTCCTGAGGTAACCTTCTCAATCCGTGTTCCTAGGGTTTCTAAAAGATTTCCTAGGCGGACCTTCTCCGACTAGACTAAACTCGATGTACTTGTGATCCGAAAATTAGTTATCGTCGAGGACCCTCCAGTTCGAGATCAGCGGGGCCATCCCTTGTGAGGTGAAGGTGAGGTCGAGAACCTCCTCCCTACCTGCGGTCACAAAAATGGCAGAGTTTCCTCTATTACAAATGCGAAGATTTTCGCTAATAATAAAATCAAAAAGCGACTCACCTTTATTGTTAGTATCCGAGCTTTCCCAGATCTGGTGTCGCGAGTTAGCGTCGGAACCGATGATGAAGCCAGTTCCAGTCTTAGACGCTACGGCTAAGGTCCTCTTCAGCAGTAAGGGAGGTGGCTGTCATCACGTCAGCGCTGCTGAAATTAGGTAAAGGAAATACCGTTAATTAATTCCTTACCAGCATACAGGCTCTGTTCCTACTTGCATCCTTGGCCGTCAGGAGCCTATGGTTCTTTGTCCTCAATCCAGAGACCCCGTTTCCAGTCAGCCACGGTTCCTGGATCAGGACGACATCAGCTCTGTCTTGTTCCAGACGGAGCAATAGATTGGCGGAGGCCGCCTTCGCATGCTGGAGGTTAATCTGGAGGAATTTCATCCTTCAGACTTTCCTCTAGAAGCGCTATTTCGGCGCCCTAGTTGTGATCGACCCGCACCTCCCCAAACAGTACTCGCCACATCCGAGAGATTCGGATCGACTTCCACGGTCATTTGACCGTCAGCGCCCCCTATCGGATCGATTTCCACGGTTGTTTGACCGTCAGCACCCTTTGTCATATCCACCACCACCGCAGCTTGGGCGCCATCAGCTCTGGCATCTGATGGAAGTACTTTCAGCACCACCATTTCAAGACTATAGCTAATGGCTCCCTTTGTTTTGCTGAGAGGGCCGATGGATTCCGTGTATAGCATTATCAGCGCTTGCCGATATGGTTCATCGGTTCTCTCCAGCCTTAAAACTCTCCAGTCCTGCGTTGAAAGTGAGGGGTTGAAATATCTGAGGATTTCCTCAATCTCACTCGGAGTGGAAGGTTCGGCCGGCAGCCAAACGCGAGCCTTAGGACGAAGAGGAAGATCCTCTTTGACCACGGCTTCCAGTCTGGCTCCCTACCAAACCTACCCCACCTGAGAGACTGCCTTCTTATATAAGATGGCCTATCTCTCGTCAGCACAACTTGAGAGCTTGTGCAGCCCTTGGGACCAATCGGCACTCACACACTCCGGGGGTGGCCCCGAGTTTTCCTTGACCACCCTCAGGAAAACCGACGAGATAGCCGCCGCTACCGTCTTCCATTCATCATGGGAAATGGCACCGTCCTCCCTACTGCGGTCGAGCACCCCAAGTACTATAGCCCCAGCGCCTTTAGCGATTTTTTTGCTGCTACTCACAACGTGTCGTAAAGCATCGTAAAATAATAAAATCATAATTTTTTATGCTAGTGTAAAAATATTGTTGTTGGATTGCATAATAAAATAAGTTCACACAAATACAACTCTGAACGCTATATTTCGGATCGTTATAACTTATAACTTTATGAGACTATGTGAAACCCCTATATAATTTTTATACTCTCGCACTGTGAAAAGGTAACGGTTGTTTGTACCAATAAAACCTAAACGAGATAGACTTAGAACTATTATAAGCGATAAGAAAAAACTAATCTATCGTTATGCGAATGCCTATAATGTGCTATAACTAAGGGAAAAATTAAACTACAGTATAAAAAATTTGGTACAAAGGATCGCAGTACATAAACTTAATGGGATTATTTAATTAAAAGTGGAAGGATTCGCTTAAAAAACAATATATAGGTAAATTAAAGAATGGAATCACTTTACTAAGTGCACCTGATCCCACATAGTAACTACGAAAGTAAGAATTTTTGTTGTTCTAACGGGCTTTATACCAAATATAGAAACATGTTTTCAAACATACAGTGCGTTTAAACAAACTTTTTCCTTTGTTAGGAAATTAGAAAATAATTATAAAAATTACATTGCACATTTCGTTTTTAACTCGCCCAACTCATTTTTAAAGCTTTGCAGTTTTTTTAATAGTTCATATGGGAAGGATACTTCGTTAGAAAAGCTGTTTCAAACAACTTTGTGTACTTAGCACTAATTTTTTAACATACGAGGTTTGACAACTAAGTAATGAGACTGATTTTATTGCCACGTATATGGTAAACCTGTGACCTTGAAATTCCCTTCCTCTTTTTCCTGCATCTCTCCCTTCTCCACTGATATATGTGTCATCGCTCTAGCTTCTTTAGTTCGCCTGCTGCGTCAAGTTGAGTATATGTGTGTTTGTAGTGCTCGTTACGAAAATGGAAAAACGAAATCAAGGGCAACGCGTCGCGATAAAATTTTGCGCCAGATTGCGTGAAACAGCTTCGGAAACGTACGCTAAAATTATAAGAGTGTATGGTGATAGTGCTCTTAGTCGTGACCAGGTGTTTCGATGGCACAATGGTTGTCTCCGCGCGCCCCCCGCCGAAAAAAGCTCGCATGAGCAAGTCGAAGGTGAAAACGTTGATTATTGACTTTTTTGACAACCGTGGAATCGTCCACAAAGAATTCGTTTCACCGGGGAAAACTGTGAATCAAGTCTACTATTGCCAAGTACTCGAAAGATTGCGAAAACGAATCAACAGGGTGCGCCCAGACATCGCTCGTAAAGGAATCCTTCATCACGACAACGTGCCGTGCCATACCGCCCTCAGTATAAAATGATCGACTACATCCGAACTTAGCCCTCCTTTATTTGTTTTTCAAATGTATTTATTTACAATAGATTTTATTATATTATTATTACTGTGTTATGAGCAAAAATTAAGGTATATATATACGTATAGTATATATTTACAAACAAAATTATGAAACTAGTTTTATTTATTTCAAATTAAATAATTAAATACAATAATTCCATGCGTTATCGTGCCCAGAATAATAAAACTCAGAATTTGTGTTACTTTCATAAGTAGCGTGCGGGTACTGTGTTTGATGATTTCCGATATTTTTTTCATGAGAGTTAATGTTTTGATATTCTTCAATAAAGTCGAAATGAAAGTCTTTAGAAACATTAGGTAGCTGAATCTGTTGCATCGAAACAGGTTCAAATACTGTATTATATATTTCAGTAGTTTGAGCTGCAAAGTAAGCAACTGACCTTGCCAATTCTTGGCGTTGGTTACTGGCAAGAGTTAGAGAGGTCGAGGAGGCTGAACATGGCACAAAGCAGGGATAGTAATAATCATCTGAATTGTAGCCGGAGCTAGAAGTAACACTGGATGTGTCATCATAATTTTCATTGAATCGGCGCGGTTCATGATAAACTGGTGTAAAGAATTGTGTTTCGCTTGTAGAATTTAACTCCATATTTTTAGATTTCTTTGTCGTATTTTGTAATTGCTCATTCTGCATAGAAGGAGAATAATAAAGGGAAACTGAAGATGTCATAGCAGATGACGGTGGACAATTTTCGAGCATTGTAAAATTATTTTCAAGTCTGTTATCATTGGAAGCCGCAGTCATGTGGTTTAAATTCGAATTATCCGTTAATGTTGTAGTATTTAAACATAAATTTGAAGACATGAAAGGGGTAATTTCTGTAGGTAAAAGTCTAGACTGTTCCAGATTTTCTTGCTTTTGAGCAAATGGAGCCACGTTGTGAGAACTTTCATAAATACTACAATAATTCGTTATGTTCCTTTGTTCTTCTAATTTATGTAACCGCTGCTGTGGGTTCATAAAGTGGTTATTAGTACTGCGGCATTTATTATTGCGAGAAGTTTTTCGTTGTGTAAGCGTGGTAGATGTATTGCGAATACGTCGGCTATTACCGAAAAGACGTCGTGCTTCAGTTGACCCCTTGGCTTCGGGCTTTGGATGGTCATGTGTCCCTTTTGCTTGAAAAAATATAACATTACTGGCTCGGCGCCAAAAATGGGTTACCGGATAACCACAATGGCCTTTACAAGGTTGTATTTCCAAACGTCCTGAGCAATTTCTGAAAAAATAATGTTAAAACATTTTTATTAGTAAAAGTTTTAAGATAATTTTAATCAACTGTAACTTTTTAACTTTATGGACTACCTAAGAATATATAGTATACTATATACATACATATGTATGTGATGCAGAGGCATCACTTACCAAAATCCCTCAATAATCTAACATATAGTACGAACTCCCTCTACACATTAGTCAATCGCTGTAGTCGCTCAAAAGGTAACTCTGCCAACCATTTTAACGAACGATCGTTAAGCTTGACTGAAGCGCCAATCAGAACAAATCGAGTCTTCACCGAGCCAGGATCGTCCATTTTAAAAATGTACTCAAATTGGGCATAAGTTACATATAAATATTTAATAAATTCAATAAATTTAATTTAAGTGAAGTTATGGTAAGAAGAATCTTGTGGCGGTAAGATTTAATTTTAATTTATTTGCAATTTTAATTTCATTCTGATTTCAATTTTAAAATTCGCGCCAATTTCGATATGACTTTTGATTTGATATTAAGGCGCTGACAGTGCTAACGTTCCGTCAGATGACATTTCACTTTCGTTACACATAACCGTACAGAAAGCATATCACACACATCTCATATACAACATTTCTCAACAATTTTCAAATTAATAAATAAATAGTTTTTTAATGGAATTCATGCATTTAATTAATTTACAAACCCACAATTTGGTGACCCCGACGATTTTAAATAAGAAAATGAGAGAAATAGACTAACTGTTAGTGAAACTGTGCAGAACATTGAATTTCATCATACGTGCGATCATTGCAGAGCCCTTTTTCAGTCCCCGTTGTGTTAACAATCAGGCTATTCTACGAACTCGCTCAACGAACAGAGCGTGGAGCAAAGTGCTGTGTAGGCATAAACTGAACACGCGGTCATAGAGTGAACGACATTTCGAACAAATACATCGTGCAGTGGAATTTTTTCGGTGAAAATTGGTTCTGAGAAATCTTTCCTCGTACCTAATCCATTCGAAAGTGCATCATTAGTCGACAATTCCGAGAAGACCGAAAATATGACTACAACAACAGCAACTCCAACTACAAATACAGTCACAACCACTACAAAGGCAAACAAGCAAGAGTGTCATTTACTCCACAGCTAACAGCGTACCTCCAGTCTCCGGAGAAGTGTATAAAATCGGGATAAAATCACCTGTTTTAGCAAATGAGAACCTGATTTGTTTTTCATCCAAATGGAAACGCAATTCCGAAACGCTGGAATTTCAATCGACCAAAGGAAATGCGATTACGTGATCCGCTCGCTCAACGTTGAAAAACTCACGAATATTGCCGATACTGTGCGTGCACCACCAGCAACAGGGAGATACGATGCAATTAAAAGCCGATTGATCAAAGATTTCACGGGTTCGGAAAACAAGAAGCTGAATCGAATGGTCAAAGAGTACGAATTTCGCCTCCTTGCAGCAGACGATTGACGCTCTTCGCTGAGAAATCAATGAAATAAAAGCAATCAACATGGCCACAGTCAAACACCAGCACACGACAACAAACAACGTTCTCGTGGTCTTCCCGTATTGTTATTATCATCATTGTTTCGGCGCTGATGCCAAGAACTGTTCACAGCCGAGCGCATTCAAGAAGGAAGGAAACTAAAGACCACTTCGCTGACCGTCGGAGGCAGTCAAAAATCACGCCGTCTCTTTATTACCAATCGTAAGGCTCATCTTAAATTTTTAGTCCACACAGGAGCAGATTTTTCAATTTTGCCTAAACCATCAATTAAAGAGAAACTCAAAACGTCGAATTATTCGCTATTCGCCGCCAACGGATCAATCATCAACACATACGGTAACAAACTAATTTCAATCAACTCAGAACTATGAAGAGAATTCACATGCAAATTCATAATCGCTGTCATCACAAAACCAAATTTGAGTGCAGGTTTTCTTGACAAATTTGGTTTTTTGGTTGATGTCAAAGGCAAGCAACTCATTAACAGAGAAACTAAACTCCAAGCAAAATGCGTTTCTAACTTCATCAGATATAAACAGCTGCTAACTGAATTTAGGATCTCACGACACCGACTTGTTTTGATAAGACAAAAGCAACGAAAACAGCAGTTCGTCATCAACTCATCACCAACGGCCAACCAGTTTATTCACGCGCTCGTCTTTTAAATCAAGAGAAACTCGTCAACGCTAAGAAAGAGTTTGAGTATATGATCAATATGGGAATTTGTCAGCTATCACAAAGCGAATGGGCCAGTCCATTAAACATGGTTTAAAAAAGCATGGACTTTGGCGACCGTGTGGAGATTATCGCCGTTTGAACGCTCACACAGTTCGTGATCTCTACACAGTCAAACACATTCGTGACTTCACGCATAATCTTAACAGAAAGACAATTTTTTCTGTTCTTGATTTGGAGAAAGCTTATTTCAACATTCCATTTTCCGCCGACGAAGATCGAAAGAAGACAGCCATAATCACACCGTTTGTGCTGTTTGAATTCAACGTTATGACCTTCGGATTATGCAACACAGGGCGAACATTTCAACATTTCAACGATTCATGGATCAGGTATTAATCGCTTTGGACTTCGTATTCTGCTACATCGACGACATTTGCATCGCATCGAAAAACAAGAAGAGCATTTTCAACAACTTCGCATTGTTTTGGAACGGTTACGCGAACACGGCTTCAAAATCAACGTCGCTTAATGGGAATTCGCGCAGGAAGAGGTATTATTTTTGGGTCATCGAGTCAGTAAAGCCAGCATTCGACCACCAACCGACAAAAAGAACGCTATCGCAAATTATCCAAAGCCGCGATTTATTCCAAATGCAGCTCAAACTCAAGACCGACTACGCTTTCTAAACAAAAGCAACAAGCAAAATGACAAATCGACAGTTATTTGGGCCGAAGACGCCGAAAGAGCTTTCAAAGAATGTAAGCACGCATTGATCGACGCAGTTGCGTTAGCACATCCATTGCCATACGCTAAACTGGTATTTCACGTTGACGCCAGCAATTTTTCGGTCGGAGTAGCTTTCATCAAGTCAACGAAGGGAAATTTAAGCCACTCGGATTTTATTCAAAAAGAATGACCGACCACTGGAAGCGCTACAGCACATATGATCGCGAGTTATTAGCCATTTACCAATCAGTCAAACATTTTAAACACATGATTAAAGCTAGGCAATGCACAAATATGACCGATCATAAACCAATCACATTCGCATTTTTACAAAATCCCGAGAAGGCATCACCACGACAATTGAATCATTTGGATTTCATCGGTCAGTACACCACTGATATCTGTTCCATTCGCGGAAAAGACAACATCGTAGCCGATTTTTTCTCCCACATCGAGAGCGTATCAACCTGCGAAGCAATCAAATTTTAAGAGTTGGCTGAGAGTCAGAAAATCGACAAAGAACTTAATAATTTTTTGAAGAGGAACACATTAACATTACAACTAAAATTAGTTAATATCCCGAACGCAACCAAAACCATCGTTAAGACGTTACAACGAAGCAAGTATTGAACTCTGTTCAGAACAGTGCTTTGTTTGGCCAAACATGAAATAGGACATTGCCGAAATGGTACAAACTTGTATTTCATGCCAAAAATCTAAAATTGCACAACACGACAGAGCAGCAATTCAAAGCTATTGTCTTACTTGTATCGATAGATACACTCGTTGACCAATCGCTATTCCTATTGAAGACATCCACGCCGATACCGTCGCCAAGGCTTTAATCAACGGTTGAATAACTTTCTACGGTGTGCCAGCTAAAATCACCACAGATCAAGGCAATCAATTCGAAGCAAAACTATTCAATGAATTAGAGCGTATGATTGGGACGAAACACCTTCGTTGAAGTCAACGGACCATGAAATCAGCTACCAAATGTCAAAACAACGAACACTGGACCGAAATACTGCAATGATCATGCTTGCCCTTCGCTGTGTGATCAAAGAAGACATCAAAGCAACATCGTCAGAGATGGTTTATGGCGAGACACTCAAATTGCTATGCGATTTCTTCGAAAACATTGACGACGATAGTTTTGGTACCGAAATCGTTCAACAATTACGCGAACTGATGAAGAAAATTCAACCCGTTCCACCGTCGAATCACGCTAACAACAAAGTCTTCGTTAAATAGGATTTGCAAACTTGCACACACGTTTTCTTAAGAGATTATGCTCGCGTTAGCATAGATAGAGTGAAAGCAGCATTTTTGCCAATCGACGAACCGTCATCATCAGCATCACGCGCAATCATACCACTAGACACGATCGTATTAACATCGAGTAAAAACAACTACACTCAAACCCAAAGCGAGCAACCAAAGTCAGCGAGAAGTGGAAGAACCGTCAAAGAATCTAAACAATACGTTTCTTTCGCCAACAATTAGTTATTAAGTTTTCATTATTTCCGTGATTTGCAATTTTAATTTCATTGTGATTTCAATTTTAAAATTCGCGCCAATATCGATTTGACTTTTGATTTGATCGTTAAGGCGCTGACAGCGCTAGCGTTCCGTTAGATGGCTTTCACTGTACATAACCGTACAGATAGCATAGAGTTCAGTTAGTCAGTCAAGTCAATCTCATGTACAACATTTCTCAACAATTTTCAAATTAATAAATAAATAGTTTTTTATTGGAATTCATGTATTCAATTCAAACCCACAAACTCACATAGTATATGAATTATAAACTAGATTATTGAAACAAACTTAATTTTCAAAAGCGTTATGGTTTTTTAAATCTCTAAAAATCGGACCGGAATTACCAAAAAAAAAAAGTGTTCATTCTATAACGTCACTTAAATTCTCAAGTTGACCCAAGTGATAGTTTTGGAGATACAGGTTTGAAACCATGAAACAGCGGGTCTCAAACCCAACGCACAACACTTTGAAGGGGTGTTTCGCCTTATCATTTTAGCTCGCCTTCAATCAGCTTTGGTTATCTAGAGGATACTTGGTCTAGGACTGAAAGTCGTGAGCTACTTGAGCGATATGTATAAGATTCGTTTCTGGCCACTCCTAAATGAATAGCAATCAGAGAACTTTCCTCACTTGCGTGAACTTCTAGGCATAAATCCATCCCGCGAAACTAATACGCCTGTGTAAACTAATGTTGACTAATACCAAAAGCTCTGTCAGGGTCGAGAAGGACCTCTCCGAGCCGATCGGTACAAAACGAGGATTCAGAAAAAGCGACTTCCTATCTCTTATCTGCTGCTGGAGAAAATAATGCGAATTGCAGAACTTAATCAAGGAGGTACAATATTCTATAAGAGTGTACTCTGCTGGTGTAAGTCATTGGCCTCAACACTTGTGCCGTTAGTTCTGCTTTCTCCAGACTGGATAAGGAAGCAAAGCAAATGTGCCTGGCAGCGAACGAGGACAAAATATCTCCTGTCATCAAACAAACAGTTATAGATAAATTCGTCTATCTTGGAACCAGCATTAGCAGCAACAACAATGTGAGCCTCGAAATCCAAAGCAGAATAACTCTTGCCAACAGGTGCTACTTTGGACTGAGTAGACAATTGAGAAGTAAAGTACACTCTCGACGAACAAATAACAACCCTATAAGTCACTTGTGAGGGGATGTCACGAGTATTCGAGATAAAGGTTCTGCGAAAGATTTATGGTCCTTTGCGAGTTGGCCACGGCGAATATTGCATTCGACGGAACGTAGATCTGTACGACATATACGACGACATTGACATAGTTCAGCGAATTAAAAGACAGCGGCTACGCTGGCTAGGTCATGTTGTCGGGATGGATGAAAACACTCCAGCTCTGAAAGTATTCGACGCAGTACCCGCCGCGGGAAGCAGAGGAAGAGGAAGACCACCACTCCGTTGGAAGGACCAAGTGGAGAAGGACTTGGCTTCGCTTGGAATATCCAACTGGCGCCACGTAGCGAAGAGAAGAAACGACTGGCGCGCTGTTGTTAACGTGGCTATAATCGCGCAAGCGGTGTCTTCGCCAATAAAGATGAAGAAGCTTAAGGTTTGTAAGTTATATGTGGTCTAGGACAATTATTGGGAAAGGATTCTGTCGGAATGTCTATAAGACATATCACAGATTGACCGATATTTTCGATAAAAAGTTCGCAATTGGAACTTTGATTCACATATTCGGTCTCTGGAACTTGAATAGTTTTGGACGGATTTGGATTTACCGTCATAAAGTGGTCTACTTTAAGCGCACTATTCGGGAAAAGTTTTACCCCAATACATTCATTTGCCCTTGAATTTCATTCTGGAAAGTGAAATAATCAGGTTAATTTGAAATTGGTTGATATGAGAAGTACGTAGGCGTAGTTGCAGTTGGGTCGAAACCATAATAAGGAGAATGGGTGGAGATATTACCCGATTTTATCCATTTTTACAGTGTCTGCTAGGGTGTTCAAGTGATTTGTCCTGAGCGAATTTTGATATTGAAACTTAAGTGGTCATTAAGCTCTTAAGAAGCGTACCCTTTGCTATTCCGAACATAATAATATATGTTAATTTAGAGTTTAGTTATGACATTTTATAGATTTTCGTTAAATGGCAGCTACCACCTACTAACTCGTTTTTAGTTTTTTTGTACCAAAAAAACACGTTTACTAGGTTTCATTAAGATAACTTAATTTTTATTCAAATTATCGCTCGCACAAATTGATATACAAGGTCTGTCGCAAAAGAAACAGAACTTTTTAAATATAACTGTTTCTGGTGGCGCCACCTATTGGTGGGCAAATGAAATAAAAGGTTTGATCTCTTGTTGATATTTCGTAAAAATTTTAAGACAATTGGATAACTACAATCGATGTTATCGATCAAAAAGTGACAGCAGCTTTTGGTCATCGGTCGTAAAATGCAAAGAGCAAATACTAAATTTTGTTTTTAACTTGGGAAAACGTTTACTGAAACACTTTAAATGATAAAAAAAAGTTTATGGTGATCAGTGCCTATGCCATAGTAATGTGCATGAGTGGTTTAAGCCATTCTATGAAGGTCGTGAGGACCTCTGTGATGACCAGAAGTCGGGCCAAAAAAAGTCGTCTTCAGAAGTCAAAAAAAAAAGACAATGCTGATTTGTTTTTACGATTCCGAGGGTATTGTTTACCGAGAGTTCGTCAAAGAAGTCTTGCGGTATTTTTATTGAATTTTTTATTTTTTTTTTATTGAAATTGAAATGAATATTTGATGACTCATGCCCAGCTCTTGACCGTAGCTACGGCGGCTGCTATGCCGGTCTCTTTCGACCAATTCAGCGATTTTATCGCAATTTTCGACGACAGGAAAATGGAAACTGTATCGGGTCCATAAACTGCACAAATTTTATTGGCGGCTTGAGATGCATTTTTGCCTTCATCGCAGTAGTACTTTGCTTAGTAGTATTTTGCTCCATGTTTGCGACGCTATAACTCACGAACGACTTAAAGGAAACGACAATCAATCAAACACGGCGCTAAGCCTGAAATGAGCTTTCCAAAAAGGTATAGCATGACCCTATGCGACGAATAAAACTAGAACTACGCGCTTTCAGCGCCAACTAGCGAAAATACCACGAGACTTTTTTGACAACCTAATATTATAAGCTGTACCAACATGTTGCAAGTGTATAAAAAAGAAAATATCTTTCAAAAATTAAAAAAAAAATTGCTATGTTCGTGACAGTGGAGCTATCAAACTACCTGATGCTCCTGGAGATTAAATTCTTAGATTTTCCGGAAAACTGTTTGCACTTTAGAATTTAATTTGGCAGGTGTCAAGACTGTAGTTGGCGATTTAAATTTACTGCGATTTATTGAAAATAATGACTTAGTAATTAATTTCATAAATGAGATAGAATGCTACTAAAACTACTCTGTAAAGACAATCGCGCCTTAAAAATCTTCTAAATACAATCGTAGGCATGTGGTATTTTATTCTTCTTTGTTAACTTATACTTACTTGTCTGTTTCTTAACGAGATACAAGTAACCTGGTAACCCTTCTCGCGTTCAGATGTGAAATTTCAAGCTCTTGAAATTTTTTTAAGTGATCTTTTAAGATAAGTTTCACTGTTATACGAGTGTACTGAAGCATTTCAAATTTACTTTTATTGTGTGTTTGCAAATTTTAATTTATTTCATCGAGTCATTTTCAATTTTCTGTTGCTACACTTTTAAACAGTGCAATTGTTAGTGCTAATCTATATTGCTTTCTTAAATTTCTTTCTTGTTTTTATTCGTTTTCCACTTTTGTTCACAATTGTTTGCGAGTTTTTATTTTTCGCTTGTCACAGTGCATCTCAAACTTATCGCTACATTGGTTGTGACCTTCGATAACAAATTATTCTTATTGTATTTATTTCTTACAAATATTTTAGTCCTTGCTCTTAAATTTTTATTATTCAAGTTTTTCCTATTTTTATTTTAAATTGTTTTTTGTCAAAATTACTTGCGATTTCCCGATGGTGCTGTGAAATGTGAGTCGAAACGCTTTGTTTCTTGCTTGTGTTAGGCTTGCCCATCTTAAATGTGCTGGACTGACAAGCAGCATCTTGGAGTTTATTCTCAATAGTAAGGATTTGCGATAGTCTTGCATAAAAAGCAAGACGACAAAAATAGAATTATTTCAAGTCTTTAGGCAGGCGCGTAATCGGCCGTGAACTTGAAACCCTTACGGAGAAATCTTCAGTATTTTAAGGTCGACATATCCGCTGACAATTTTCCATTGGTTCTTGGCTCATTCTGGCCAACTTGTGTCTTTGTGCGTGAATTCGAGCATAAGCGTGGTAAACCTACTGTAGTTATTGCTAAAATACTAAGAAAATCTGTTGATACAAAAAACTGATTAACAATAATTCGCTGAATATTTATTATCAAAACGGTAGAGGTTTTAATACACAATTTACTGATCTGTATTTAAATAGCATTAATTGTAACTTTAAAATCATTACTTTCACAGAAATTTGGCGACATAATTAATTAATATATAATGTTGTATATTTCCAAATATTGTAATATTTTCCAAACTAAAGCGGCAATAGCTATTCCGGATTTTCGGGACAATCTACAAAATCGAGAAAACGTCCCTCTATATAGTACATATATTTTCTTCTTAGCATCGTGACGGATATAACACACAATTAATGTAGTTGCTACGAAACCACCAACGACCCACACCACTTCCTTGATGTGGCCTGTTAACACAACTAAATTCTGAAAATGTGTGTGTGATTGTTATTGAAATTAAGTAGATTTTAAAATAATGTGATTAAGTGTTGGATATGAATCGAATTGGTCTTGACCTATACCAAATGTAGGTAATGATTTCGGATTATTTGATTTACTTTTTACTCATATACCAAATATTAAATTTAACCTACTTCAATGAGTTTATATCGCATATGTCACATATAACATTTCAGTTAATTAGCATGATTTTTAAATAATTATTTCGAGGATGAAGCAAAATGTAATAATGAAACTGAGTCTACGACCTATAATATACCATACATAATTTAATAAGATAATTTGATTGCAGTTCATTTGAGATATTGTGATGAAACTTGGTACACATACTCCTCAGCCCCTAAGGGAGTTTGGTATTGTAATGGGCAGAATCCTACTACTACAATGTTCACAAAAAACCTTTAAAGTGCCATAACTAAGAATTAAATTAAAAAACAAAACGGTAATTTAGTACTGGAAATCGTAGTAAGCCGGGACACTTTTGGGCTAAATATTTTTTAAAAGTGGGCTCTGTCCCTAAATGGTCAATCATTATTACGGTTGCAGCATACCGTTTAAGGGGGTATTCTACTCTAGAATTTTGAAAAATTCGATTTTTTTCATATATTTAAAGCTTAGTCCCTTAAGAACATATCTTCCAAAGGATTTTTAAAAATTAAAATAATTTTAAGAGCTACAGTTACTTTAGTGTCGCAGTACCTAGCGTTTTTCTCGAAACTACTTTTTTCCACATGGTACCAGCATTATCTCAAGTTCTATACAGCCGATTTACTTAAAATTTTGTGTGAACCTTCTTTATATAATCCTTTATCGTTCCTGCCAGCATCGTGTCACAATTTTTGTTTTTAATATTTAAAAAAAATTCAGGAATTTCAAAAAAAAGCGTAAAAAATGATTTTTATTTTCAGGCAGTCGCCATTTTTCAAAAAATTTTTCGTGTCCTTGAGGTAGGGACTATAACAGCATCCTTACTGATTAAGAATTTCTTTTGATTTTTTTTTTCAGACCACCAGGAGAGTCAGGATCAATGTCACCAGGATGCGCCATTTTTTTTACACCTGTCTCTCCCCCTCTAATTATTTTAATTTTTAATATTTTTTTGTAAAACTTTTTTTCTGTATTCTTAAGATATCAATAAAGACTCCATAAAAAAAGGATATTAAAAATATATATATTTTTTTTTTTTTTAATAAAATTCAAAAACCTGCCCAAAATTTTATTTCTAGACTAGAATACCCCCTTAAGGAAAATAATAGGGCAGGTCGGTGCCCCTCAAGCTCAGGAGGCCTTAGAATCCTTACCAGAAATCTCGATCCAACTAAACTGATTGCAACCCCACTTTAATCATTACAACTCAATTGGGAGAAATTCAAAAGTTATGACTAAAGAATTTATTAATATTTTTCTGTAGGTTTGCAGTATTGTCGATTTGAGGGATATCATGAAAAAATGCAGGCCGGTGACCCCTGTTTTCATTTTTTTTTTACATGCACCGTTGTCAGTGAACAGTGAGTACCTAACTACTCGTGCACAATCTAATATTGTATTGTTCAAATAAATTAGAAAACTAAAATTATGGATAAAAAAGAAAGACCCAGTTGTACCTTTAAAGGCAGAAAACGCTAAGAAAGAGAAAATAATGAGCAACATTTCCCCAAAACTGACAAGTTTTTTAGTCATCCTTCTGCAAGTACATCTGCCCAAAATATTTCTATTGATGGTGATTAAAAAAATGTGGTAATTGCAGTGTTGGTTGAGAAGATTTTTTCGAAAATGTGTACGACAAATCTTCATCTGACTTGAGTAATTTCACGAACAAAATATTAAGTGACTAACAACCCGCCTTGGCTTTGCACGGGTATTAAACAATCATTTCAAAATTTATAATTTTGTACATACTCTCCCACACATACTTTCTCGCTTTTGTGTGGGGTCGTTAAAAATGAGTAATATGAAGAAAATTCAAACATGAAAGTATATTTTTTATATATATATTTTTTTTAATTTTTGTAAAAAGGCTTTTCTATATATTTCACATACTCTGCCAATGAGAAATAATTTATTGAGTCAGAGCTTTTCTGTAAACGATATTTGATGTTAATTTATTTTGCGGCCGCAATAAAAATTAGGAAGATTTTAGTATACCGTCCCAGGATTTCAAGGATAAAAAGGATATGGTCGGATAGAGAAGATTATCCTGATCAAGGATGTATACAGCTATAGCCGCAGGAAGCTTATAGTTTTCGAGATATTCGCGTTTAAAATTGAAAATTTGCAATATTTTAATTACATATTTTCCATATATAAAATTAATTTTGCACTAATATTTTTCACTTTTATATCCACTAGCACTTCACAAATTCATTCGTACACATTTATTTTACATAATATAGTGGAAAAATAGCTTTTAATATACATTTAAATTATCGTTTATCGTGATTATTTAAGAATAACAAATTAATTGCAAACTGTCAATTAATCAGTATTACCTTATCGACATAATTTGTAAAATAACTAAATGAAATAAAGTGAACAGATTATACCCCAAATACGAGAATCAACAACCTATAAAAAAAGAATGACCTTGGTCGGTCCAACACCAGGGTGTATAAAAATTTTTTCGCGTAGAACCCCTTTTTCCGTAGACGGCCTTCAAAAAAAAAAAAATTATCCTGGTCGGACAAACACCGGGATGTATCAAATTGTTTTCGCGTTGAACTTCTTTTTTCGTAGGGGGTCTTTGGCAGTGCTTCAAAAAAATTACCCTTGTCGATCCAACACCGGGTGTATACATTTTTTTTCTCCCGTAGAACTCATGTTTACATTGGCGGCCTTCAGGCCGCTTAAATTTTTTATATATTTTTTATTGTTTATCAACGATTATGTTTCCTGTATTTATAGTATAATAATTCTTTATATACTTTTTTTTTGTTTTAGTTTGTAAAATATGGCAACACTGATTATTTGACGAATTTACAAATTTATTTTTGCAAATGATTTCGATAAGGTAACACTGATTATTTGACAGTTTGTAATTCATTTGTTTTTTTTTAAATAATCATAATTCAACAATAATTTAAATGTATAAAGTATAGTTAAAAGTTATAAGGTAATATTTTCTGAAAACTAAAAACAAAATGGGTTCAAGTATATGTTATTATTTCTTGACCACGAATCCTCTTTCTTGCATCTCGGCAGGCAAAATATTATTTGAAGGTAGGAATAGTAGTTACATAAAATATTTTAATGACAATTGTTGGCATATGTGGAGATATTTTTCAAATAGATCTATTCATTGATCTATCTATGGAAAAATTGTTGAAATCAGTAATCCTATAAAATTATAATATATATAATATATATTTTACTACATTTCCTACACTTTTTTCATGCTTCTAAAATTTTTAAAAAAGTTATATAATGGTATTGAAGCACACTTAAATATGGAGACATCTGTTTTAATTATACGATGTGGCGACATTTAGATAATTATATGATCTGCAAAGGTGTAGTACATTATTTTGTTCTATTAATCAATAGTTTTCTCAGCGCACACGTTTTAAGAAAGGATTTTGGTAATTTTTTCACACCTTAGGAGTTTTAGTATGG
This sequence comes from Bactrocera zonata, assembly GCA_037783105.1. Lineage (NCBI taxonomy): Eukaryota > Metazoa > Arthropoda > Insecta > Diptera > Tephritidae > Bactrocera > Bactrocera zonata. The sequence goes on along the minus strand of JBAWJQ010001973.1, from coordinate 121,885 downwards.
ATCCCTAACTATTTGAAAATTTAATAAAGCCTATGTTAACCACAGATAGTCTAGCTTCCCAACAATGAAAGAGTTTTTCAAATCGGTCAAGTGGTTTTGGAGCCTATTCAATGCAAACAAACAAACAATCAAATATTTTCTCTTTATAAGATTAATGTAGATAACGAAAAATATCAAATGATAGATATGGGGCCTTTACAGCTTTCAGGACCGTTTCCAACAGACATAAAGCAGAAAATACGTATTTTTCAAAATCGTACTACATTTCGTGTTCTATATACATATGGGCCAGGTAATCGTTTTTGGTTGTGTTATTCCAAAATACTAGGCGCTGCCTATTGTCAACCCTGTTGGTTAATTGCTTCACAAACGAATAATGTTTGGTGAACGGGAATTCGAGATTGGAAGCATTTATCAAGGGCCATTGGGAAGCATGTGCTGTGTATACTATAGGAAATCTATTAAACAACACAGTTCGAAGGGCCATTTGAAAGCATGTGCTACGTATGAATTTTGAAAAAAAAACGATACTAATACTATTGACAAGTCACTTGAAAATGAAGTTCGCAAAGAAACATCATTTTTAAAAATGGTTCTTCAAAGGTTAGTCGATATAATATGGTACTTACCCTAGGAAAGAGAGAGGACATCAAGAAGACTTAAGTCATGAAGGGACCACGAAAGTTTTTTGTCCTTTGTAGAGCTTGTCGCCCGATATGATCACATTTTGCGGCAAGTTTTAGATAATGCCAAAGGTAATAATAATTATTTCTAGGTTTTTTATCGTTTTATTTTGTTTATAATTATTAACTTTTTAATATCAGAACTTTTTTGAAATTGTGTTTTAAGAATCTACAATATATCTGAGTGCTACAATTCAAAATGATTGAGAGCTTGGGGACCAAACTCGAAACACATCCGCTTGAACAAATTTTAGCATCACGGTTATTTGCCATAATAATGGGTACGACATAGGATATATCGAAGGTAGATCAACCAGAGAACGTAAAGTATAGAGAAGGTGTAAATTGAATTCTATATGATGTTCGATTGGACGGCTAACAGAACTTATAAGATTGCGATAGGGAACTCACCATTCTCACTGCTATTTAGCAGAATTGAGCATGATCAAAGGCAGAAATATATGTAAAACGACTGAATTCATGCGAGAATGAATAAAGAGAAATACTTTGAAGAAAAATATACAAAGTCACACAAAGAATGTAAAGAAGCATTCTCTGAGTGACATATGCATGCTTATATTGTATTATATGAACCATTGTCACATACATATGGGCATTTTCACGGTAACGGACGCAACATTCGTATGCTTTTAAGTGCGTCCAAAACAAAGAAGACAAAGGAAAAGTTTATATATATTGGCATTGTTTTGAAGGGCTGACGCAGTACTAGATTTTAATATATACGGGAAGGTTCTACTACAAATAAGTACGTAGTTATAAGCAATTATAAAGTGATACGGACGCGACAAAAAATAGAAGTTTTTTTGAGGCGCATTCAGAAATATACAAAATTCAGCAAATTAAGGATTTATATATATATAAAAATATATATGTTAATAAATGCGAACAGATGACTGTTATTCGTAGGTTTATGAAATATGTTAATTTTCCCTTAGTTTTTTTTAATTGAGTATAGAAGAAATACGGACGCGACAAAATCTTCCATGAACAAAGAAATACAATTTTTTCATTATAACACTTCAATTTTATTGAAAATTAAGCAAAACAATAACGTAAATTAAAAATTCAAGTAACATTATAGTAAAAGTGACTTAAAAAATTAAGAAGAAAGTTATTAGTTTTTTGTATGGTCTATTTTAATTTTTTTCTTTAATGAATAGGCGGTCCGAGCAACTTCAATAAATTTACTGTCGAAATATGAAAACCAATGCAAACTCTTAACTCCTTTGATATTTGGAATATTTTGCCATAACTCTGATAGTTGATTACAAAAACTATCAATTTGTGTTCTAGAGATATACAAAATGTTAACTCCATGAATGTTGTTCTTAGCACATTCATAGAAGCATGAAGCATCACCGAGAACAATATTTCTTGCTTTAACGATTTGCCAGACTTTTCGTTTAACTACGGCACCTATTCCGTCTACAGCACCTTTGCCATGTGAAGTGGCAAAAAAATTCCACTCTAAGATTCCGCAATTAACCCATCTTTACCCATCGTTGCGCAAGCGCAACATTTCGAATTTGTTTTTTTTTTTTTATTTCTAAAATAAGGAAATAAATCTATGAAATGTAAGCCAGTCTCAAAAAGAAGAACTAACAGATAGACAACAATTTTTTTTATGGCTTTTCAAATACAAATGCATTTTATTTTTATCATTCAAAAACTGCTAATTGAGTCATCTCGGGATCGATATATTCATCCAATCATAAAAAATATTAATTTAAATAAACCTTTACTTTTTACACTGTACAAAGCTTTAACAATATCTTCTTTGTGATATAAACCCTTTTGGTGGACAAAACTACCTACACGTGTTGTTTATCTTACATTTCTAGGAAACGTTGCGTTTACGCAACCTTGGGAATAACAATAGTCTGTTGTTATTGTTACTCAGCATGCCATTCGTGTTAGAAATGTATTGTCAATAATGGGTTCTCGCTATTCAAGGAGTAGTTCTGTTTTGTTTTTATTATTCAGTTGGTTCTAGAACGTTGAGCTAATAACATAGATAACTTGATACGAGACTCTTTGGTTCGAGAGAGAGCTGTCAAAACTATGCTAATAGTATCACATAGTAATTTCTAAAAAACGTTAAGTGAGTGTATACAAATCAGTAAATAATAAGGCGAAATATTATGGCTTGGCAGAGATTACTATCTTCTCAAGAAATTCTGAGTACCTTAGAAGAGGAAGAGGATTTACAAGATGCCACTCAAATCGATGCCGTGTACATCCCCCGACGGTTGACAATCTTACAGACGAGGAAGGCCTAGATGATGACGCGCTAGGTGATTTTGACAATATTGTGTCCACTGATATCGCTGGAACATATGAAATACACACCGATTTACCCTTAGAGCCTGAAAACACGCAAGGTGAGCTCGGTCCTTCAACATCGAAGAAGCCAAGACTGTCAAAGAAGTCCCCAAAATGTGTTCCAGACTGGAAAAAAGAACATCCGACCTATATGAATTGTCCTACAAGTGATGAAACAGTAATGACACAAAATATTGAAGAACGTGTAGGTGGAAAAACACCTTTTGAAGTATTTTCACTATTTTTTAGTGATGAAATTTGGGAACAGATTGTATGTTTCTCGGAAAAATATGCTCGTGACCATAACCGTCATTTATTTATCCTCACGGTAGCAGAACTCAAAAGATTTTTTGGTATATTATTATTGTCTGGCTATCATTCTTTACCAGCAACGAAATTGTACTGGTCAAAAGATGAAGACAAAAATGTATCAATTGTAAGAAATTGTATGAGTCGGAACAAATTTTACTCTATAAAGGAAAACATTCATCTATGTGATAATGCGGATCTGGTTAAAAATGATAAATTCGCTAAATTGCGTCCTATTTTCGATGTAATGAATCAAAAGAATATGCAGTTTGGGATATTCTCACACAACTTGTCAATTGACGAAGAAATGGTGCCGTATTTTGGACGTCATAGTTGCAAGATGTTCATCAAAGGAAAGCCTGTAAGATTTGGTTTCAAGATATGGTGCTTGTGTAGTTCAAATGGTTATCTGTATCGGTTTATTCCATATGGCGGAAAGGATAGTAACGACAATAGAAATGATTTAGGTCTAGGAGAAAAAACTGTTCTGGACCTATTGTCTGTCATTGAAGATCCTCGCAAACATCGCATTTTTTTTGATAATTTCTTTTCTTCGCACAAATTATTTTGCATTCTGAAAGAGAAAGGCTATTTTGCCACTGGTACTATTCGAGAAAATAGAACAATGAATAAAACCATGATAAATACGAAAACTCTTCAGAAAAAGAGAGAGGATCATTTGATTTCAGCTTTGACCAAAAACATGAAGTATTATTAGTTCGATGGAATGACAATTCTGTGGTGACTGTGGCTACTAACAACGCAAAAATCGAACCATTGGTTACGGCAAAACGTTACGATAGAAAAATAAAAAAAAATGGTGAATGTGCCACAGCCCCAGGTTATAGCAGATTATAATAAAAATATGGGAGGCGTCGATCTGCATGATAATGGAATTGCCAATTATAGGATTCGAGTAAGAGGGAAAAAGTGGTGGTGGCCACTGTTCATCAATTTGATAGATAGTGTTTTAGTAAACTCGTGGAAGATTTACAATCTGGCAAATGAGCGATCTATGACTCAATTAGAATTTAAATCTTACGTTGCTGTTAGTTTGATGAAAACCGAAGAAGCCCAACTTACAGATAATTCTCACTTTTTGGGTAATTCAAATAGAAATTTAGGAAGACCATCCAAAAACGCATTACCTTCCAATATTCGCTTCGATAATATTGGTCATGTCATAGAAGAGCACGAAAATAAACGTCGAAGACGATGCAGACAGTGTAAAAGTACAACAATTTATATGTGTAAAAAATGTCAAATACATCTTCATGCTGATTGTTTTAAAATATTTCACTCACGCTAATCGCTATAGTATTAGCGTAAGTGAAATATTTTAAATGTATTTTTATGACTTGCTTGTATAATATAATTTCAGTAATCCCAACGTTGCGTAGGTGCAACATTTCACGGAATGAAAAATAATTAACCAATATTTTTTTTTTTTTAATAATTTTCTCTTTTTTTATGTATTTTTAAACGTAAGAAACAATAAAACCATAAAATATGCATTTATTTTTACCCTTGGGAAATAATCGGTTAAATTCAGCTGCAAGTCTTGGAATACTAGAAAGAATAAATTTATTTTTGAATTGGGAAGTGCTTCCATCAGAGAAAATATAAATGCTGGTAACTCCTTTGTACTGGTTTTGTAATATATTGATAATTTTGGAAATAAAGCAATAAACGTCGAATTTACTGTGGGTCAATCTATCACTGATAACAGCAAAAGACTTGGTTTCACCAAGAACCCAAGCTACGCACGTAAACACTGTTACTTGGCTATAACTAAAGTGGGCATCTTGAACTTCGTTTTGGAATGTCAAGCGATAATTTTCAGCAAAATCAACTTGCATAACAATTTCATTAGCTGCTACATTTTTTTTTTTAGTTTCAAAGTAATTTTGTTGGTGACGTTTAACAAAACAATGCATTTTCATGAATTAAGTCGACTAATGGACCAATAGTGCAGTTTAAAGTTATGCGATCATCTACTTTTCTCCACTGTTTCCATTTGATTTGCGTATTAAATTTATTAATAAACTGTATTGGAACTAGATCGTCTTTAATATCGCGTACACAGCTGTCACAATTATTAGCCATGCACTTTTCATTCATAACGTCGCAGCAAACTGATGTAAGAAATAATTCAGCTTTGGCAAGAATCTGCGGAATAATCTTTGCACAGCCATCTAGTAGAAAAATAAAATTTGCATGGTACTTACAGACACACATATTGTGTCGTAAATTATAGATGAACTGAATGTAAGTTGGCTTAGAACGAATAAAAATAGTTTTACAGACTTTTTCTTCGGTATATTCGGCTTTGAAAAGTTGATATGCTTCTGTTAAGGTCATAAGCATAAAACGTTTTGAGACTACTTTCCCATTGATTATCATTGTATCCTTTCTCCCAGGAGCTTGAACACTGATTCCATCTTGCAAAAAGTATTGTTCAATTAATTTTTCGTGCATCTGGCTGTTTGATGACTTAGTTGTATTTTCATTCATCGTTTCTGTTGGCTTAATATATTTATTGCATAAAGATTTGAGGATAGCTATTTTTCTATTCAGGTTTTTAGGTAGCGCAGCCTCAACTTTTTTAATTGCTTTTCCCATCGTTTGTTTACAGCTGTAAATTTCGCAATTCAAATTGTCAATATTATTTATGCTCTTTTTTTGCCGCAAAACTTGCTGCCTAACACAGTCCTTTTCTTTCTTCTTTTCTAATAAATTGCTCTCTCTTTTCATTTTTTGCGATAATCTTTTTCGGTACTCTTGCTTTCGTTTTGCTTCTTTCTTCTTGTATTCCTGCCATTTCTTGACGTTTTCTTTCATTGCTTGCTTTTCTTGTTTCTTTTGCCGTTTTTGCCATCAATAAAATTTTAATTTTGTGCAATTTCTACGACTTTATTTAATATTTAAGGTTTACGGTAACGGACGCGACGAATTTCAAACACCAAAAAAATTTATTAATCGTTTTTGCCGAGAGCCAATTATTACTTTTTTTTTAAGTGAAATGATGTATCTGCTTTTAGTCTGAAAGCAATTTATACTTCAACACTTTGTTCACTAATGAGAACAATAAATGGTGTTTTTCGGTAACGGACGCGACATACGAATATAAGCAGAAGCAAACACAAAAAACTACCGCTATTCGATCTCCACTCAGTCTGTCTGCTTGTTGAACATTATGTTTCTATTAGCAGAAGATTTTTAAATTATAAAAACATCATATTATTACTTTGAATTAGGGAATATAACAAGGAAAAACGTTGGTATATTTGGTCAAAAGAGTCAAATTTTTGTAAATTTTGTGTATTCGTTGTATATTTCGGCTCAAAATTAGAAGAAAATAAAAATTCCTTTATATTTATAAAATAAACACATTTGAGATTTATTATTCATCAACAAAAAGTTTTCAGGAACTGTTTGAATTTTGCACGCGTGGTGAACCTTTTTGTGGAAATGTCCATATGCGTGATTATTTTGTGTTATAGGATCCATTGTTTTCCAAAAAATGGTAAAAATTTTATATCATAAAATTAAATAAAAAATAATTTTAAATAAGTTATTATTTAAAAAATTACATTAATTTTGACTATTATAAAATGAACTTAAATGTGCTCATATAAACACTTGCATTCATTCCTTTCATTTCTTCAAAAAAATTAATGACCTTCATGAAATATGCATATTCGCAGTATTTCGTTATCATTCCCATATTCGTAACAATAGAATTTCTATGGCATATACATACATATGTATATTATTTCTTTGACGCATTTGTATGTTTACGAAAGCAAATGCGAGCTACATACATATGTATGTACATACATTCACAATAACAAGTGTCGCACGCATCTTTCGCATCTCCGTTGTCACGGTCAACCAATAGCCGAAACTTACGTTTTTTCAAAGAGTCAATCACAACATTGTGTTGTTGGCAGAAAATCCGAGTTGTGCCGAAAAAAAAATAAACTAATATCCGCCGATTGTCACCGCTTCCCTTGCCGCTGTAGCAGCTTCGCCTTCCAACGTGCGTAAGTATGTATGTTTGTATACGTATGAGCATGAATAAGCGGAAAAATATTTTAGACAAATATTATAAATCGACAACTCCTATGTTGCCACTTTTCTCACTTCTTTCCTAGAACGAACACCAGAAGATGTTCAATTTATGATTTTTAGCTTTTACTATAAAATAAAAGGCAAAATTTAAAAATAAATTCTGCCGAGATTCGAACCCGTATGCTCACCGCGGCTTTTCAAGCGCTTACCACCAGCACCACCATTGACTCTCATATTGCGTTGTCCTAATTATGGTTTGGTTATGCATGAAAGAAATATAAAATGGATCGTCGATTGTTACCGCTTTCCTTGCTGCTGGAAAGCACAAGGTAGCGTAATTATGTATGCATATGTATGAGCTTGCATACATATCGACGCAGATTTTTGCGAGCCACGGAAAAATACTTATTTTAGAATTGACAAATATTGTAAATCGACAAGAGCTATATTGCCACTTTTTCGCTTCTTTCTGTGAAGAAGGATCAGAAAGTTGTTCAATTTATGATTTTTAGCTTTTGCTATCGTCGCGAAAAGACGCTTATAGGCAAAGGCATGCTCGGGGAGATGTTACGGCGTCTGTTTTTATGAATGAAGCGGGGTCGCTTGTGGCATATGCGACTGAAATATTTAAGAAGTACAACGTCAACCAGGAATCTAAGAACATATGAAATACACAAAACGAAGGTAATTATATGTAGTACATGAGAGTTGCGGTAGTATCAACCCGACTTTATCTATTAACTATTAACGTTAAGGTACCTCAATACAATCAACAATCATAAGGAGCCGGATGTTCGAAAATCCTGGTAACGGTTATGAAGGGGTTAGGTCAAGTCTTCGCTCAAATTTATCCTTTTTCGGTACAAAGATACACTGTTATGAGTAAAACACGCTCTCTTATTTTCGTTGGAATAACTCACATATTGGCCGATATATACGGTACAAAATCAGCTGAAAGTTTGGAAATCTTTATGTTAGGAATTTGGGGGCCTAGGGAAGTATTGGCCTAATTTTTGACATATAGACATATTGTAAGAGGAGGCCTATCTCTGAATGGGAATGTTAGAGAAATGACACGTACTAAATTTCGACGAAATCGGAATCCCGAGATATGGGATTTCCCCAAGAGTGGGAGGTGCCACGAACATTGTTCAATTTTCACCCCAGCTCTCATAAATCTTTCCCATAATATCGTGGAGGTAAAACTTAATGTCTAAGATTTAATTAGTTATGAATTTATTGTGCTTTTAGTAGTTTTAAACTGTTTCGTTATTAGGGGAGTGAGCGGTGTTATCTTCAGATTTCATCCATTTTCAAACTGTCGGTAGAGGTTCTTAAAATATTCGATACCAGCAAATTTGGTTGCTGTAGCTGTTGTGGCTTAGGAGATATATTCATTAAACATTCTAGAGGGTGTGGTCACACCCACTTTTAAAACTTTCTGCAATCCCCTGTGCCAATTTACAATTTTATATCTCAATTATTGCTTAGTTATGGCACTATATATGCTTTCGGTTAATGGCGATTTGTGGGCGTGGCAATAGTTCGATTACGCTCATCTACGAACTCGATTTTTTTTGTACTAAAGAGCCTACATACCGAGTTTCATCAAGATATCTCAATTTTTACTCAAGTTACAGCTTGCATGGACGGACGGACAGACAGACAGTTAACCACATTTCAACTTTTCTCGTCATACTGATCATTTATATATATACAACCCTATATCTATCTCGCTTAGTTTTAGGTGATATGATATCTGCAATAAAACTTCATTATTTTGATATTATCAAAGTATTATCAGATATAGTTCTAAAGAGCTAAATTTCGAGTTCAAGTTGCTTTGCGAACAACATCAATTATGCATCCAAAACTTCACATAAATAACCTCATCAATTTGGGCGAGACGAGAAAAGCTTTAGCAGAGCCCAAAGTAAACTTACAAGTTGATAGAATTGATTACAAATTATTTAAGTGCAAAGCCAGTGAAACTGCAAGAAGTTATGGTATTGACATCCATTCTCAAGAAAAAAAGCAAAGGAAAGTTAAAAAACATTTTGTGAGTTAGATGCTGAAACTATTCCAAACGATTTCCAAACTGAGAAAAAGTATTTAAAACTGAGATTTTCAATAATACTATATACTAGGCACAGTAATATCTCAATTAAATACACGTTTTATTAGTAAGAGTGCAGTCTGTCATATATTCGATTTTCTAACACCAACATGTTTATTTCATATTGATGAAGCAACTTTTTCTCAAAAGTGTGACGAATTCCAAAAAAAATATTCATATATTAGGTTGACAAAAAAGTCTTGCGGTATTTTCGCTAGATGGCGCTGAAAGCGCGTAGTTCTAGTTTGATTCGTCGCATCGGGTCATGCTATACCTTTTTAAAAAGCTCAGACGTGTATGAATTGATTGTCGTTTCTTTTAAGTCGTTCGTGAGTTATAGCGTCGCAAACATGGAGCAAAATAAACAGAAAATTCGGCATATTTTACAGTACTACTACGATAAAAGCAAAAATGCATCTCAAGCTAATTAAATTTGTGCAGTTTATGGGCCCGATACAGTTCCCATTTCCACCGCACAACGACGGTTTCAACGTTTTCGTTCTGGTGTAGAGGTGGTCGAAAATGCGCCACGCTCCGGAAGGCCTGTCGTCGAAAATTGCGATAAAATCGCTGAATTGGTCGAAGGAGACGGGCATAGTAGTCATCAAACCGTTATAAAGCATTTGAAGAAGCTTGGAGTACTAAGAAGCTCGATGTATGGGTGCCACACGAATTGATTCAATAAAAATACCGCAAGACTTTTTTGACAATCCAATATAATAGCTGGTTGATGTCCTCGTGAAAATAAAGGCTGACATCACCGCCGTCCAAGAAATGCGATGGACGGGACAAGGACAGAGACGAGTAGGTCCTTGTGACATCTACTACAGTGGCCATATAAAGGAGCGCAAGTTTGGTGTTGGATTCGTGGTGGGAGAGAGACTCCGTCGCCGAGTACTATCATTCACTCTTATGAATGAACGTCTAGCCACAATCCGGATCAAAGCGAGGTTCTTCAACATATCGCTGATTTGCGCCCACGCCCTGACGGAAGAGAAGGACGATGTAACCAAAGATGCCTTTTATGAGTGCTTGGAGCGCACTTATGAGAGATGCCCCCGCCACGATGTCAAAATCGTGCTTGGCGACTTCAACGCCAGGGTGGGCAAAGAAGGTATCTTTGGCACTACGGTCGGTAAATTCAGCCTCCACGAGGAAACATCCCCAAATGGGTTGAGGCTGATCGACTTCGCCGGGGCCCGAAATATGGTTATCTGTAGTACTAGATTCCAGCATAAGAAGATACATCAAGCTACCTGGCTGTCTCCGGATCGAAAAACCAGCAACCGGATCGATCATGTTGTGATAGACGGAAGACACGTCTCCAGTGTTTTAGATGTGCGTGCGCTCCAAGGTCCTAACATCGACTCGGATCACTATATTGTTGCAGCCTAAATTCGCACCCGCCTCTGTGCAGCAAAAAACGCACGCCAACAAACACAAGGAAGGTTCGACGTCGAGAAGTTGCAATCACAACGGACAGCCGAACGATTTTCTACTCGGCTTGCACTCCTGCTCTCTGAGAGCACTCGTCAACAACTCGGTATAAGGGAACTGTGGATTTCGGAAAGTGCAAAAGAACAGCTGGTACGACGAGGAGTGCCGTGTCGCAGCGGAGAGAAAACAGGCTGCCTACCTCGCAACGTTACGATCGACCACAAAACGTGCGGGATGGGATAGATACCGAGAGTTGAAGAGGGAAACAAGACGCATTTGTAGACAGAAAAAGAAAGAGGCCAAAATGCGTGAGTACGAAGAGCTTGATAAGCTGGCCGACAGGGGTAATGCCCGAAAATTCTACGAAAAGATGCGGCAGCTTACAGAAGGTTTCAAGACCGGAGCATACTCTTGTAGAACCCCCGAAGGTGATCTAGTCACTGATGCCCAAAGCATACTTAAATTATGGAGGGAACACTTCTCCAGCCTGCTGAATGGAAGTGAACGTACAACGCCAGGAGAAGGCGAACCCGTTTCCCTAATCGATGATGATGGAGCAGACGTTCCATTGCCCGACCATGAAGAGGTTCGAATAGCAATTGCCCGCCTGAAGAACAACAAAGCGGCAGGGGCCGACGGATTGCAAGCCGAGCTATTCAAACACGGCGGCGAAGAACAGGTAAGGAGCATGCATCAGCTTCTTTGTAAAATATGGTCGGACGAAAGCATGCCCAACGATTGGAATTTAAGTGTGCTATGCCCAATCCATAAAAAAGGAGACCCCACAACGCCAACTACCGTGGGATTAGCTCCTCAACATCGCATATAAGGATGATATTGATATCATCGGCCTCAACACCCGCGCCGTTAGTTCTGCTTTCTCCAGACTGGATAAGGAAGCAAAAGAAATGGGTCTGGCAGTGAACAAGGGCAAGACGAAATATCTCCTGTCATCAAACAAACAGTCGTCGCACTCGCGACTTGGCACTCACGCCACTTTTGACAGTCATAACTTTGAAGTGGTAGATAATTTCGTCTATCTTGGAACCAGTATTAACACCACCAACAATGTCAGCCTGGAAATCCAACGCAGGATTACTCTTGCCAACAGGTGCTACTTTGGACTGAGTAGGCAATTGAAAAGTAAAGTCCTCTCTCGACGAACAAAAGCCAAACTCTATAAGTCGCTCATAATTCCCGTCCTGCTATACGGTGCAGAGGCTTGGACGATGACAACAACCGATGAGTCGACCTTAAGAGTTTTCGAGAGAAAAGTTCTGCGAAAGATTTATGGTCCTTTGCGCGTTGGCCACGGCGAATATCGCATTCGATGGAACGATGAGCTGTACGAGATATACGACGACATTGACATAGTTCAGCGAATTAAAAGCCAGCGGCTACGCTGGCTAGGTCATGTTGTCCGGATGGATGAAAACACTCCAGCTCTGAAAGTATTCGACGCAGTAGCCGCCGCGGTAAGCAGAGGAAGAGGAAGACCTCCACTCCGTTGGAAGGACCAAGTGGAGAAGGACCTGGCTTCGCTTGGAATATCCAATTGGCGCCAAGTAGCGAAGAGAAGAAGCGACTGGCGCGCTGTTGTTGACTCGGCTATAATCGCGTAAGTGGTGCCTACGCCAGTAAAGAAAAGAAGAAGAATATAATAAGCCCTAATTTTTCACTTCAATTTATTAATATTTACCACCTAGTTTTACCTCAACTAACTCAAGCATGGACTGTTCACCAATTATGTAAGGAAAAAATGAGCAAATATGGAGTGCTAGAATGCGACCTAACGGAAGTATTTACGATTATTATTCTTTACAATTCCTGTCACTTCTGCAGCAGCTCAAAAGTTATTTAGAAAATTAAAAATAATAAAAAAATAATATGCGCCAAACTCGTCTCCAACATTCATCACTAACAGCAATTGGAAACAAAACCAAAAGATCTTAGCATTTTTGAAATATTTGTATATTTCGTATTTTTATTTGATAAAACACAATTAGTTTACATAGCTGTGGGGTTCCATTTGCCACAGGGTACTTGGTTAAATAGCTAAGCCACTGAGGACTACTTGTACTTAACATTGGGTATCTTAGGAAGTTAGATGACATTTGAATTAACGGATACTCACTTCCCGGACTACTCAAGGATCCATGGCACTGAGTACATCCTAAACGTGGGATAGATACTATTTCGGAACATTAGTATCACAAAGTAATGTATACTATAAGTTCAGCAAACCTCAAGGTACATAACAGTCTAGCCAATAATCATTATCAAAAGGGTGTTGCGGTTAAACTTTACAACCATGCACCCCAGCGTAAGATGCTTTGTGCCATATTTTTTGGCGAAGAGTGCCTATCATTTTTAATTTTTGCCAGTTTATTTGTATAAGTAATTATTTTTCACGTTTTAGTTTCATGTGCTTTAAAAGCATGTTTATTAGTTTTTTAAACAATATTTATTAGTCCTTTTTATACTCATGCAACCAGTTGCTACAGAGTATTATAGTTATATTCACCTAACGGTTGTACGTATCTCCTAAAACTAATGGAGATTAAATGATCAGTATGACGAGAAAAGTTGAAATCCGGTTGACGGTCTCTCTGTCCGTCCGTCAATGCAAGCTGTAACTTGGGTAAAAATTGAGATATCTCGATAGACTTTGTATGTGGGTTCCTTAGTACAAAACACAAATTCGAGCTCGTAGATGGGCGTAATCGAACTATTGCCACGCCCACAAATCGTCATTAACCGAAAACATATAAAGTGCCATAACTAATTTTTTTTATATAAAGCCGAAACAGACAGACTTGGAAAGAGAATCGCAGTGGCAAGGAGCACATGTGGGAAAATTTTTTTGAAAATGTGGGCGTGGGCCCGCTCTCTAACAAGTTTAATGTACACATCTCCTAAACCACTTCAGCTACAATAACCAAATTTGGTTAGTACAAATCTTTTAAGAACCTCTACTGGCAGTGTGAAAATGGATAAAATCGACCGAACAAAATGATTTCGACAAAATTTTGTATGTGGCATTCTTCCTACATTCTTATGTTGCATTGTGAAAATATTCGAAATCGGAATAGAATTCTCTTTGATTCGTTCAGTTTCCAGCACACAAATCAAGAAGCAATTAATATACGGTATAAAAACTTTGGACGAATAATTTCTTTAGTGTGTGCACCTTGTTACCAAAAATTGTTTAAATCCGTTAATATTGTCAAGCCCCTGGGCCCAGAATAAATGGACCCAAGATAATATATATAACTGCAATGAAGGGATAATACTTCTCTTATAATGGTTTGTCTGTATGTCAAAAATGGGTTGAATCCGTATTGGTCCTATAGCCCCCATATACTTTACATAAAAATTTCCGAACTTTGGTGTGGCTTCGTACCGCATATATCGGCCCAAATGTGAGTTATCCCAATCAAAATAAAAGAGGGTATTTTACTCATAGCAGTGTATCTTTGTGCCTAAAATAAATAAATTTGAGCGAATATTTTGCCTAACCCCTATATAACTAATATCAGGATTTTAGAACGTCCGGCTGACTCTATATGATTAGTTTAATCCTGAAAGTATTTCCCTGGCTTTGATTCCTGCAAATTGCAAGAGTATATAATGTTCGATTGCTTCCGAACGTAACCCTTTTTGGCATGTTGGAAATAATATTTAATATTGCTAATGTTTTTAAATATATGAACATGAAAGAGTTATTACATTAAGTTTGAATTATATGTAGAACATTATATTTTTGACACAAATACATTAATACATAAAAATACACATGTAAGCAATAAATTAAATAAAAAGTACATATGTACAGTGTCGGACAAAACTCATTGGACTAAATCGAGTCTCAGGCATATTCTGTCATAACTTTTTACATAGATGCATTAGAAGAATAATTTTTTTTGCAAAATAAAGACCGCATATTCTATATTAAGGTACAATACAATTTTATTTTTCAACTTTTATGTAAAATTTGTAAATTATAACTAAAATAAAAAAAGTAAAAAATTCGCGCGACATAACTCATTGGACTTTAGCTGAATATGAAAATAAAGTCGTTTTAAATTAATATTTTATTGGGTAGCCATTATTTTTAATGATTGCAGCACATCTTTTAGGCATAGATGAAATTAAATTATTAATATGTGTGTCATTTATTCCATTCCAGGCTTGTTTCAGGGCATCAAATAGCTTATTTTTATTACCGTGGACCTGTTCCCTATTAATCTGCCTGTTGACAATTTCCCATAAGTTTTCAATCGGGTTTATATCAGGAGACTGGGCGGGCCATCTCATAACACAAACTTGTTCTTCCAAAAGCCAATCCTTTACAACTTTTGACGTGTGTTTGGGGTCATTATCATGTTGGAACTGCCAATCAGGCGGCATTTTTGTGATAGCGTGGGATAACATTTGGGTTTGCAGTATATTTTTATATTGGAACCTATCCATGTTCCCTTCTATTTTGAATTGAAAAGGTCCTACTCCCTGAGCAGAGAAGCATCCCCACACCATAATGTTACCCCCACCATGCTTTACGGTACCCTGCAAATATCGACGGTCTAAACGCTTTCCTGTTGGTCTTCGTACACGTGTCATTCCATCTGAGTTCTGCAAATTAAATTTGGACTCATCTGAAAACAATACCGACTTCCATTGCTCCACAGACCAATTGATGTGCAGTTTTGCAAATTCCAAACGTGCTATTCGATTTTTTTGGAAATATATGGTTTTTTCGCAGCACGGAAACTGAATAGACCAGCATTAACGGCGCGTCATTGTACTGTACGCACACTCAGAGTTAGTTGTAAGCTATCTACAACGTTTTTTTCAGACATCTTTGGATCTTTTTTAAATTCGCGCACTATTCTCAAGTCTTCCTTTACCGAAGTGAGTCTAGGACGTCCTCCAATATTAAGTTTTTTCACGGTTCCATCAGCTTTGTGCTTGCGTAAAATAGCAGAAATAGTTGATTTCCCAAGAGAATATTTTTTGCAAAGCTCCTTTTGCTGCACACTCTGTCTGCGAATTCGCTTACAATTAATAATTTAAGTTCAGTTGAATGTGTTTTTCCAACCATTTTTAACTAAAACGATTTTTAGTAGCTTTATTCGTAAAAAGTTTAAATATTTCACAACACACCCGTTCTCATTAAAGCAAACAATTCGAATAAGTCTGATCTACGATTTGAAATTCTAAACACCTGCAAAACTCTTTTTCTGACAGATAACGGTAAATTAATTCATTGGAAATGCTTATTTCGGCAATCAAAGTGTAGTCCAATAAGTTATGTCGCGCGAGTTTTTTACTTTTTTCCTTTCTGGTTTAAGTTAAAAATTGTACATAAAAGTTGAAAAATTAAATTGAATTGTTTCTTAATGTAGAATACGCGATCTTTCTTTTGCAAAAAAATTATTCTTCTAATGCATCCATGTAAAAAGTTATGACGAAATATGTGTGAGACTAGAGTTAGTCCAATGAGTTTTGTCCGACACTGTATATACAGTCCACTAAATGTCAAGTGCAATGGTAAGCAACAAAATTGTAATATGAGACTTACTCATAAAAATGTGAAAATCATTGTATATAAAATAAAACTCATAAATTAGAGTATACAAGTTAAGCAGTAATAACTCCTGGTCACCCACGTAAAAGGTTCTGCTTCCTAATGCCCTCCATCTAGTGAAAATGACGAGCATAGAACCTTGCAGCATTACCAAAAGCTGTTTGGAAAGTAAGCACCGAACGCTGTGAGAGCGATCACTGTAGTTAACAGCTATACGTACTACCTTACATCCCAGTAGTTGTAAAGCATGTGCGAACCAATTGCCGTGAGAGCGATCATTAGATAACAACAGCAAAGACATCATTCACGTAAACCTAATTGTTGGAGAACTGCGAATTAACATAGCCAATAGTTCGAAAACAAACGTGGGCGAACTAATACGACTCCAATACAAGTTGAATGGAATACTTGTGAGAGCAAACTGAGCTGCTAACAGCGAGATGTGACAGAGAGCGAGGTTCAGCTTGTTCCAATTAGAATTAACAACAATGCCTGTTGGTTGCAAATATACCTTTTGGCAGAACACACCGGTTGCAAAAAGAAGATAATATTTTAAGATTTTCGTTTGTAAAAATGCTTTAATTTAATAAAGTTTATATTTAAAAAGTAATTGTGCTGTTAATTTACATAATACTAATATTACTATACAAAACATACATACTCCAAATATTAATGCACACAAACAACAGATAAGAAAGTATCAAGCGCATGTACGTATTTGTATAAGTGCGTTAGATGCACTAATCTACATTTATGTCATATCATTGATATTTTACAGCTATTTAGATTAGTGCAACTAACGCACTTATACTAATACGTACATACGCTTGATACTTTCTTATCTGTTGCTTGTGTGCATTAATATTTGTTAAAACACCCCCTAAACTCAGAGAAAAATATATGTTTGTTGATATGGGTTTGGAATGAGGTTATTGATAAAAAAAAATCACATCAAATTATAAGCAATTATAATAAGTTACAAGATTTTTGTTGTTATTCATATAATTCGAACTTTCTCTACATTTGTACAAGCAGTATCGCTGAAGCTAAGTGATTAATTGAGGATTACACGGGATCTCACATTCCATGTTATATTTTCCTTGGCTTTTGAAAGAATTCGTCTAGTATTTCATCAACTGACAGATCAGTTTCCCTATGAATATTCATTGATGCTAGATCATTAAGCCTATCTTGAGCTGTCGTATTTCGTAAATAGGTGTTAATTCTCTTTAAACTTGAAAAACTTCTTTCCGGTGATGCTATTGAAACAGGCAATAACGCCACTATGCGTAAAATTTTGAAAACATTCCCAAAAGACGTTTTGTTCACTGCTTCTAAAGCTTCGAGAGCATTCCGAAAATGCTCGCCTGAAGTTCGCTGTTTCCACATTTTCACCTCCGCAAGAAAGTTTTTTTCTGAACAGTTGATCACCCTTTCATAAAAAGAAAATATTTCTCGAGCTTTTTTTTACTTTGGGAAAAATACACAAACATTTTCTAACACTGATCTGTGGTCAAGAAAGCGGCTTTTCAAATGAGCAATGTAAGTATCAAGAAAGGGAATATAAAAAGCAATGTGATAGTATGCCTCAGCGTCGTTCGTTTTCAAATTGAAGCGATTCATTTGGCGACTACTGTAGCGTGGTACCTTTATTTCTGTACCTAGTTCGGTGCATACTTCTTCAACGTTATTAAAAATCAAAAAAAGTTTTTTTCGGCATTTTGTCGCATTTCTTTGAAATCTTTTAAAGCGTCGTCCGCTAATCTAATGGCTTCTGCGAGATCTTCATCAGGCGAATTTAATTGCTGGCTGAGAGGTAGAACGACTGCATATACGAATTGCATTATGAAGCAGGAAATTTGGAATTCTGCAGCAGAAATCGCAGCGACGAGCTGAGAGACCGTAGTTGAAGTCTCCGGATCCTTCCAAGTTACGATTATTTCAAATGATTTAATCACGAACGGATGCAATTCGATGCATAGTATGTCGATACGTCTTCATGGCTTTCAGCCTATCTTGTTGGGCATACAGATTTCAGTTTTTGTTTTCGACATTCATTTCCAGACTTCTCAATTTCGCTTTTCAACACTTCCAATCGTTTTGGCCAACGTAAAAAGTTGTGTAACCATCCAATTGTTCCTAGTGCATCTCTGATACCAACAACTTCGCAGGCTGAGTTGATTGCCAGATTAAAGCTATGTGCCATGCAATGTACATAGATCGCAAATGGCTCAATTTTACGAATGCTTGGGCACCATGAAATTCCCCACTCATTGCTAGAGTTCCATCATACCCTTTGCCATAGCAAAAAGAGAAGTCAATGCCAACTTTCAAAAGATATTTCATTATCGTTTTCGCAAACCCTTCTCCGGTCGTTTCTGTAACGGGGACAAATGCTAAAAAATCGTCTCGAAGGTTTGATGATTGGTCAAAGTACCGCACACAAATGGCAAACTGATCAATCCCGCCGATGTCTGTTGTACCATCAGCTAATATTGAAAATCCGCGATATTCATTTACGCTGTCAACAATGCGTTTAGTAGTCTAGTTGTGAAAAATATCTATGATTTCATTTTGGAATGTTTTACTTGTATACATTGCGTTTTGTTCTACTTTAACTTTTTTTTTACTTTTTTTTCAACAAAAGGATTTGCACATGTTTTTGTGTGCTGAAAATGATTCACAAGCGTAAATCTAGAAAAAGGCAAATTTGATCGTACGCTTAACGCTACTCTGCCGCATAAAATAAGCCTCTCAGACTTTATTTTCTGTTAAATGATATTTTTCACAATTGTAGGGCAATGTTTTGCTCTTTGCGATTATTCAGTTCCATTTTTGTAAATTAATTAATTTTTGTGTCTTTGCAAATAGCAATTATGTTGCCAAGGGTCAATTGTGCAAATAATGCGCAGTATGTAATTACTATAAATTGGTACTTTACAGTGTCAGTAAACATCTTGTAAGAAAATCTTGGTTTTCCTTATATGTACTTTAAATGAAGAAGTTATTTTTCGTTGCAGTTAATTCGCATCGAATTAAAGTTGTATTTGTAAGTAAGTTTCATCTTTCATAATCTTCCATATTTTAGTCAAGTTGCTAAAAAATATTAGATAAAAATAAAGTAAATGAACACTCTCGGCTGTTTGTTGTCGAGAGTTTTCATTTACTTTAATACGACAAGGCCAGTGGATATACAAACATAATAATTAGATAAAAATAGGTTAACGACGTTTTAAATAATATTACGAAAGAAGCTTGGTTGCGAAAATATTCATCAACATGTTCTTTTTTAGTAATATATCATGCGCATTATTATGCACCCATGCGCACTATAACCTGCCCCTGCACACCATTTTAGGTAGTACATGGTCTACTTTACAAGCTTCTCGTTATCACGTGCATAATTATTTGTCAGGTTGCATAATTAGCTCATTCTCATATTATGATTTTTCGCAATTCAACTATCCTTATACCCATTTTTGTGCACAAGACAAAACGTGTCCTATAATAACTGAATTTTCGCGAGGGAACTGCTATATTAAAAATACATTGAGTAATAAAACTTTTCGTACAAAAAACCATAAAGAAGCAAATATGAAGAGTTTGCTAACACGACAGAAGGAGTTGGGCGATCTAGCTGCGTTGGAGGAGCAGAAAATTCTGAGCGGATAGATAAGAAAAGCTTCATGTCTGGAATATATGGATCATATTCAGACTGTTATGAAAAAGTTTACTGCAAATCATAGCAAAAAAAGAGTCAAGAAGCAGAGGAATACATTGCGAAGAATTACTACGAGCTGTCTGTCAGCAGTGAACAGCAAGGGGCAAATAGAATCTATGCCACAAACTATTCAGGTCGAACCACCTGAAGCTCCTTCTGGCGTTGAAAGAAAATATCAACGTCGAGCAAAAAAGCTCAAAAACATACTTAACGAAATTCAAGAAAATTAATTGAATTCTCTCGAGCAAATGAGGGAATTCAAAATCAAGCTTGAAATACAGTTTGAGAATGTTCAAGAAGCATATTTTGAAACTCAAAATATCAAATTAGTAGAAACAACGGAAAACTCTATCGAGGAACAAATAATTGAATTTCGCCAAGATTATAAAATTATCACCGCAAGAATAGCGGAGAAAATAAAAAATTATAATACAACACAAACAATGTGTTCTAATATTAAACTGCAGGATATTAAAATAACGATGTTTTATGGAGAAATGAAACAATGGTCGTCATTCCACGATCTTTTAAAAGTTTGGTGCATGATTCGAAGCACTTTACTGAAGTGGAAAAGATGTTCCGGTTGAAGACATCATTAGGTGGACAAGCTGGTAGATTAATTCAATATCTACCAATAACAGAAACAAATTATGAAGCTGCTTGGCAAATTCTCAAGGAAAGTTATGAGAACAGAAAGCTATAATTCACAACACAAGTAGGCAGACTACTTGCAAAGTGCATCAAGCCTGAAGCAGCTGTTAGATACCACTAAAGAAAGCATTTATGCATTAAAGGGACTAAATATAAATTTAAATGACGAACAAGCCATCATAGCTCGAATAGTAGTTCGAAAACTAGACAAAGAAAGTCTACGTTTATTCGAGCAAAACATAAAAAAAGTAGGGATATACAAAGCTAAGATGACGTCTTCAGTTTTCTGGAGCAGCAGAGACAGAAAACCAGCTAAATGGAATAATCAAAAGCAGCCACAGCGAACACCTACATTTTATACATCGGCACAAAAAAATTGTGTATACTGCAAGGTTCCTGGGCATCAAAGAGGTGAAGGCAGAAAGTTTCAGATATTGACTACGATGAATCGAAGAAAATTCATAACAAACAACAAGCTATGCTACATTTGCCTTGATCACGTATATGAAGGCAAATGTAAAAATAAGAAGAAGTGCAATAAGTGTGAAAGAAATCATCATAATTTATTGCAATTCAATGAATTCCAAAAAGGAAAAGGAGGAAGCGAAGAAAATATCACAAAAACATCTTCCACAATGATGACGAAACATTCGGAAACGGCGATACTCCTAGCAATAGCACAGATAAGAGTGAAGGCAGCAAATGGAGAGTGTGTGATATTGCGAGCTCTAATCGATCAAGGATCCCAAAAGACTACTATTTCCGAAGAAGCAGCTCAAATACTTCATTTACCAAGAAGAAGAGAAATAACTGAACTACATAGTTTAGGAAATACCAAAGTGGAAGTGTTCAAATTTAAAATCAACATTAAAATCAAGCCGAGATTCCTAAGCAACGAGGCGTACTACATCGAAGCACTAATTTTGACGAAATTAGCGAGTGTTCAACCAGACAAAACGTTTAAATGGAATGCAGAACAATTGAAAAACTACACTTTAGCTGATCCCAATTTCAATAAATCGGATCGAATCGATATTGTCATTGGAAGTGACATATATGCCGACATACTAGAAGAAGACATACTTAAAAAGGATCGAATACTAGGTCAAGCCACGAAATTGGATTGGATTTTGTCGGGAGTTTTACAACAACCGAGAAAAAACAATACAATTTTAGCAGCACATTGGAGAAGTTTTGGGAAATAGAAGACACCACAACTCCAGCAGATACAGCAGAAGATTATGAATGCTTCAAATGATGAATGAGTCTCGAGAAAAGGTTCGCTACAAATGACGAGTTAAAACAACAATATGTGCAATTTATGAAAGAATATTCAGAAATGGACCACATGGAAAAAGCAAGTGAAAGTAGATGTGGAAAATACTATTTTCCACATCAAGCAGTGGTTCGAGAAGACAGTAGAGCGACTAAACTACGAGTAGATTTCGATTTCGAATGGGATGGCTTTCACCAATAACCGTTATAGCAAAGTTATTTATACAGAAACTTTGGTTGATGAAACTCAACTGGGACGAATTACTTGACGAGAATTTAACAAAAGAATGGCAAGAGTTTATGCAGCATATATCAGAGATAAAACAAATAAAAATTCCTAGATGGGTTGAAACTAAAAACAACTTTAAATTTGAACTACATGGATTCGCAGATGCTTCAGAGAAAGCTTATGCAGCAGTTGTATGTGCCAAAGTTGGATCAGTTACAACAATTGTTGCTGGTAAATCTAAAGTGTATCCAATTAAAAATAAGAAAACGTTACCAAAACTGGAACTATGCGCGGCTCACCTACTTGCTAAATTGCTGCAAAGGATAAAAACAGTCATCAACAGAGAAATGAAAATATTTGTTTGGAGCGATTCAACTATAACGTTAGCACGGATAATTCATTGCCAAAGTAAAGATAGATTTATTAGAACACGAGTAGAAGAAATCAAATTACTTGCTTCCAATGCGAAATGGCAACACGTTGGAACAAAGGACAATCCAGCTGATGTAGCATCCAGAGGGGTACTGGCGAATAAAGTAATAGAACACGATCTATGGTGTAAGGGTCCAAAATGGTTGCGAGAAGAGAAGCATCATTGGCCAATGAAGATTATTCAAATAGATGCAACGTATGTGACAACCTCAAAGGAATTATATTTATTGGATAAGGTAATACTAAAATAATATAGTTTAAGCAAATTAATAAGAGTAGTAGCTTATATTTTGCGATTTATACAAAGAATAAGAGGGGAAAAATGCCCTGAATACTTAGTAAACTCAGAAATGCAAGAAGCTGAAGAGATGTTAATAAGATATCAACAAAAATTACGATTTAGAGAAGAAATTCAGAGTTTAGAAATCAAAAAAGAAATTAATAGCATTGCAAGCTAAAATCCAATTTTAGATAATAAGGGAATCCTTCGGGTAGGAGGTAGATTGGGTAATGCAAATCTTCAATTTAATCGAAAGCACCCAATAATATTAAATAGGTCACATTAATAATTGAAAATATTCATAAAATAACTTTGCATGGAAGAAACAAGTTAATGGAATCAATGATTAGAAGGAATTACTGGATTGTTGGATTAAAGAATTCCATAAAAAAGGCAATTCGATCTTGTAGTCGATGCGTACGTTACCGCAAAGAAGTAACAAAACAATTAATGGGAAATCTTCCAGAATTCCGAGTATCTATGTCAATTCCATTTACACACGTTGGTATAGACTATGCAGGACCGATTCATATGAAATTTTCAAAAGGAAGAGGACAAAAACATTTAAGGGATATATAGCTGTATTTGTTTGTATGGCAGCAAAAGCCATTCATTTAGAAGATTTAGAATTTTTGCTTGAAGAGGTAAAAGTCAACATATATACTCGAACTATGGAACAAATTTTGTCGGAGCTTGTAGAAGATTAGACCGAGATTTTAATATGGCAATCAAAAATAATTCATCCGTAGCTCACATATTAGAAGCAGATAAAATTCAACGGCATTTCGGGCCCCCGGCAGGTCCTCACCTCGGAGGAATTTGGGAGGCAGGAGTGAAGTCGGTGAAATATCATTTAAAAAGAGTGATAGGCGAAAGTAAATTGACATTTGAAGAAATGATTACTTTGCTATCACAGATTGAAGCAGTACTGAATTCACGAGCTCTATGTGCGATAGATAGTGAAAACGATATAGACGTTTTAACGCCTGGCCATTATTTAATAGGATGTCCAATAATAGATTGTCCTGAAGGAATTAATGATAACCAAATAGGTTCATTAGATAGATGGAAATTAATACAAAAACTTAAAAAAGACTTTTGGAAACGATGGGAAAGCGAATATGCTTTAATGTTGCAACAACGCATGAAGTGGAAAACCAAAAAAGCTAATCTCGTACAAGGACAAATAGTTATTATTAAAAAGAAGAAACTCATCCAGCCAAATGGCCATTAGGAAAATTTATTGCAACTTATCCGGGAAAGGATGGAAATATAAGAGTTGTAACTCTAAAATTACTTAAACGGCCCGTTCACAAATTATGCCTACTGGAGGTAACAAACAGCAGTAGAACGGAGGAAGCAAATCATGTTACAAATTTCCTGACTTCGAGAATAACAAAAAATACTGCAACCTCAGAACGACCGAGTAAAACAAGGAAATTGATGATGGGGTTCTTAACGATACTCATGCTAGCAACACAAACTAAGTCATTATACATTAATGATACACCTAAACCAGGAGCTTCAGTGACTAAACTGAAAAATAATACAGCAAAATATTTGGAACCGATTAGTAAAATGGACATAATAAATTCAAAATGGAATTTAATAGTCTATTACGAATTAGGTACTTATTATGATCGGATGCATAAAGTACAAGAATTTATTAACGGACTTGAACATCAATGCAAAATATTGACCTATTACGAAGATGCCTGAATAACGATTACTGCAACTTTAAAGGACAAATATAATCTCAAAACAAATAATGAATTGTTTATGAAAGAACAAAATAGAAAAATGCGACCAATATTCGAATTCGTTGGTTCAATTTACCATATATTATTCGGAATTATGGATGCTGATGACCGAGAAAATATGGAATCAAATATTAGAAATATTTTCTACAACCAAAAATATATGGCAAAATTGTTTAAAAGGCAGACATTGGTAGTTGATTCTACCATAAATATATTAAAAAAGAAAATAAATGAAGTTAACCGTAATTTTGAGAAAATGAATCAACAACTTAATAAATTGTATAACGATCTAATAAAAGATCAAAATGCTGAGCGAATGACATTGATGTTTCAAATATTAACCATTTCAGTAGGAATAGTTATGGACAAATGTGAAGAAATCCAAACTTCGATAATTAATCTTCTAATTGGCATAAATCATGGACGCGTAAATCCAAAACTATTTTAGCCTTCGCAACTTAATAAAGAAATTGAATTTATTAGAAACAAACTACCACACAAATTAATATTACCTGGAAGACAATCGGGTAATGAATTAAAGGAAATTTATAAATCGATGACTGCTAAAGGTTTAATTGTTGATTCACGAGTAGTCATAAACATATAAATTCCCTTAACATCGTATGAACCGTCAAACGTATATAAATTAAATCCAATAAAATACAAGTGAATATGATTATTCCATAAATAAAGGCAGAATATGTAATATACAAGTTTGATTTGAATCAATATTCACTTATAACCAAGTAGATCTAGATAAATGTTCTACTAACTCACAGAATCATTATCAATGTCCTGGAAATTTAGCTTGGAATTCAGCGACGGATAACTCATGTGAAATAGCAGCTTTAAATTAGAAAACGAAGCATGTGATTTCAAACTTTCTACATATGAAAACGTTTGGATAAGATTATCTTCTCAAAATAGGTGGCTTTACAAATTATTTAGCCAAGCAATGATATATCTAGATGTGATAATAATCAACAATTGCATATGGAAATCCCTAGTCAAGGCATTATGACAATAAGAGAAGGATGCACAGCCTAACATGAAGAAGTAACTTTAACAGCGTCTCATCACGTACAATCTGAAATTAATAAAGAATTGTTATCCTCTTCTTGGGTTAAAGATATTGAAGATATTCCAGAATTACAAATTAAACCTTTTGATTCAACATTAATAAACAATACCAAAGATATCGTGCATCTTCAACAACAAATAGAACTCCTCAAAACAGAAAATATAAAACTAAAAGGTATAAATTTTCATCACGTAAGTGGTCACGTTTCGATACCATTAGTTTTGATAACAGCATTAATCATTACTATTCTACTATATATATTATAGACTACAACACGTGCGGGATGGGATAGATACCGAGAGTTGAAGAAGGAAGCGAGACGCATTTGTAGACAGAAAAAGAAAGAGGCCAAAATGCGTGAGCTTGATAAGCTGGCCGACAGGGGTAATGTTCGAAAATTCTACGAAAAAAATACGGCGGCTTACAGAAGGTTTCAAGACCGGAGCATACTCTTGTAGAAGCCGCAAAGGTGATCTAGCCACCGATTCCGAGAGCATACTTAAATTATGGGGGGAAATTCTCCAGCTTGCTGAATGGCAGTGAACGTACAACGTCAGGAGAAGGCGAACCCGATTCCCCAATCGAAGACGATGGAGCAGACGTTCCATTGCCTGACTATGAAGAGGTTCGAATAGCAATTACCCGCCTGAAGAAGAATAAAGCGGCGGGGGCGATAGATTACCGGCCGAGCTATTCAAACACGGCGGCGAAGAGCTGGTAAGGAGCATGCATCAGCTTCTTTGCAAAGTATGGTCGGACGAAAGCATGCCCAACGACTAGAATTTAAGTGCGCTATGCCCAATCCATTAAAAATAAGACCCCACTGCGCCAACTATCGTGGGATAAGCCTCCTCAACATCGCGTATAAGGTTCTATCGAGCGTATTGTGTGAAAGATTAAAGCCCACCGTCAACAAACTGATTGGACCTTATCATTGTGACTTTAGGCCTGGCAAATCAACAACCGACTAGATGTTCACCATGCGCCAAATCTTGGAAAAGACCCGTGAAAGGAGAATCGACACACACCACCTCTTCGTCCATTTCAAAGCTGCTTTCGACAGCACGAAAAGTAGCTGACATTATGCCGCGATGTCTGAATTTGGTATCCCCGCAAAACTAATACGGCTGTGTAAACTAACGTTGAGCAGCGCCAAAAGCTCCGTCAGGATCGGGAAGGACCTCTCCGAGCCGTTCGATACCAAACGAGGTTTCAGACAAGGCGACTACCTATCGTGCGACTTCTTCAATCTGCTGCTGGAGAAAATATTTCGAGCTGCAGAACTTAATCGAGCAGGTACAATCTTCTATAATAGTGTACAGCTACTGGCGTATGCCGATTGATATCATCACTATATCACTGTTGACAGTCATAACTTTGAAGTTGTAGATAATTTCGTCTATTTAGGAACCAGTATTAACACCACCAACAATGTCAGCCTGGAAATCCAACGCAGGATTACTCTTGCCAGCAGG
The DNA here is from genome assembly GCA_037783105.1 of Bactrocera zonata. Classification (NCBI taxonomy): domain Eukaryota; kingdom Metazoa; phylum Arthropoda; class Insecta; order Diptera; family Tephritidae; genus Bactrocera; species Bactrocera zonata. The sequence continues at coordinate 94,432 of JBAWJQ010001973.1, read as the reverse complement.
TGCTACTTTGGACTGAGTAGGCAATTGAAAAGTAAAGTCCCCTCTCGACGAACAAAAACCAAACTCTATAAGTTACTCATAACTCCCGTCCTGCTATATGGTGCAGAGGCTTGGAAGATGACAACAACCGATGAGTCGACCTTAAGAGTTTTCGAGAGAAAGGTTCTGCGAAAGATTTACGGTCCATTGGCCACAGTGAATATCGCATTCGATGGAACGATGAGCTCTACGAGATGTACGACGACATTGACTTAGTTCAGCGAATTAAAAGACAGCGGCTACGCTGAATATGTCATGTTGCCCGGATGGACGAAAACACTCCAGCTCTGAAAGTATTCGACGCAGTACCCGCCGGGGGAAGCAGAGGAAGAGGAAGACCTCCGTTGGAAGAACTAAGTAGAAAAGGACCTAACTTCGCTTGGGATATCCAATCGGCGCCACGTAGCGAAAAGAAGAAACGACTGGCGCGCTGTTGTTGACTCGGCTATAATCGCACAAGCGGTGTCAGCGCCAATTAAGAAGAAGAAGAAGAAGATTTTATATATAAGATCCAAATGTGTAACAAGAACTGTGACTGTTCCATTTGAACTTGCAGTTAGACATAATTAAAAAATATTAATAATAAAACATAATATACAAATAAAGTTAAGATAGAACTTTAGCCGCTGGCAGAATGTTCATAAATAAATGAACATAAAAGTCTTATTACATTAAGATTGAATTACATATAGAACATTATATTTTTGACATTAATACATTAGTACATAAAAATGCACATGTAAGCAATAAATTAAATAAAAAGTATATACAATCCACTAAATGTCAAGTGCAATGGTAAGCAACAAAATTGTAATATGAGACTTACTCATAAAAATGTGAAAATCATTGCATATAAAAGAAAACACATAAATTACAGTATATGTAGCAATTAGCAACTCTCCAAATTGTAATAGATCCACTTATTAATTATTTCTAATATTGTAACTACTTAACTACTTTCATCTGGTAACACTGTATTCAGCAAACTAAAATATTTAATCCCGTTACAATATTTACCACCTCATATTAGCTTCTCTAATTCGTCCTATTTGATCATCGGACGAGATCACACGTGTTCTATCGCACGCAACATAAAATATTCATATTCATATTCAAAATATATATGTAAGTCGGATTTACTTGTAAGTAAATAAATATAATAAAATTAAGTAGCTGGTTAAATAGTGTTTTACTTATTAACACCTTAACCACCACATTGGTGACCCCGACGGCCGAAATTCATGCAATATACCGACGTTAAAATCACATTGGCGACGCGCACAACATACCCGACGTCCTACGCCCGGCGTACAAGCTAAAAATCAACGTGATTTATGGACTAACTGCTACATTGAGAACTCGTTATTCCGTACCATAACCTCTACATAGGTGAGCCACAATCGTCAAAGTAAATCTCGATTAAGGAGTTGCACGCGCAAACTCAACCACATCACGCCACGCGGCTTAAGGGATAGAACACTAAACCTGTCACTTCTCGAACGTGAGGAGATTGACGATCGTACGCCATCACAACTCCTGCGCAATCTTAAAGCACTGGTTCCAGGCGTCGACGAAGATGTACTTAAAGCTAAATGGTTGTCCGCTTTACTGAAAGACACTCACGCAAGGTTAGCATTGTAAACAAATACAACGCTGGATTATTTAGGGGCTAGTGCAAACAGACTCCACGACTCCAGGTATGCACGTTTCATCAGTATCCAAAAATACCAACAACACTAATGGTGCAGACTTCGTACAACAAATATCAGACTTAACCAAACAGTTAGCAGCACTATCAGCCGTTATTAACAAACGGGAATCCAGATCAAATACACGACAGCATAACACGCCGAGGTCACGTAACCAGTCCCAACAGGGTAGGCAGAGCTCTAATGGGTTTTGTTACTACCACTCGAAATACGGTAAAAACGCTATTCGGTGCAAACCAGGTTGCACATTTACGAGAAACGCCTTAGAGTGTCGCTGATGACGGGTAGTGATTCTCTGAAAAATTCTCACCGTCTTTACATTAGAGATCGAACCTCTGGTACCCAATATCTGGTAGACACAGTATCCAATTTATCGGTTTTGCCAAATGAGTGGTCGAAAAATGCAACACCAACAATTGGTCATACGCTACAAGCAACAAACGAATCTATCATCCAAACATACGGAAAATGGTTATTGTCTCTTAATCTAGGTCTTCGCCGTAATTTTTTGTTGCAATTTTTCATCGCTGACGTCACGAAACCAATCATCGCGGCTGACTGCTTGAGTCACTTTGACTTATTAGTCGACCTCAAGCGAAGATGTCTACTCGACAGACGTACTGGATTAACATCACCCGCTTTAATTGCTCCACTAACGAATACAATTTCCATCCGATAAATTAAAGAAGATACAATATACCTCAAACTACTACGAAATTTTCCGCAGATTACAAATCCAGACAGTGTGACAAGAGGGAAGAAATACAACACTTTTCACCACATACGTACCTCAAACGGACCACCAGTGACCAGCAAAGCACGCCGTTTACCACCGGATAAACTACAAGTTGCACGTCACGAGTTTGATGACATGATCAAACTGGGCATCGCTCGACCTTCGAACAGTCCATGGTCATCGCCACTGCACCTAACAGCGAAAAACGCTGAAGGATGGCGACCATGTGGAGACTACCGCAGACAAATACCCCGTACGCTGCCTTGAGGACTTTTTCAACTATAGATTTGGTTCGTGCATTTAACTAAATCCCTGTCGCACCAGAAGACATTTCTAAAACGGTCATTCTAACGCCTATTGGACTATTTGAGTTTCCTTATATGACCTTTGGTTTAAGAAACGCAGCTCAAACGTTTCAAAGGTTCATCGATGAAGTAACACGAGACCTTCCATTCTTATTCGTATATATCGACGATATCCTGGTAGCTTCAGCCAATGAGTGCGAACATTTGCAACATCTTGAAATTTTATTTAAACGCCTTCAGGATTATGGATTAGTCATTAATTCCACAAAATCAAATTTTGGTTTAACCGAGGTAAAATTATTGGGTCAGACCGTCAACAAAAATGGCACAACGCCATTAAAAGATAAGGTTAACGCTATCCTAAGTATTGAATTTCCTACTACTATCAAAAGTTTAAGAAGATTTCTTGGTATTATAAATTTTTACAGGAAATTCATCAAACAATCGGCCGAAATCCTCGCTCCTCTCAACTCACTGCTGGAAGGTCCAAACGTCAAGAATTCGCAAAAAATAGAATGCACCAAAGAGCTTCAATTATCGTTAAACAAAGCAAAACAGGCACTTGCTCAAACAACATTATTGGTACATCCAAATACAAATACTTAACGGGCAATTTTTACAGACGCTTCCGAACATGGTATAGGCGCCGTCCTATAGCAACATGTCAACAACACTTGGCAACCATTAGCATTCTTCAGTAAAAAGCTTCCACCGTCAATGCAGAAATTATCTACATATGATCGTGAACTACATGCAATATTCGAAGCCGTAAAATATTTTCGACACTTCTTCGGGGGACGTCACGTGATCGTTTTCACAGACCATAAGCCACTACAGCATGTTTTTCACCAACGCACAGAACGAGCCTCCCCTTGGCAGTTCCGTCGTTTGGATTTTATTGGTCAATTTACTTCGGATATCAGACACATTTCAGGACATCAGAACATCATTGCAGATACGCTCTCCCGTGTTAACGCGATTTCTGAATCCGTCACTTCGCAAAGCTTAGCAACAGCACATCAAAATGATACAGAATTGCAGCAATTACTCAGCTATCCGTCGACATTACTATTACTGCAGAAAATACAGGCAGATGCCACCGAACCAGCTCTGTACTGTGATATAACTACTGGATCTATACGACCATACGTTCCAGTTTCACTCAGAAAACGTATATTTGATTCTTTACATTCCTTGGCACATCCCGGAATAAAAGCATCGCAAAAGCTAGTGAATAAACGATTTGTGTGGCCGTCAATAAACAAAGACTGTCGCACATGGGCAAAAGCTTGCATCGAATGTCAACGTAACAAAATACAACGCCCATATCATCACCTATCGGTACTTTTCAAGCACCCTCACAACGATTTGAGCACATACATATATTGGTTTCTGTGCCAACTTCTAAAGGTTTTAATCAATGTTTGACTATAATCGATCGTTTTACACGTTTTCCAGAAGCCATACCTTCGGAAAACGGTACAGCAGACACTGTAGCATGAGCACTACTCGCCCACTGGATCGCTCGGTACGGTGTACCAAAACGAATAACATCCGATTCGAACAGCATGGAAAATGACATGGGCAAAACACCAGCCGAACTCGTTTATGGAGAATCAATACGTTTGCCTGGAGAATTCATTGCTCCTTCAAACAATCAAACAACCACTGTCTAACTATTACAGAATTTAAAACAACATTTCAAAAATCTAGCACCAACAGAATTTTCAACACACGGAAAGAGATCAATTTTTTGTTTTAATGACCTAAACACCTGTTCTCATGTTTGGTGTGAAATGATCGTATAGAAATTTCATTCTCATCGCCCTACGAAGGACCGTTCAAAGTTATTGCTCGTCACGACAAATTTCGTCATAGATTACGGAGGCAACCCAACCTCTATTTCAGTGGATAGACTTAAACCAGTATACGTAGCCGACAGCGATGTAAACGAACTAGAATTTTTTCCAGCAGCCGAGAAAACTCAACGTACTTCTTTTGGAGTTAAGTTAAGTGATAAGAACACCTATATTCCAAATTAATGTATAAAATTTAAATTACTTCTTAAAAACTTTAGTTTTTTTTAAGAAGGGGAGTATTGTAGCAATTAGCATTTCTCCAAATTTTAGTAAATCCACTTATTAACTATTTCTAATATTGTAACTACTTAACTACTTTCATCTGGTAACACTGCATTCAGCAAACTAAAATATTTAATCCCGTTACAATATTGATCACCTCATATTAGCTTCTCTAATTCGTCCTATTCCTTTTGATAATCGGACGAGACCAAATGTGTTCTATTCATATTCATGTTAAAAATATATGTGTAAGTCGGATTTACTTGTAAGTAAATAAATATAATAAAAGTAAGTTTGAAGTCAATAATACACTATTGTTTTACACGTGAACTGGTGATTGATACTTCTTATTCTTTTTTACTGGCATAGAAACCATTTACGTGGTTATAGCCGAGTTAACAAAAGCGCGTCAGTCGTTTCTTCTTTTCGCAAGGTGGCGCCAATTGGTCCTTCTCCACCTGGTCCTTCCAACGGAGTGGAGGTTTTCCTCTTCCTCTGTTCCCCCCACTGGGTACTGCGTCGAATACTTTCAAAGCTGGATAGTTTCCGTCCAATCGGACCATGACCAGCATAGCCGCTGTCTTTTAATTCGCTGAACCATGCAATGTCAATCTCAAGCAGCTCGTCGTTCCATCGAATGCGGTATTCGACGTAGCCTATACGCAAAGGACCATAAATCTTTCGCAGAAACTTTCTCTCGAAAACTCGCAACGTCCATGCCTCTGCGGCGTATAGCAGGACGGGAGTAAATGCGTGACTTAAAGAGTTTTGTTTATGTTCGTCGAGAGAGGACTTTACACACTTAAAATCCAATCCTTGGGCTTGCTTTCATCCAACCATATTTTACAAAGAAGCTGATGCATGCTTTATATCAGTTCTTCGCCGCCGTGTTTGAATAGCTCGGCCGGCAATCCATCGGCCCCGCCGCTTTTTTGTTGAGTGATATTACTGTAATCAAATTAAAAAGTGTTTTTGGAATCGGTAAATTAAAAGTAAAAGTGAATTCTTCGATTTTTACTTTGTCTGAATTTATTTAACAAAGAAGTGCAATAATGCACCATCTCATAGCGCATTGGTTATTCGTAATAATTTTGCCACATTTTCAACCAATATCGTGCGGCAACCACCGCATTCACCTGATTTACTTTCGTGTATCTTCTGGCTATTCAGCAAATTCACATGAGCACTCCAAGGACACCGTTTTGACTCATTTGAGGATATAAAAGTGATTGGAAGAAGCCGTGTTGGCTATGACGACGGAGGATTATCTCGCCCTCAAATGGGTCATGTTTGTTCATATTAGTTAATGTTTTCCAAGTCTATGGTTTTGATTTCAGCTGCCACCTTTGCCCCTCTCTTTGTTATTCGTGTTATTCTACAAACTTCGACATTTTTTGTGTATTATTTTTCATAATTGTTGATGTTAAGTATATAGTATATCTAAACGTGGATATTATATTGTTTTTTCGTCATATTTATTTGAGCTTTGGTTTTCATTTTCTTTTATCAAATGTATGTTTCATACGTTATTCAGGCTCGCCATATTCATACCAGCTTTCACGCCTATATATTTTCCAATTGTAGTGTTTTGGAGAAAGGTTCATTTCCTGATAAAGCTAAAAAAGTATGTGACTACCTAAACCGTAGATTTGAATCGGATGGCTACGAATACATTGATATTATTGTTATGAAAAGACTTAATTATATATTTAAAAGATTTGCAGAATGTGGAATAAAAGCAACAGAACAAAATCCAAAGTTATACAAAAAAGTTCGAATTGGTTTGGACAATATGAATACTATATATATTATTAAGTCGAAAGTCATCCGTATTGAGTCAAGATCGATGACGTCCTAGATTAACTCTGGTAGAGTGCTCAGAGAGAACAAAACGGCAAAGCATAGAAGATTTAGCAGAACTCGATGTGTCCGCTGCTGATGATTTGCTTTTGGACTTACAAATGATAATAAAATCGCAAAATGATGAGGAGCACAAATAAAGTGAAATTTCTCCTATGAGAAAATATAAGGAATAAGGAATAAACACTTATATTAAAATATGTAAATAAACCGTTCCAAAGCCATATCTCGTTTCGAATTCCGCCACCCGCTGATGACAATAATAAAAAAGTACTAAAAGAAAAATTACAAAAACGGAAATAAAAACTAGAAAAAATACAAGTCATTTGCGTTCGTAAAGGCAATAGAAGCGAAGTTAAATTTTTTTTTTTTGTAATTTTATAAGAAAAATGTAATTTATTTATTAGTATGTTTCTAGTATAAAAAACATATTTATCGCCGCCAGACTGTCAACAACATTAGTAGCAGCACAGAGAATTTATTAGATGATTTTTCAAAATTCTAATTCATATTTTTACGATATCGTTACCTATTTATATTTGTACGGCACGATGACAATTCTTTTCGCGCTGCGATTTCCGGGTATGGGCGGAAAGCGGAGGTCCTCAGGATTAAAAAATGTACGAATATTTTAGTTTTCGAGATTTAAAGTTTCACAATTGTATATGCAATTCACTCTCACAGTTGGTTTGTTTACATGACATAATAAATATTCCACATGTTGTGTTTTGAAAAAAGAATCAAAAAATTTTCTGTTTAACATACATATGTACATATGTATGTATATAGGGAAAATGGCACAAAAGAATTTTTGTTTGATTGATATGTATTTTGTGCCTTATGTTATTTAATAAATCGAGATAAAAAAACCAACACCGGGATAGTTCTTTTGTCTGGAGCTACTTTCTGCACTGGCGGTATTTACTAAGTATTGTATTATAATATTTCTCTCTTTTTTTTAATAATGTATAATATACATATAACCCATATGTATGAAATAAGAGTTCATCTTGAACTATTGTCGCTTTATACATATCTCTAAAGATGAAACAGAAAAGTTTTTGATTATTTTTTCAAGGAACAAATTATGACAACACTGCTATTTGCCATAAACATAAACAAACAAATCTATTGAAATGTGAATGTGCAAAGTAGTTTGCAAAGTATATTTATTTTCTTAAAAAATACACAATAAGTGTAAATTTTGGAATTTTCAATATGTATATTTTAATTAAAAATAAATTAATTGAAAAATGTGTGAAAAGTGGGTAAAACATTGTAAAATAACGAGCATTACTTTACAAATTTTTGAAATGTAAATGTAAATATCTCGAAAACTATAAGTCTGAGGAGGGTATATGCAGGGGCGGGTCCAGAGTAGAATTTTGGGGGGGAGGGGCGGTGTAACTTTATGATTTTGTAATTGATTTAAGAAATCTTTAACTTAAAGCTATCGTTCAGCGCTAGAATTTGTGGCTGGCAAATTGCAGAGTACGTGAAGGAGAATATGAATCGACGGATATATATCTTTATCGCAAATACTGAGGCTTTCTAAGGCAAAAAACGCTTGTGTTCTCGTAGTCATTTTCATTTTCCATGGTTGTTGTAAAAGCGCTACTTCTGCTTTGAGGTTCATTTTTTGTTTCCGGGCAAGATTTTCCCAAAACGTCTAATTAATCAATTAAAGAGTACAATAAAATCCTTTTCTTCCTAATTTAGGTTAAATTTTGGTAACTTCATCGAAAAACCACGTTTTAAAATCTTGCATGACCGTGTCAATGAGTGGAATGTATGCAGAAACCCAGCTTTGAGATGCGTGATTGTTTTGATGACTCTAATGACCACATGTTATGGGATTTTTCCCTTCAACATCTAATTTTTCAACCATCTGTGTAGCATTTGAAAAAATTGCATTAAAGTGATGATCAGCATTCATTCTTCGCGTGTTCAGTATTGCACGCAATGTTGTTATGACGTTTGCTGCTTTCGCAATGTCGATTGATTTGTTCTGCAGAATCACACTAAGTGGCTGCGTCAGTGACAAAACATCACTGAGACAAAAAATTCCAATAATAAAATCGAAGATGGAAAAATGTTGTAAATTCTCTGAATATTTCAGATATCCTTCCAATCAAAGCAATTTGTCCTAACGCAGCTACAGAAAGTGAAATCTCCTTGTGGTTGTTTTCTTCAATACTTACATATATACTTCAATACTTTTACTACTGTGATCAAATCGAAAGGTGAATTTTTAATTTATACTTTGGGTGTTTTTCGAATCGGTAATCTATGCTAAATTTCACGTCAATATTTCACTAGTATTTCAGATACGCGTCGTTTTGCAAGGCCCTAAAAGTGAATTCTTGGATTTTTACTATGTCTGAATTTGCACTATCTCATACTGCATTAGTTATTTTTGATCATTTCGCCACATTTTCAACAAATATCGTGCCGCAATTACCGTATTTGCCTGATTTACCTTCGTGTAACTTCTGGCTATTCTTCTTTGCTTTCGTAAACTTACAGACGAATTTGCCAAAGAAAGAATATGTCCTGTGTAAGCATTGGTTTATTTTTAAAAAACTTGAAAATAAGATGAAAATGATAATGATTATTTATGACATTTGTGACTCAGTGGAAATTATGTATAACTTTTTACTTTTGGGGGGAATTTTCGATGTATTCGATGATGTTCGCATGATGCAGGTTTTCGATGACTTTACGATCATTGAATGCTTTATGCCACTTCATTTTAAACAACTCCACAGCTGTGATTCCATTAGAATGCTTTATTAAATAATGATGTTTAAAGTAAGCTTATTTATAACAAATGCACATACTATTATTATAAATTAGGTAATAATTAATGTCGACAATTTGAATTTGTTTTTGGAATCATTCATATCAAGATGGGAGAGCGAAAAATTTTTCCGACAATAAAGGTTGTTTATGAAAAATTACAAAATAGCAAATGAAGAATTTATCACGTTACAATTCGTTGTTTCTTTCAGTTTGTCGTTTTTGTAGATGCAGGGTATTCCCAGAGAAGACTAGACGCTACTTTTGTAAATATATGCAACAATATTAGCTGCCTTCGATTCGCCAAACGTTACTATCCAGCGAGTCTTACAAAATCTACCAGATGCTTAACTAAACGGGAAGCACTTGTGCAACCTTGCTTACTAGTGTTATGATTCTCTCTTTTTTATCAAACAAGTGCGCACAGGACAAACTTGATATTTAAGAAGTAAGAAAGCTCTAAATTAGGGCGTCACTAAACATTTAACACTTTCATATTTTGCAAGGATAAAAGTCGGTGAAATATTGTTCTTTCGAGTGTAAAAAAACTTTGTGTTAAACAAGTGAAGAAATCAAAGTTCGATGTAAAAAAAATTTTTTATACTGATGATATTTGCAAAGATTACCTGCGGAAAAACAATTTCAATTGTAAAAAACTTTATATTAAAAATGTCGCGTACAAATTCAACATTCATTCTTCGACAAATCGTGAGCATATGAATATATATTGTATGTTAATAATTTATATCATAGAAGAACATCAACCAGTGAAAATAACTCACACACTGGCCAACATATTCGGCACAAAGTCTGTTAGAATAATTAATTATGACATTTAACACAGTTCCGCAATTAAACTACAATTTATCCAATGTAATATATGCACATAATTTCGTTATGATATTTTATATATTGACTGACAATTCTTCGGCTTAAGATATTGTATATTCTTACTAACTGGAAGGTTTTATCCAGATATCTTCATTGGTGGTAAATGCTTACTCTAGAAGGAGACGTGAATTTGAATCTACCTGTCTTTACATACATACACATACATATGTGAAATATGTAAATAACATTAAGTGGGGGCGGGAGTTACTCAATTTTCTTAAACAAATTTTTTCCCACAAACTCCGAATTGTGTTTCAGTAATAACAAATTAAGATCTTTCATTCGGTTAATAGATTTGTATGTTTTGTGAGCTTACAGCAACAATAGGAACATTAGATGAAACTCCTCGATATACATATGTATGTTTCTTATACAAGAATATAGAAAAAACGATATAAAAAATATTATCTTTTAATACATAGTTTTTGTACTTAGTGCAATTTTAAAATTTTGAATCTAATTCAATATAGAGGTCCTTTCATAAAAAGCGCATTTAAATTAAAAATGTTTGCATGATTTTTATTACTTACCGGTTATGGCAAATTTTAAAATGAATTAAATTTGACATTATTTTGGATAGATAATATAAAATATTAAGTCAAAATAAATAAATAATAAGTAAATAAAAATATTTACCTATTAGGGCATTGTCTACCCTGCTGTTTACGACGGGCTTTATCACAAATTGCTGGACGTAAATTTATATTGCTACCATTTGCCAGTTTGCATTTAGCCGAACAATAAAGTACTCCCAGACAACTCTTTTTTAATATGTTGATATTATGATTGTTGGTGTTACGCATGGCCCAGCCTGATGAATGTTTTTTCGCATCTTCATTATATGCCGAATAAACTAGACGGCGATGGCCATCAACCCACTCATCAAATTCATCGAATTCGTTAACAATTGGAATAATCACGTCATTAATATCCCAAGAAATTTCTGTCCGCAACTTTAATGGTGCTGGACTCGGTGTATGGTATTGTGTCAAAAGTTTATTATTTTTTGTCATTTATTTATTTATTAATTAGTAATGGATAATTTAAACAAACTATTCGATATTAGAGCTTTTTGGAACGTGTGTTTTATTCTATTTGTTTAATTCACAAATACTCAGAATCGGTACAAATTCGCGGTTATAAGAACTCTATTATTTTATTGTATACATAATGACCTTCTAAATAGATCTGGACCTTTATTCGTTATTCACCATCAATGAGTCTTAAAACTTGATCTTAAAATAACTACTAAATTGCTCCGCATATGTGTTTTTGACAAATGAAACGACGGTGATCTCATTACCACGTACGTATGTATAGATATTCCGACTAGCTGATTGGTGGTGCTTTTACCAGTTATCCGTTAGGTTAAAATTTATCCGTACCAATGGTTTGGGTTTTGCAATCAGATACATTTTTGTGTAGAGCAGCAGCTCATTAGGGTGTACATTGTTCAAATAAAACAAGAAAACTGTACAAATATTTGAACTAAGATGTTAAGAAATTAATTTAGAGAATTATGAACTCGCTCTTAGACGACTAATGTACATATATGCAAAAATTACAAATAGGTAAAATAAAATGTGGAGCAAACTATTGTACTCTATTGAATGTACATATCGTCACCTGAAATGCAAAATAACGTAACAACAGTTTCGGAAATTTACAGTGCCATGAATGAAACACTAAATAAAATGGAACATGAGTGAAAAAAAACTTTAATATTGGTTAAAACTGGTTTATATCTGAGCGCAGAACCTGAAAATGTTGAACATATGTAACATTATGTATGTAATTCGAAGAAGTGAAACGTAGTCAATAAGGCACTCAATTTCGAATTTTTTGATGATACGTTATTTTGCATTTCAGTTGACGATATGTATAAATAAATTCTTCCGTTTGTAAGAACCATTCAGATATATGCATGTCCATTTTTTTTTTCATTTAAACGATAACTTTACTGAATATTAGAATATTTTGAAAAGTTGATATTGCAATGGTATATTTGAACCTTTGCTACCACCATCTTTGCATTAACCGAAAAATGAAAACTAACTGTTATAACTAAAAAGAAAATCATGTAACTCACGAACTGCTACAGCTATAATAAATAGCTAGCATTTGATGAAAATTGTGAAATCGGATAAAATCACTTTCACTCTTATACAAAGTTAAGTTTGAAATCAGTCACCCATATTTGGAATAAATCTTTGCGTAAATATTGTCCTTAAGGTATGACACCACATATAGATGTTCAAAATCGGATCACAACTTTCTAAGGTCCTAGATATCTTAATGAAATTCAGTGGGAATTTTTCTTAAAATGTATGCTATCGACGCCTAGTCCTCATACACATATGTATGTAGGAGTATGTACATGTTATACTAATTTTCAAGCTTGTGCACAATTTTTTGCTGTGCATGTTGGTCCCAACGTAAAATTATTAAACAAAATTAAGTGGACTGATTGTTTTGGACATAACTGTAGCTTGCACCCTAGAATACATTAGTTTAAAATGAAAATATTTCAATCAATTCATAACTATCTCAACTTAACTTTTTGACAGTAGACCCTTTACTATTTCATTGCCGTTGAAATGTATAATATTCTGGTCCGCCGAGAGAAAAATCTGACAAGGATATCTTCCTACTTACAACTTCAATGTTTTTAAAGAATAAGTCGTGCGTGTTATTTTATTCTCACAAGAATAGTAAATTTGTTTCCTGTTGATGTTAGGTGGAACAAATATTTTTTGGACGATTTTGGAAATCAATAATGTATAAATCAGTTTATACACAGACTTTCCGTCAAACATGTTTTTTCAAATTATACCGGAATATGTGCATATAAGGGTAGCAAAGCTTTTAATTCAAACATTTATTTATCATTGCAATTATTAAAAAAGGTTAACTTGAAAGTTGTTGACTAACACAATTCAGTTTTTGAACATAACAGCATTTTTCAATTACGGGGAATTAAGAAGTAAGCTTTTCGAGCTTTGGCGGCAGTGAATGCGTCGATAATAGTCTGGAAATTCAACTTCTTGGCTAATTCTGCGCCTAGTCACAGTGGGACTAGTCGTGCCGTTCTGCCCTAAGACGTGGATAAAATACTACACGAACTTTAAAAGGTATTATAATTTTTAATTATTAATTCACAATTTCGCCTAGTAACGAATGTTTCGAAAATGAATATACAAAAAGGTTTTATACAAAATTTGGTTAACAAAAGAATATATTTTTCTACCTTAGATTCGACCTTAATTGGACAGACTTAATGCGTTGTCTTCAATCAAATATGTGGAATCCGTTAACCCTATGCATATAACTGACGAAAAAACTTATTTACATTTCATTGGACATTGAATGTATATGTATGTATGTACAAGACGTTTATATAACACAAGTATGTGCCCGTGTTCATACATTCAGAATTTTATCCATGTGTATGTTTATAATACGTACAAATAAACAGCGGTAGAGTTGCAGGCATCGTCGGCGACCAATAGCGTTTCTATACGATTTTCTGGTCTAAATTGTTTTTTTTTTTAAATACAATTCATTTTTTTGGTAACAGTGTTAATTAAATGTCTTATATTTCCAAAGTAGATATAACTGTTGTAAAAATCTAAATATATATAATTTGGGAATGTTGAGAAAAAATGAGAACGTACATATACGCACAATAGACCACAGGTTGCAGTATAACAATTAACTTTTATATAATGTACATATGTATGTTTATACTCAAATATAAAAACGTTTTTATAAAAATAAATATAATAATTTTTTTAGTAACAAAGTCTATATTTATTTATTATAAGATTTCATATACTAATGTGTTCTTTAAAATTCATATCTTAAACCGGATTGATATTTTAGTATAAGGACGGATCTTGGAAAAGCCGAAATAAATAACTATTTACTATTAGGATCCGACTTTCAATATTTTTCACAGATCTTCTGTAAATCAATATATGTACTATACATATGTGATTTTATTTTTTAAACCAAAAACTTCAACAACCCTGTAAATTACTACCACAATCTTCATAGCACACACTCACATTCTAAGGGAAAACTTTAAAATTGTTGGAATTTGTTTATTTTTAACTTGTGAATTGTACAACTAAATCAGTTTAGGTAAATGGTTTCTCGGAAGCCAATAATGATATATACATAATTACAGTAAAATATTCTTTATGCGGTCTTTTTTTACACGATTTTGAAATAACACGGTTCGTGAAGAAGAAATTAAAAAATTAAAATTTAAGGGAAATATCCTTTTTATTTAACATATCAGTTTTCTGATGACGCAATATATAATTTCAATAAAATTATTAAAGCTAAAGTTTAAGTTAATTATTTATTGTATAAATTGGTGAAATTTTCAAATTACATAATTGGAATTGGTAATAATTTTTCAAAGGTAAAAATGTTAATTTAGAAAATTGCAATAAGCAAGTCTAAGAAGTAGCAAAGGTTTAACATATGTTGGAAGAGCTTTTGAATTAAAGAAGGGAAAATAAGAACAATTAAAAAAATGAGAGTTCCATTCGACAATTAGTAGCTTATGGGTCATCACTTAGTCCAAAAACACCTTATCATAGTCGATATTATACTTTGTATAAACCTCAAAAACATATGGTGTTATGGATTGAAGATTTACAGGATGAAAAATTCCTATATATGGGAAGATTATAAATGAGAAAGCACTCAGAATATAAAACCGACTTCAGGAGTTAGAACTATCAGGGAACTAATAAAATTGTTTTCAATGCAAGTCATGAATGACTAACAGGTTTTCTGAAAATACACAATTTTCAAAATGTAAAACTTCAAGGAGAATTGGCATCAGCAGACGAAAATGCAGCAAAAAACTATCCGGATGAACTAGCAAAAATAATTCAAGAGGGCAGATATACATATGTACTCCAGATCAAATATTTAATGCCGACGAAACGGCATTGTTTTGAAAGCAAATGCCAAAAAGAACATTCATAGCAGAATATCAAAAGACAGCTGGTGGCTTTAAAGCAGCTAAAGATCGGGTCGCTCTCTTGCTTTACAGTAACACATCTGGCGATACAATTTTGAAGCCACTCTTAATCAACGAAGCCCTTATGCCAAGAGTTTCAAAGGGTAAGGACATTAAACAACTTTCAGTTCATCTTATGGCGAATAAAAAGGCATGGATGACAGCTAATCTGTTGAAAGATTTGTTTAATAACTGTCATGTTCCTGAAGTCCGGAAATATATGACACAAAAAGGTTTAGAAATCAAAATCGTTTTGCTTGTTGATAAAGCACCTCACCACTCACAGTGGCACCGCTCCATACATTTCTTGGGAAAAAATAGAAGGAGTGGTCGTACAACAATGAAACTTTGCAGAAACACTTCTCTGGACTAAATTAAGAAATTTTGAAAAAATCTTGGAAAACCGCCCACTGCCACACCCACCTCCCATATACCTGCAATTGCCAAAATTTTTATTTTTGGACCTAGGGACTTGAAATTCGGGACACTTCTTAATTGAGTTCTCCTGATGAAAAAAAATTAAACTTAAACGCAAAGTGACGTTATTTATACCTTTACCTTGATAAAAATCCAATATAATATGCAATGTTTTAATTGAATATGTAACAGGCGAAAAATTGTGTTAGTTTTTATTTGTAATATTTTGCAAGCACCATATCTTTAACAATGGGATCTAGTTCTAAGGAAATTTTGTTCGAATGACGCCTTAAGCTACTTATGTAAGGATCCGAAGTTATAAGAAGTCTGTTGAAGGCATCAGTATTTGTGGAAATTAAAATCGATGTTACTAAAAGGGACGGTAATAGGCGGTTTTTTTTTTTTTTAATTGAAAGTACAGACTCGGAACTTTAATTTTTTTATAGTAAGAGGGCTAAGCAAGGCAAAGCACATAAAGTTTTTTCCATCAAAAAATGAAAAGTTGATATTTTTTAGTATAATTTTTGAAAAATTATAAAAATTAGCTTACTTTGCCAATTTCAATAATTTTTTTTTTATAAACAAGTAGGTGCTATATTTTCACTAAAAAAAAAAAAGCCATAGCTATAAACTTACACACAAAAAAAATTCTTTATTTGGACAATAATTTTAATCTGATTTTATTGAATAACTTTCCGTCGATTTCTGTTAGTTTTTTTAACTATAAAATTTCACTTTTTATAAAAAACCTTGTTGAATTTTTCTTATCCAGATATTTCTTTACAAAACAAAATCATTAAAGTTTTGAAATTGGAAAGTGGAAAAATCCTATTTTTTTCCGCCGAAATGCCACTGTGCCACTTGCTGTTTTTCCCGCCTGATACCACTTCTCTGATTCAGGAACTCGATCAGGGTTCACAGCAGAATTTAAAATGTACTACATCAAGCAAACGTTAAGATCAGCGTTTGAAAAACTATGCTACTCTCGTAGCATTTCATTTAGCTCTTGCTATCGCTCTCACTTTGTCGGGAGCCACAGCATAGCCTTAGTATAACAATGTAAAAGTATGTGCTCTACTCTGCTCCGAGTTTTGTTAAGGTCCGTATCCTCTCTCTACACATAAATACATTATTTCTTCAAGCAATTTTGACAGCTGGTTACGAATTGTGAAGGATCCACATTAGAAGAGCAAGAAAGAATAAACAAAGAAAACAAACTTTGTGCGTAATATGTTTTTTTTTTACGAGGAGGAAGCATCGAAAGCCTGAACCCCATGTCAGTGTGAAACTTTAATCCGAACTAAACCTCCTACCGTCATGTACCGTTTCTGTCATTTGTACAGCATTGAATCTCCTTGGCAATTAGTAAAGCAGCATCATCCGATACTGTGAGGAATGCAGAACATACTCTTAGCGCGCAAATGGCATATATCGAAAAAAGGCCACGGCGATATGATTTTACTTCTAGAGCTTTTTCCCATATCTGGACGCCAAACAGCGCGACTGACTTTAGTGCATCAGCTAATAGTCCTCTTCTATTTTCTTCTATTTCTTCTTCTATTGCTGGTTGTGTCGTGATGCTTACACCCTTTGTATTGAACGTAGCAACTTCACGGACTTTTCTGAAAGTAATGAGTACCGCTTCGGCTTGCTCTCCGCTATGTTATTAACTCTATTGTTCTGTTGGTTATCGAAACTATATCGTGTATATGTTTTGCTATAACCGCAACAGCGATATCGTCTGGGAACTGGGTACTTTCAGTCGCAGTACTCCATCGTCCATGACGTTCCATAGTAGCGGCCCAAGAACAGATCTTTGGGGTACTCCACTAGAGACTTTTTATTTTTTAGAGCCTTCACTTGTGTTGTAGCTCAAAGTTCTATCCTCAAAATAGCTTACTATTATGTTGTAAAGGTATAGAGGCACGGAGAAGCTTTTTAGTGTGCTCAATATACTGTGCCAGCATGCCGAGTTAAAGGCATTCTTTACATCCAGGGTTACAGTACTGTATTGTGCCTCCTTTCCATCTTTTCCCGCTTATAGCACGTTCAGCCAGGGTCTTTACTAAATTTACAGCAGCAATTGTGGATCTTGTCTTCCTGAATCCGAATTGGTTGGGTGATAACCCACCGGCATCGTCGATTGCCTTATTTAGCCGTTGGTATATGATCCGCTGCAGGATCTTTCCAGCGGAGTCTAGCATGCAGAGGAACCGGAAGTTGGACGGTTCGGTCATTGGTTTGTTAGGTTTCGGCAATAATATCAGGTTTTGCCTTTTCCATGTGGTGGGAAAGCGGCTTTCCTGGATGCATGTATTATACATAGTTCGAAAGGGGTCTACTTTTCTAGCAATCGCTTGTTTTAGCACTATATTCGGAATTCCATCTGGTCACGAGGCTTTAGATGGATTTAACCGTTTGCATGCTTCTCGCACTTCTTCATACGAAACAGCCGGGATAACCTGGGTTTGTGGTACTCTCACGATCTCCTGATGGAGTGGGGGTTGGATAGAGAAGAGGACCGAAACAAATATCTCAATTGTTGAGGGGGAGGTTGGTATTTGCCTGCCAGTGCGGAGTTTTCCCATTACCGTTTTGTAAGCGAGTCCCCTGCGCGATCGTCTCATTCCACCAATACACTAGGGAATGGTGTTTGCGTCGAGATAACTTAGACATTGAAGCGTCGCATGCACTCTTAATATAGCTGATAATCGAGTAAGCAGCTTTGTTAGTCGACAAAAAATTGTCGGGAAGAGTAATTGGCCTGAAGACTTCTTCAAAAAGGTCTAGGTCGAACGTTGTTGGTCGCCAGTTACTTCTTTTTAGGGTCGGTAAACGCTGTCGTTCGTGTGCGGTATTTATTTAGAATATAATTGCATAGTGATCGCTATGTGTACGAACGTTAGGTCTATCATAGATTGTCGGCCACCTTTGTTAAATATGCATTGGTTGTCAGCATTTAAAAGCCCCAGATCAAGAGAAGCAAAAGCTTTTAGTAAGGTTTTTCTTCTGCTGTTGGTTCTTTTGCATCCCCACTCGATAGCCCAGGCATTAAAGTCACCAGCTATTATAACTTTCGTTTTGCATCTGGCATTGGCCACTAGGTTGTCGATAATACGACGATATTCTTCGCCGTTGAGGCTAGGTGGTAAGTAGTAGCTATATGTATTAATATTATTAGTTGTTGTTCGAACAAAACCATTATAAGAGAAGGGTGCTTCCAGTTGCGCAAAGTTAGGGTTACATTTCCATATAACCGCTTTATTTCGAGCGTCACTTATCCAGGTTACGCCTTGTCCGATTTTGTATGGATCACTTAGTAGAACCACATCAATTTGCTTTTCGGCAACTGACTGTTTTAATAAGTCATGAGCCGCTTTACAGTGGTTTACGTTCAGTTGTTCATGTAACCTGCTGAGCTGCCTTCTTGTATACTGGGCACCTGACGCTTCCAGTAAAGTGATCGATTTCCTTTGTACCGGCTTCAGGTAGAGCAAACATTTTGGCTTGTTGTTGCAATCTGGACCTGTCCTCATTTGTGCAGGTTTTTGCAGTGTGTCCATAATCGAGACATTAAAAGCACCGCTGTGGTCATCTGTATTCTCGAATACGGTAATTTACCCATTCAGCTTTATAGTCAGTAGAAGCTGTCTAGTTGCCTCAACCGGGAGTTTAATGAGAGCTGTTTGGGTGTCTCCATAGGACTTTCTTAAATTCTTAATTGTCGAGATCGTCAGTTCAGTGTTACTTTATTCTCTCTGTAGGGCGTAAAGAACTTCTTCCTTGCTAGAAACTTCATCAAGGTCTTTGCACTCCAGTAGGGTCTCCTGGGTCAGAAGTTTAACGTGGGCTTGATCCCCTAGACACTTCTTCATGTTCTCCTGGGAGTTGGTTGAGATCGCAGTTCCGCTTAGTTGTAGCCACATTTCACCATTTTGCATTTTGCATACCTTAGTGACGTTATTTCCGAATCCACTGAGTGTTGAGTCGGACTTGATTTTCCTCAGAATCTCCGCATAGGAAAGGTTCCCATTTTTTTAAATTAATATCGCTTGTGGTTTTGTTTTTGGTAATCTTGCTGTCTTCTGGTTGGCTTTCTTAGCTACTACATTCCACTGTTCCTCCATTGGATTATTTGTTGATGCCTTATTATCAGGCTCTTTCGTTAGCAGCATTCGAGAACTTATTATAGATCGTTTGAACTGACCAATTAAACTTGTTCTTACTCGTCTTTTTGGCGAATTGATGCATGTCCGTTTGTTTTGTTGTAGGGTCTGCTCCTCCACCATTGGTTCTTCAGTGAGTGTACTGCGGCCTCTTTTCGCCTGGGCGATTGGGTGGATAGCCGACTCTCTAACCTCTGCTACTGCTTGTTTTTGCAGTTGCGAGATCTTCTCGATTATGTTACGCATTATGTTGGCATGCCTTTGTTTTTTATGCCCAGATCAATAAGTGCGCTCTCTCCTTCGCTCACACTTATTGCATTTACGCTGCTAGTGGTGCCTTGTGTTGGCAGATCGGCTGCGCTAGCCTTTTTAGTTAGCATTGTGACGCTATTTAATTCAGTCACTTCGTGTGAGACAGTGTTTATTGGAGTCACTTCTTGTGTAGTTGGTGTAGCAACTTTTAACGTCTGAGCGCATTATCGATCAGGTGATCGGGGGGTCTTATTGCTCCTTGTGAACGGACTGTGATCCTCCTTAATACCAGTAATGGTATGTGCTGCTTTAGGTTAATCTGACATTTTCTCAGCTATTCCTATAGCAGTCCACTAATGCCGCTGTTGCTCGTATATTCCTCAAGGTGTAATCCCCAGGAATTCCTCTTTGTGTGGATTGTGGGTTGTGGGATCCAAGTTTGTGTGTAAACGGAGAGCTAAGAAAATGCGCTCTTCGCGATTTCCCCTTTGTGCGAACCTTCTCCCAAATAAACAGATATTTATTGAGTGTTTTAACACTCACCGCTTTTATAGCTTTTTGATGCTCTAATTTCTGTTTTCGTTGAGGTGTTGTGGACACTGTGTGTATTTCCGCGCGATTAGGAACTAATTTTGAATTATTTCCTGCCAAACTTGTTGTCATAAATGGAGCACCAGAAAAACACGTCTCTTCACTAACCCACTTCACACAATCATATTGTGCCTAATATGTATGTATGTATATATAGTATGTGTGTAGTAACATAAACATGTACTTTCCTTGCGATTTAAGGAATATTGTTGATGATTGGTAAGTTTTATACAACATTTTGAAATGAAATATACTTCATAATAATGATTCTAACTAATTGAGGATGAATTTAATGATTATTTTGAATTTCCTTCAAGAAACAATTGTTGATTTGATGTTTCTTCGTATTTGCATTTTATTGAAAAAAAGTATTAAAAATTAGTACTTGATTTCCTTAGAGCACAAGTAAATTTATCGCAGGAAAGTTTCTTGACCGTTTCTTAAGCGTTTTTTTATATGAAATTTTATCATTTCTTGAGAGCTGGATACTAAGCTTTAGGTAAAAAACTATAGCTGTAGCGAGAGCAAAAAATTAAATGCTGCACTATGTTCTGGCGTAACGGTAGCAAAAAATTGGGAGCGGTAGCAGAGGTAATGAAAATTTTCATGCGTTACAGCTCCCGCATGTGTTTGTTGCTTTTTCTTTTTTTATTTTCTTTCATAATATTTGAATTAATTGAATAATTCACACAAAAAAATGTTATACAAATCATTTTAGCACTTGTTGCATCAAGTGATTTTATAAATCTAAAATCAAATATTTTAAGACATTTATTGATAAAGTGAATTAGATAATAATTGAATAAATTATAAAATAGTTTTTACATAATGTAAAATATTTACCATTTTTATATTACCAAAAACCTCACTGCCTGGTTCAGATGCAAAATCAGTATAACCCATATGTTAGGCATGAATATGAAAATTTTTACTAATTTATTTCTATTTTTGAATTACTAAAATTTTCAAATGATGCTTAAATCAATTTTGATCAAATGTTTATGATTTGAAATATAATTTTTTATATATGAGTTGTATTGAATTTTAACATAAAGAGATCAAAAGTATCCTATGTCCTTACCCTGCTTCTAAGCTACCTCCCCACCAATTTAATCCAAATCACTTTAGCCGTTCTTGAGTTATAAATGGTGTAACTAATACGACTTTCTTTTATATACTACATACATACTTTTAGATGACAGAAAATAGCAAAAAAGAAAAAAAACAACAACATGAAAATTTTCATTAGCTCCGCTCTGCTACCTCTCCCAATTTTTTGCTACCGCTACGCCAGAGCATAGCGCAACATTTAATTTTTTACAGTTGTTGTGCTAAGGCTATGCTGTTCCTCCCGACAAAGTGAGAGCGGTAGCGATAGCATAGCAATAATTCTAGAATTTTTCTGCTCCGGAGTAGTAAATGAGAACCCTGGTTAAGATATACATATGTATATGCAAGAATGATAGAGAAAGAGATTACGCAATGCGCATGTTTGCTTTCAGTCAGCTGTTCTTGCTGACGTTACGGTTGACTTATTATTGGACCGCGCTTTTGAAAGTGAATTCGAACTGTGTCAAAATCAAATGCTGCAATATTTATTAAGTAAAAAATGAGCTTACTAAATATCGGTATATGGAATGCTAACGGTATTAACCAACATGAATTAGAGATTAAAAGATTTCTGAATATAGATGCGGTATTCCATACCAAATCGACTATTTTTGAACCCGATCCCTTTAGATTTTGCTGAAACTTATCCATCCTTTTCTACCCTTTGATAATTATTTTTGAGAATTTTTTCAAAATTTTTTGTCCAACCTCAAAAAAGTTATGAATTTTAAAAAAAATGGTTTTTTTATTTTCAAATAGCCATAACTTTTGTAGAAATTGACTTTTGGGGACCATTTTTTTTTAAATTTTTGTTTTTAAATGAACTTTCGAAAAATTACACGAAAAAAATTTAACACGATCAATTATATAAAATAATCGGTTTTTTTTAAGTAAAATCGTAATTTTTTTTTTGGAAGTTCGCCATCTGTACTAAACTGTTATAAATAGGCACAATAACCTTGAAATAATATATCCTGGTAAGCCGACATATTGGCCTAGTGATTGTAAGAAAATACCAGATTTAATTGATTTTGCCGTAATCAAAAATATAGATAAATCGCACATAACAGCTGATACATGTACTGATCTATCTTCTGGTCACTCTCCTGTACTAATAAAGTTGTGTGAACAACCCATATTCGTTAATCCAAAAGTGGGTCTAACTTCTTATAAAACGAATTGGCTAAAATATAAAAAATACGCCAGTAGCCACATTAATAATGAGTGCAAAATAAATACAGGAAGAGATATTGACGAAAGCATAAGAGAAGTCAATGACATAATAACCAGCGCCGCTGGCCTAGCAACTCCAAACAAAAGCCACGAGTATAAGCCGTTTGGTTACAGAAAAATCTCTAACAAAGAAATAGAAATGCTTGTAAATGAAAAAAGGCGTGCAAGACGTGAATGGCAGATAAATCGTTCCCCTTCCTTTCAGCTTCAATTAAAATCTACTGTACGTAAATTAAAAAAAGCACTTAAACGTGAGGAAGAATTAAACACCGAAATGTATATAAAGAAGCTGTGTCCGAATTCAAACAAGCAAAATTCTCTTTGGAAAGCCCAAAAGTCCATGAAGCCACCAACTGACTCCAACATGCCTATACGAGACTTGGGTGGAAATTGGGCTCGAAGTGACGAGGAAAAGGCTAATTGCTTTGCAAATTACCTAGAAAAGGTATTTCAACTTAATTTTCCAAAGAACAACTTTAAGCTGTCCATCTTACCCAACAGAGCTAAAGAGTCGCTCGAGTCTGTTAAGACTTCACCTTCTGAAATTATTGGTCTCATTAAAGAACTTAATCCAAAAAAGGCGCCGGAACATAATAATATTTCCCCAAAACATGCTAATTGAGTTACCAATTATTGCTGTAGAGGTGCTCTCTTTGATCTTTAATGCAATTCTTAGTTTCGAATACTATTCAATTTCATGGAAAAAGGCCCCGGTTTTTTTGATACATAAAGCTGAACGCAGCCGTCTTCATACAGACCAATCAGTCTTCTACCCTGTCTTTCAAAAGTATTTGAAAAAGTATTTCTATCAAAGAAGGAAAGCATTTGAGCACAGAGAGTACTGTTCAGCAATATTTCTAGATGTAGCTCAGGCGTTTAATAAGGTGTGGCACGAAGGTCTTTTATACAAGATTAAAAAAATTCTACCTTTAGCGTTGTATAAAACATTGGAGTCTTATTTCAAAAATATAAAATTTATAGTAAAAGTGGGAGATTTCATATCTGATGAACGACTGATAAGGGCTGGTACCCAGGGCAGTGTTTTAGGCCCAACACTATACATCATATATACAGCAGATCTTCCAACAGGTAATAGTATATTAACTTCAACTTTTGCGGACGATACAGCTATAGTGAGCCGTAACAAATGCCACATTTTAGCATCAAGAATATTAGCGGAGCATTAAGTTCTGTTGAAGAATGGCTAGTGAACTGGGGTATAAATGTGTATGAACAGAAATGTAAGCATGTTACATTTTCGCTTAGACCAAAAATGTGCCCTGCAGTAAAAATGAACAATAATGGTACTCATTTAATTTCGTATGTATGCAATAATTGCGAACTTACAAAGTTGCCACTACGGTTAAATGTGTGCCCAATAGCAAAACATGATAGCAGAACTCGTACAAGTCAGCTGTTTATTTGTTCAAAGTGAATATTTTAAAATGCCGAGAGTGAGCGAAAAACAAAAACTTCTTAAATTATTAGAAGTAGCTGCATTAAATGATTTAATGATTGTCGACAATTTTTGTGAGGACGAAGGTATATATTTAATTTGTATTTTGCTTCAAATGAGTAAATTTCTGTTTTCTGGTAGAAGAGAAGACAATAAAAGAAGATTACATATTGGAGGAACTGCTGATTGTTTTGGCCCTGGGCGAAGAATGCCGATACAGTGTGCCGTTTATTCAAAATAGTGTGCCTAAATGTAAGGAATTCTTAAACGACGTGTTATGGGAACTTGATGAGACTAGATTCAAGAAGATTACACGCGTAAACTGGATAACCTTCGACTTTATTTTAAATTTAATAGAGGACGATGCGTCGTTCAACCAAATACGTTCTTGCAAACAATTCCCTCTCAAAACACAATTAGCAATCGTATTATATCGCTTAGGCTCAAACGGTGAAGGGCTGGCGGCTGCACATTTACTCGATGACCAAATATTGCGTACAAGTCATCATAGAATAGACACATTTTTTTAATGTAATCTTCAACGCTTTTTAATACGCTTTTATTAGCTTCACTTGTATGTATGTATGTATGTTTGTAACTTTTTTAAGTGGTACTGAAACCTAGAATATTTGAGCGACACTGTAGGAAGGCGATAGTAAGTTTAAGCAGCTGACCAAAAAGATGCGCTTAAAAGTATGCAACATATATATAAAACTAGTTTTGGTGACATTTAAATAGCATACTGAGTTGGGCGTCGACCGTTCATAAGATGCAAGGTTGTACAGTAGAACATGCAGTAATTTATCTGGGCTCTCGAGTGTTTGCTGCTGGACAAGCTTATGTAGCACTTAGCCGTTGTAGATCTTTGGACGGTATACGAATTGAAGAACTAGACTGTTCAAAGTTGACAGGTAAAACCCCATGTAACAGTGAAGCTTTAGAAGAAATGATTCGATTAAGAAGTAATAATTCATAAAGTCGTCAATAGAACTTGGTCGCAAATAATGTAACAATTAATCATGAAAGGTTACGAGTAGATATTAAATGCTGCCTAATTATCGATTTACTTAACCAATACTACATTCATGTTTTAACAAATTCGGGGTTTCTCACATCAAACTAAAAAATCAAAAATAAATATAGTTAAAAAAAAAAACTAAAAAACACGCTTTTAAAGCATATCAAACTAAAAAGTGAAAAATAATTCTTTGTATAAACTAACAGTAATAAGGATGCATTATTGTGAGAAAAGCGTGGGGTGCTTTGTGACATATTTTTCATATATCGAGCATGCCACGCTTTTCTCACAATAATGCAGGCATTTTTTCTTCATTATTACTGTTAGTTTATACAAAGAATTATTTTTCACTTTTTAGTTTGATATGCTTTAAAAGCGTGTTTTTTAGTTTTTTTAAACTATATTTATTACATCTCCACTTTCTAGCAATCCTGCACCTGTTTGACCCTTCCATTTCAGTGCGGACGAAAAACTTGTTTTTAGGTGCCTCATTTTTGTGCGCATAACATCCCATTTGATGCTGTTCAAAGTAGATGCATTTTTTGTAATATGCTCATAGAATTTTTGAGCAGTTGGTTTCTACAATACATATGTAAGTTCACCAAATGTTAAATACCCTCTTATTGGAAATAGCAAACATATTACCTCGAACTGTTCCGGATTAGCTTTTACATTTTCCACGATAATGTTGAGTAAATATTTAGTTTGTCGTTCTGTCCAACGAAAAGTTTCATTTATCCGCGAACGTTTTTTCTATAAATACATGTACACATGTGTCACAGACAATTGAAAGTTAGAGAAAAATAATAGTACATAAAAGTTAAATATACTTACTTCTTCCATTTTATAAGAACTTTGTTTGAACTGTTTTAATGATCAGCTGATATTGATTTGCCACAAATTGCCATGGATGCCGTTTAGAATTGGCTCGCATAGTTGCCATTGTGTTGCAAACGAAATTGCATACAAAAATGAACAGATGAGTTGCGACTTTGCCATTTCGCGACGTTTGCAACAAATGCAATATATTTGCTACAATAAATGAGTACCATTAATATTTTAGTACCCCAAACGAACGAAGTAACACACATATCTTGCAAAGCTGCAAATTTAAATTGGCTTTTAAATAAAAACTCCAAACTTAGTCTAGACAACAAAGTGCTCTTATATTATGCGGTCATAAAGCCGATTTGGATGCATGGCATTTAAATGTGGAGTACGACCTGTGCAACTATATTGATATATTCCAAAGGTTCCAATCAAAACGAAAATATCCATAAAGACCTTGATATTCCTTTGGTAAAGAAAGAAGTAGAAGATAACAGAATCAAATATATAACTAAACTCCAAAATCACCCAAACCCTTTGGTTAACGCTTTGGTACATTCCTGCGATCAAACACGACAGAAAAGAAGAGATATGTCTGCGTATCAAAGAGCGATGTATCACCAAAACAGCTCAATCACTTGCTTGAGTCTGTCTAGTTTTGAAATAGATTTAAGATTTTATAACTTATTGGTAGGCTTTAAGAAAAGGGGATCCAATAAAGAAAATAAGTTTGAAAAAAAAAAAATAATTGTGTTTCAAGTGTTGTATTAATTGTGAAATTTTATATTTTTTAAAAATTGTGCTACGAAATGGAGATTTTTCCATTTCCCTAAAGTGAGGGAACGCTTGCACGCCTACGGTTTGGCTTTGAACAAGAAAAATCATATACTGGAAG
This sequence comes from Bactrocera zonata, assembly GCA_037783105.1. NCBI lineage: Eukaryota > Metazoa > Arthropoda > Insecta > Diptera > Tephritidae > Bactrocera > Bactrocera zonata. The sequence continues at coordinate 67,008 of JBAWJQ010001973.1, read as the reverse complement.
CTGCCTTCGTCAATGAGAGTCATTGGTAAAAATGGTTTGCTTCCAATCCAAAAAGATAATACTCAAGCTATATATTTAGATAAGTTGATTTCCTACAGTTTTTGATTTTACTTATGATTTTCAGGTATACTCCAAAGCAATAATGCTTTGAAATTGCTGCTGAATTTAAGACAGCAGTACAAAATTGATTACGTTTTGACCTACCGATTAAACCAGAACGTTTTGAAAATTTTTTTGGGCGTAATCAGGCCAAAAGGCGGTCTTCACGATCACCCTGACAGGCAGGAGTCGAAATGTAGGCTGCGTTCCTATATACTTGGTCACAACGGAGGAGTGATCACAGATGAAGGAAATGTTGGAGTCGACAACACACCAGATTTGGAAGGGAATTACTTATCTCTAACCGGTAATTATCAAAATATCAAACGTACATAGTATTATAAATCTAAAACTACAGAAAACATTCTTACATAAAAATGTATTGATGTTAACAAATGTAAATACATATGTACATACTGTGAATAAAAAAGTTTTGGCACACCTGTTTTTCCACTTTGCTCCAATATAACTTTTAATTAACTGAACATACCAAACAAAAAACAAACATATTTGTTTAAATAATGTTTTTTAACACATACGTATATACAAAAATTAAAAATAAAAAATTCATACAAGTAGGAAATTATTAAGAAAATAATGAAAAAGAGCCATATTCATATCAAAAAAGTATTGGCACAAATCAAGTTTTTTGCATATTCCTCTTTAATTTGACTTCCTTTGATCCCGTTTTTGGTAACTTCTGTTAGATATTGCATATTAATGAATAATTAGAGCAATTGACTTTTAGTAATGTGTTTACGGTTCGCGGAAAAGAGATAACCGTTGAAGTGCGGAAACTCATTTTGAATCTGTACCTGGAAAAAAAATCATTGCGCGAAATAGAACAAATGTCAATAGATAATTTTCCAGTGTAAGGAATGTAATAACCCATTTCATAATTAGCGGAATAGAAAGCAATTACAAATCTGGGAGGCCAAAAATTTCGGTTGTAGAATTGAGTGAAAAAATGCAGGAACAACTGGGGAAAACATTTAGCTCACAAACAGTCTGAAATACCCTCCATTAGGCCGGTTATCATGGTTGTGTACCTTGACGAAAGCCTCACATTTCAAAAGCAAACAAAAAAAGCGGTTAGATTTCGCTAAAGCTCACCCATACCAACCTGATACTTTTTGGAAAACGTGATTTTTAGCGATGAATCCAAATTCAATTTACTTGGATCGGATGGGTCTCAAAAAATATGGCGAAGGCCCAATATGGAGCTCCAAGAAAATAACATCTTAAAAACAATCAAGCATGGCGGTGGAAACGTAATGGTGTGGGGGTGTATAGCGGCAAGTGGAGTTGGGAATCTTGTTTTCATAGACGAAAAAATGGATAAGCTTGTTTATTTAAGCCTTTTGAAGAACAATTTGCTTCCAATTGGGATTAAAAGGAAAGAAATGGCAGTTCCAGCAAGACAATGATCCCAAACACACTTCGCGTTTGGATCAAGAGTGGTTAATTTATAACTGCAAGCAGCAGAAAACACCTCCACAATCCCCTAAACACAATCCCATTGAGCACCTTTGGCATTTGCTTCAAACAAAATTCGCAAGAACCAAATAACTTCGAAAGAATCCCTTAAAAATGCTCTGAAGGAAGAATGGGCCAATATTACTAATCGGGAGACTTCCCATTTGGTCGCAAGTATGCAAAGGCGTTTGCAAGCGATTATTAAAGCCAAGGGAGGTGCAACAAAATATTAAACGTTTTCAATTTCTTTTCCTTCATCTTTTGTTTTACCATTTTCATATTTTGTGCCAATACTTTTTTGATATATATCTTTTTCATTATTTTCTTAACAATTTGCTACTTGTATGAATTTTTTATTTTTAATTTTTGTATATACATATGTGCTAAAAAAACATTATTCAAACAAATATATTTGTTTTTTGTTTGGTATGTTCAGTTAATTAAAAGTTATATTGAAGAAAAGTGGAAAGACTGAGGTGTGCCAAAACTTTTTTGATTCACTGTACATACAAACCAAGTTTTTGCTTACTAACCACTGTTTCTTACCCTTATTATAATAATAATAATAACTAACAATTTATTCCATTTATTTATACGCATGTATGTATTTTTATTATATTTTTGCAGGTAATATTTTTCAACGTGTGTCAGTTGATCTAAATTTCACTGACAAACGACGGATTGAGAATTTGGCAGGGTACATCTGCTACAAACTCGATAAAGACAACCCTGAAGTTTGTGCCAATTCAGAAAATTGTTCGTCTTATGCTTGGGTGGATCACCTTTCTGAAGGAGGACTCTCAAAACCAACAGATATGTTGATGGAGCGTATGAGAGTCCCGCAAGCAGTATTTGACGACATAAATGGTACTGATTTGCATATACGTACTTATGTACTCAGTACGTCCAGAAGCACTTAGATTTAAGTAATTTTATAAATTGTAGCTCGAAAGTAAAATAATTGTTTTTCAGAGCTAGAATATATTTTAGGATTCGTTCCTTAAATAAAAACTTAATTGAACATATGTAAAGCAAAAAAAGAAAATTAAATAAGACAATAAATTGATACTTGGTTACAAAATATTTCTTCTTTTTATTTACATAAATGTATTATATATGGTTGAAACAAACACAGCAAAAAGACAAAATTAAATAACACAATGAAAATTCAATTAAATGAATGGTACTAATGTATAGTATGTATTTTCATTCAAAATGTCCTATTGATGATGACGACTTGATTGAAATTATGACTATCAATCAAGAATGATAGAAACAAAGATTGCGCAATGACGAGTTCAAATTTTGTTCGTTCTGCGCATCTACGTCACGGTTGACCAACGTACAATCAGCTGACTTTTAGTTGCTTGTTTTTCTTTGCAATAAGAAGCAGCAATTTTGTATTGCAGGCATACAAAATCATGAACATCATCAAAAGTTAAGATCAATATAAGTGAATATTAATAAAAGATATCAATATAAGTGAATATTTTATTGTGAACATTTACCTACATATTCATTTAATTGAATTTTCATTGTATTATGTATTTAATTTTGTCTCTTTGCTGTGTTTGTTTCAGCCATATACATTTATGTAAATATTTTTTTTTTCTATTTTTTTTTATTTATTTTATAAATTATTTGTACAATACTTAATATTCTACAAATAAATATCTAGAAGCACTGGCAGCAGAGGCCTTCGGCTGTCTGTTATGCTACATACATATGTATGTTAATGTAATATTAAAACAGAAGTGAAAGGATAGATTAGTACTTAGGAAGTAGGGTTAGTGAGTTAATTAGAGTAGCTATAAAGCTTTATATTCGTCGAAGTAGATCTGTTTCCTTAAGAAAATTATAAATCATATTCAAATTTTTAGCGGTGGGCTCATTCAGAAGCTGGAATGGATCGGCCGAATTAAAAATCTCATGTCTAATTGTTGCAGTTATTGGGCAAGCGGTTAATATGTGTTCTAACGTTGCGTTTTCGTCGCAGAATTGGCAGTTTCCATGAGGGGCACGTTCAAATAAATAAGCGTGTGTAATTATGGTGTGTCCCAGACGTAAGCAGGTAAAGGGCCTGATGGCGCGTAAGGTGATGTCGGCAGTGTAGGCCGGCTTAATTCTGAACGGGTTGATTTTAGAATAGTGATGAATATATCCACTCCAATTATCTTTTGCTGATTTTTTCCTTAGGCGTGTAATCTCAGTTATAATGTCTTGTTTTGTGAAATAACCGAAAGTTATGGTTGGTGTATTTGCTGCATTTTTCGCAGCTGCGTCTGCTTTTTCATTACCGGATATCCCTGTGTGCCCCGGGATCCACATCAGTTTCAGTTTGTTTGGATATTTCAAAAGATTGCTGCGTATGGCGACTATTTCATTTTGTGTATTTTCCGGCGATTCTATGGCTTCGATGCAAGATTTTCTATCGGTGCATACGATATACTTTCCCCTGGTGTGAATTACATAAGTAACTGCTTCTAATAAAGCGACGACTTCGGCCGTAAATGATGAACATATTGTGTGGAGAGTGCCGTGTCGAATCAAGTCACCATTTTCTTTTGTGACTGCGAACGTTGAGCTGTTTGCTGTTTTTGAGCCGTCGGTGTATATAAAGTTCCAACCGTAACTGGAGTATTTTGACTTCCCCGAAGCAAAGAGTTGCCTGTATTTTTCGCTTGAGGTCTTATCCTTCGGCAGTTGCAGGGTCTTAATAGCAAAGGAAGAATTTTTTGTCATCCATTGTGGACGAGTTTCAGGTCCAAGAGAACATTTATAGGAAGGTAACTCAAGTTGCCTGGCGAAGTTAACGCATCGCGCGATGGCTGACAAGCACTTAGGTTTCCGTTTCCTCGAGAGAGCATTGCGGACGTCTTTGGCGAGAATAGTGTTGGTCGTGAACAGAAGCTTTGGTAGTAAACGTCTAGTGCAGTCGATCGTCCTGTCTATTATAGTTGGCAGGCCAGTTTCAGCAAAGAGATTCTTAAGTGGTGTTGTTGGAAATGCTCTAACGCTTCTGCGCATGGCCACATGGTAAGGGGAGGAGAGTATTTTCATTGTAGAAACCGGGCAGTTGCCGAAGATAGGTAGAGCGTAGTCGATCTTGGAAATCACTAGAGGATGAATTAAACTTTTTTTCGACGTTAGATATTTGATTATATTTAGTCGCGTTAAGAGGCAGTCCTTAATATGCTTACAATGGGCCTTAAAGCTATGTTTAGAGTCTAGTACTAGCCCTAAAATTTTAAGTTCATTTACCATACTAATATTAATATTGTTAAAATGGGTTAGTAAACCTGAGCATGTTCGTTTTTTACAAATGTGTAATGTTTTTGATTTTTCGTAAGAGATAGTAGTTCCTGATGATAGGGACCATGTCGAAATTTCGGATAAGATATTCTCAAACAGTTGGGCTGTATTGGTGAGGTTTGCATTCTTTGTGTAGAAAATTACATCGTCAGCATAAAGCTGACACTCGATGCCGCGATGGTTCTAAGTGAGTTGAGTAATCTCTTCGAAAGCAATTATAAAAAGGAAGGCGGATAATGGAGACCCTTGCGGGGTTCCGTTGTCAAATGAAGCTATGGAGGATAGGAAACCATTTATTTTTACTTTGCATTGACTGTGACTAAGGAAGTTCTTGACAAATTTCTTGATTTTAGGACCTAGTTTCCACTTATCTAATTGTCTCAGAACGATATGGGCACCTACACAGTCGAATGCTTTCTGAAAATCAATTGCTAAAATTGAGACATGGTTTTTAGAGCTAAGTAAATAAAAATATTGAATATTTTGTAACCAAGTGTAAATTTATTGTCTTATTTAATTTTCTTTTTTTACTATACATATGTTCAATTAAGTTTTTATTTAAGGAACGAATCCTAAAATACATTTATTTTCGAGCTACAATTTATAAAATTACTTAATTCTATGTGCTTGTGGACGTAATTTGTACATATATGCAAATCAGTACCATGGACGTCGTCAAATACTGCCTGCAAGGCTCTCATATGCTCCATCAACATATCGGTTGGTTTTGAGAGTCCTCCTTCCGAAAGGTGATCCATCCAAGCATAAGACGAACAATTTTCGGAATTGGCGCAAATTTTAGGGTTGTCTTTACCGAGTTTGTGGCAGATGTACCCTGCCAAATTCTCAAGTCCGTCGTTGTTGAGAAGCTCCAATTTTCCATTGGGTCAGTGGAATTTAGATCAACTGACACACGTTGAAAAATATTACCTGAAAAAATATAATAAACATACATATGTACATGCGTACATATTTGCATTTGTTAACATCAATACATTTTTATATAAGAATGTTTTCTGTAGTTTTAGGTTTATAATACTATGTACGTTTGATAATTACAGGTTAGAGATAAGTAATTCCCTTCCAAATCTAGTGTGTTGTCCACTTCAACATTTCCTTCATCTGTGATCGCTTCTTCGTTGTGACCAAGTATATAGGAATGCAGCATATATTTGAACTCCTGTCTGTCAGGGTGATCGTGAAGACCGCCTTTTGACCTGATTACGCCAAAAAAAAAAAAATTCCAAACCGTCCTAGTTTAATCGGTAGGTCAAAACGTAATCAATTTTGTACTGCTGTCTTAAGTCATCCAGCAGCAATTTCAAAGCATTGTTGCATCGGAGTATACCTGTAAATCATTAGTAAAATCAAAAACTGTAGAAAATCAACTTATCTAAATATATATGTAGCTTGAGTATTACCTTTTTGGAATAAAAGCAAACAATTTTTACCAATGACTCTCATCCGTCATCTGTTCCAGTACATTATTTTGCTTGTTCAAAGCGTAAGCGTGCAAGCGTTCCCTCACTCCATCTTTGGGCACCCTGACATTAATTACGTCAAACCAGTCATTTGTCTATAAAATGAATATTTATTATATATGAACATTTTAATTAATATTTAAAATATTACTTACAATTTTGAAAAGTCGATGGCGACGTTAGCGAGAGCAGTTTCACAATAATGTCTTTTCTACCACTTTTTCCATTAATAGTAAAGCCTTTATCTAAAAAATGATTTCTCTGTAGTTGTATTAAGTGGGGACATCAGCAAAAACCATAATCCTGTCTCCGTTGTGTGAAAACCTGCAATGGAAAAGAAAAAACATAAGTATATCATAATTTAAATAATTGTTTAGTGAATGTATCAAGGTTTTTCCACATTAATTCCAAGATCATTATAATAGGTTGTCAAAAAAATCTTGCGGTATTTTCGCTAGTTGGCGCTGAAAGCGCGTAGTTCTAGTTTTATTCGTACTGTAAAATATGCCGTATTTTCTCTTTATTTTTCTCCATGTTTGCGACGCTATAACTCACGAACGACTTAAACGAAATGACAATCAATCAAACACGTGTTTTGCGCGTGAAATGAGCTTTCCAAAACGGTATAGTAACCCTATGCGACGAATAAAACTAAAACTACGTGCTTTCAGCGCCAACTAGTGAAAATACCGCAAGACTTTTTGATAACCTAATACTTTAGAACAGCGTTGTCCACGGCCTATGCGCACAATAGCGCACGGACAGTTGTACAGCAAGCCAGACACCTCACACCAACGTGTCGCGACAAGTGTCTGTGAAAGCACGATTGTGCTACTATATTCAACTTCGTAGGCAAGCAAAGTAGAATTTTGCGATCAGTTGAGGCTAGAATAACCAACACAAGCATAACGTGCACACAGTCACGTTGGACAACACTGCTTTAGAATCTAATCAACTTGTCACTGTGCAATACCGCCAACTAAAAATTTATCTAGGCTCTATTGGTACAGTCATTTTTACATTTGACGTTTACATGAATCTGACCTGCGAAAAATTCCACTGAATTTGAGCATAAATATACAAATATATAATGTCAATCATGGCTGATAGACGCAAAAAAATGAGTGGATCTGAGTATCGAAAGTGCGCTTTGGACAAAAGTAAAAAAGAACAAGAAGTTTTGAGTAAAACTCCTAAGCTAGATGATTATTTCACGAAAAAAGAACGTGTTATACAAAAATTAAAATCTAGTAGTCGAAATTGTACGAATTTAGATTATGAAGGTTTGTCGCAACAATCTTTAAAAGTTACATATTTTACAAGTATAAAAATGACTTTTTTACAATTTACAATTTCATATTGGAAAAAGAATTGCGTTACAATCTTTATCTACAACCAGATGGTCAGCTCGTTATGAAGCTGTTCATGTACTTAATCAACATTTCGACGAAATAATCGAATGGAAGAAAATGCAATTACAAGACAAGAAGCTAAAGATTTATGAATTCAATTGGAGCGACTTGAAACAGCATTTACGGATATGCAGACACTTTAGCATTTTTTACTCTCACGATTCAATGCTGTTAGTCAAAGATTGCAGAAAGTTGATTGTAGCATTGCTGTTGCTGACACGAGAAATGAATTCGAAATCTATGAAAAAACTGCTTTAAATATTTCAGAGATAAAAGAATATAAAACGACAGTTTCTAGAAAAAGAAAAAGAAAATTACATCCTGATGAATTACGGGATGGAGATGTACAACTGTCAGGTCGAGACCACTTTAGAGTCAACACTTTTAATGTCATTGGTTAAATGAGCTTCTGCGCCCCTCTCTAAATAAAACATAACTACACCCCACACATACACACCCCATCTTCACCCCACACTACACACACCATACTCAACACATTGGCATCATGCGCATCACATTTCATACCACACTTTCACACCACACCCGAGGACACCAGAATAAAATTAACAAAAAAGACTGGCGGACAGCGCCGAGCCTATTTTGTTTTCGGTCCGTGCGCATACACGCTAACGTCAACCACTTCAATTCAACAACCTTTAATTCCCGAGTTCGTCACAAGGTGAGTGTCGGAAAGTTTGTTTTATAAAATAACTATTTATGGTCCCTCGAGCCATTCCAGACGGCACAAGTGGAGCTAAAAGCAAAAAAAAAACCATTAATCTCGGTGACGCGATAAAAAAAAAAAAAAAATTAATAATAACCGGTAACGCGGACGGGATGCGGTAAAATTATCAATTATAATAAGCAAAATCAATCAAAAAAAAAAAGTGAAAAAGTGAAGAAAGTGAAAGTGAAAGTGAAAAACGGTTGGTGACCGGTAGTGTCAAACCGTAGTGTAAAACAAAAAAAAAAGGAAAAAAGAACAAGCCTATACATGGTAAAAAGTGTGGAAAACGGTAGTAAACACTGACCGTTGGTGAAAAAAAAAAGTCCCGGTAGAACAATCCCGGTAGTGTAAAGAAAAAAAAACCCCTACAGTGGAAACCTGTGAACAATTGGAAAAAAAAAACAACGGTGAAACAACGTAAAAGAAAAAGGAAAAAAGGAAGAAAGCAGGGGTGACAAAAAATTGGAAAAAAAAGGAACAACCTGTGTGGAAAAATTTGCAACCAACGATAATAAAGTGGAAAAAAAGGGAGAAAAAAAAGTGGTGCCAAAAGTGGAAAAAAAAATCTCATATACATATGTACATATACATATGTTAAAAAAGTGAATAACTGTGGGCAAACTAAGTGTGAAAAAATTGAGCAAAAGTGCGGTGCTAAACATTATTCATACCTATACAAAAAAAAAAACAAAAACAAAAAAGTGAGGTGACAAATCGTGGTGCACAAACTAAAAAAGTTGCCACAACAAAATACTCACAGTGCGGTGAAAACAAAAACCAAATCGAAACAAAAGAGGAACAGGGAAAACCCAACAACACCGCCAACACAAGGATTGTAGGAAGACGCACAGGCACATACACATACACTCCTATTATCCCCAAAAGTCCTTGGAAACCAAAGTGAGTTGTATCGTTCCTTTCAATTTTATATATCACTTTCATATACATATGTATGGTAGAATCTAAAATTTAAATTTACAGTTCAGACCAAATTTCAGGTCGAAAAATAAGTGAAAACCGTTACCAAGCTGTTTTCGGTGCTCGGTTTATTTTCCGGTAAAAACCGAAAACCGCTAACAAAGCAGTTTGGTACTGTATATAACCGATTAGTGATTGCCGGTAAATGCTTACCGTTGTGTTATAACACAAACCTACCCACAAAAAAAAAAAATATATACATATAAAATTTCAAGTATTTACTTGCGTAATTTCCAGCAAGACCCCTTATACTTCACCAAATATAAGCAGGATTGCTTAAAATAAGCTACGGCAATCAAAGAAAAAAAAAACAAGAAAAGCGTATTTGCGAATTAAATTTTACATCATACATACATATGTACATATATTTCGCATATATTTATAAAAACAAATAAAGAGCATCACTGGCTCCTTTACTACTTAAATCATATGCATATATATGCACATATTGTAAAATATCTACATTTAGTACATACATATGTACATATATTCTAAAGTCAGAATATCATTCTATTTTCTTTTCGCGGCCTCTTCTCACTGCGTACATATATGTATACCAAGAATGATAGAAAAGAGATTACGCATTGCGCAGGTCCGTTATACTAAACATACCATTCTGACGTCACACGGCGCAGTAAAAAATTTGACAGCTATAAGCTATACTACTCTAACATTCTTGTTAACAAGCAATGTTTACTTGCTACTCAAGCTATTTCACGAAATTTATGAGCCGTGTGACGTAGATGCGCAGAACGAACAAAATTTGAACTCGTCATTGCGCAATCTTGTTTCTATCATTCTTGTATGTATACATACTTATGTATGTATATGCGGCGCAGTTACACAAATTATATACATACTTACTAACAAGTGAATTTGCGAAAATTACCGACGGTCGTTTAATTGTCTTTTCGGGGCTTATTCGTACCGCGAGCATATATACATATAAGTTAGCAACAATAAAGTTAGCAACAATAATATCAACCATAACATTGTAAGCACACGCGCATCCGTTCTACTTGTAAAAGTGCTGACGATGCGTTTAGCGCAGTGCGGCGTGATTCCCTGGAAATCCAGCGGAATGTGGGAACCGACGTCAGCAGAACGGCAAGCGCATTAAGTTACTTAAGTTACTTTAAGAATTATAAAAATTGTTAATTTAGAGTTAAGCGAGGAGTTGAAGAATAAAGGTCACAAGACCGGTAAACAAATAATATTTTTTTTATTTACTTTTGACAAGTAAATTCATAATTGGCGCCCGAGCTAAAATAAGCTCCTACGTCGCGAAGGAAAAAAAAGGCGTTAAGAATCCTTCTTCGGAGAACGTGGAGTGATAATAAAAACAACTGTGCTAGTGTGAGAGCAGGCCCCTTAGTAGCAGAGCAAAAAGGACGCGTTGAACGCAAGCCAACTCATCAGCATCTATCAACATTAACAACCAAGAATATCAAGAGGCGAAGAATGAAAGTCGTTATCGTATTGTAAGTTAAGTGATAATTACTAATTAAGAATATTAAGTGAAACCCAGATTGTGAATTTTTTTTTACCAAACTAAAATTGAAATAAAAATTTTAAGCATTAATTTGTAAGTGCAAAAACTAAAACGTTATTGAAGTAGAAAAGAAACCGACACGTACAGAGTAGTGGACAGTGACAAAAAATATAAAAAACGAACTCTTCAACAGACACAACAAAATAAACAATGTCGAATCCAAATAATCTGGTTCGTCCACCAATAATTAGGGCGAATAATCCTGCAGGAAATTCAGGATCAGCTAATGTTACAATAAACGAAGATGACCTCGTAAACCTAATAGGAAGGGTAGCTTTAGACGTGGTAAACAGGCAAGGGCCCAGCATAGTTAGGGCAACCCTTAACCCGAATGCGGGCTTAGCAGACGCGTGCGATCAAACCATCAATATAGAACATGCAAGCAACTTATCAGATTTAGACAAGATACCCGATGTGGTAAAATGTTTACGCGAATTCTCGGGAAATCCCGCCGAATTCAATTCATGGAAGAAAAGTGTAAATCGAATATTAAATATTTACGAAGCGAGTAAGGGCACACCTAAATTCTACGGAATCCTTACGGTGATAAGGAATAAAATCGTCGGCAACGCGGACGCTGCCCTTGAGTCATACAATACACCCTTAGACTGGGGTGCTATTTGTAAGTGTCTAACTTTACATTACGCCGACAAGCGTGATGTATCCACCCTAGAATACCAAATGACTTCTTTGGTTCAGGGAAATAGGTCAATTGAAGAATTTTACCAGGCCGTTTATTCCAATTTATCTTTAATACTTAATAAACTAGGTTGTATGGAGGTGGGTAGCGAGGCTCGTAATCTTCTTACTCACACATACAGAAACAAAGCGCTAGATACGTTTGTGCGCGGCCTTAACGGCGACTTGCCTAAACTATTGGGCATGAAGGAACCAATGGATCCGCCCCAAGCATTACACTTGTGCCTGAAACTAGAAAATCAGGGATTCCGCACACGGTACGCACACAACACCAATATGGATCGTAGAGGGATGCAGCGAAACACCGCACCACCTTTACCTTCAAGAAATTTTCGGAGGCAAGTAAACCAACAAAGTTTCTTCCCTGAAATTGCTTACTTACCACAGCCACAACCACAAATTATTTCACATAACTTTCCAAATCAAAGATTTGATCGGAACTTAAATGCTCAAACACACTTTAACCAACCGCCTATGCGCCCCCCAAAACCGCCGGTGCCCATGGAAATAGACGAAACTTTGCGCTCACGCCGCATTAACTATATGAACCGGCCACAAAATAATCAATTATTCGGCAAAAGGCCACCAGAGACCACTTCTGAAAGAAATCTCAAGCCACAAAAGGCACAACGCAATTTTCATATAAGTAATACTCCAAGCGCTACCTCGAACACTGCCTCAGAAGATAATCTGAATGATTATTTTGGTGTGGCGGACGACAATATACAGGATGAAGGACAATATTACGAATATAACGATATTCATTTTTTAGGCTAAAATGCTCTTCGTTGCCATACTTTGAATGCCGCACGAAGAGCGGCGAAGTATTCAAATTTTTAATTGACACTGGCTCCAGCCAGAATTATATTCAACCCAATTTAGCAAAAAAAGTACTAGAAAACAAAGATATATTTTTAGCGAAAACTATTGCTGGTGATATAGAAATAAAACACCACACATTTTTACAGCTTTTTAATCAAACAGAAACTTTAAAATTCTTTATACTACCTCCTTTAAGAACTTTTCATGGCATTTTGGGCTATGATAGCTTTCGGCAGCTAGATGCTGTAATTAACATTAGAGAGGGAACCTTGACAATTAAAAATAATTATAAAATATTAATTAAAGAATTAAAAACAGATGCAGTAAATGCTATCAAAATACACGATGACAACATTACTCCCCATCAAAAAATAGCTCTACAGAAATTGGTTACAGAGCATCCCAACTTATTTTCAGAACCGGATGAACGGTTAACTTATACTACCAAAGTAGTGGGAGAGATCAGAACGTCATCCGATTCTCCAATATATAGTAAGTTTTATCCATATCCAGCATCGCTTAGAGGCGAAGTAGAGAAACAGGTGGAAAAACTACTAAGGGATGGCATTATAAGACCATCCAGATCCCCCTATAATTCCCCTGTGTGGATCGTGGCAAAAAAACCCGATTCCAGTGGAAATAAACAATATAGGTTGGTGATCGATTATAGAAAATTAAATAGTTTAACTATAGCGGATAAATATCCGATACCCGAAATAGAGGGTATGTTATCGCATTTAGGCGGCAATTCGTTTTTTACCACACTAGACCTCAAAAGTGGGTTCCATCAGATCCCACTAAAGCCTTCAGACATAGAAAAAACGGCATTTTCGGTGAATAATGGGAAGTTCGAGTTTACTCGGCTACCATTTGGGCTGAAAAATGCGCCCGCCATTTTCCAGCGTACACTTGACGATATCCTCCATGAACATATAGGCAAGATTTGCTATGTGTATATAGATGATATCATAATATTCGGAAAATCTGAAGAAGAACACTTACAGAATCTTCGAAAAGTTTTCGAAACCTTAGAGGAAGCAAATATGAAGGTTCAGCTGGACAAATGTCACTTTTTTCAAAAGGATGTAGAGTTTTTAGGATTTATAGTATCACAAGAGGGCATTAGAACCAACCCAAAAAAGGTAGAAGCAATTACTAATTTTCCCGAACCCAAAAATATTAAAGAATTGCGTTCATTTTTAGGCCTATCCGGCTATTATCGTAGATTTATTCGCGATTGCGCGAAGTTAGCAAAGCCATTAACAATATTACTAAGAGGCGAAGAAGGCCGAATTTCAAAAAACAAGTCCGCAAAAGTACCGATTGAATTCAATGAACAAGCTAAAGAAGCATTTCAGAAAATTAAAAATACATTGGTTTCGGATGAGGTAATTTTATCTTTTCCAAATTACAATAACGATTTTGAGCTCACAACTGATGCCTCAAATTTTGCACTTGGTGCCGTTCTTTTCCAAAGTGGAAAACCTATTTCTTTTATTTCTCGAACTCTAAGTAAGGCGGAGGAACATTACGCCGCAAACGAGAAGGAAATGCTAGCCATTGTCTGGGCATTATCCACTCTACGGAATTTTTTGTACGGGCACGCTAAGGTCAAAATCTTTACAGACCATCAGCCCCTAACTTTCGCTTTAAGCAACAAAAATACAAACAGTAAAATGAAACGATGGAAGGCAGAACTAGAAGAGTATAATCACGAAATATTTCATAAAACTGGACGAAGTAACGTTGTGGCTGATGCACTATCAAGAATTACAGCACAGCAACAAATAAATTCAATGTCAGTTATGACCCATAGCGATGACAGTTCAGGTCAAAACTTGATTCAATTCGTAGATGTACCTATAAACGTTTTCAAAAATCAGATATTTTTCAATTGGTCTACAGAATCAAGCTATAAATTTCAAATTGTTTTTCCAACTATTCACCGTCACACTATAACAGAAATAGAATTTTCCGAGGAGACAATCATATCTTTATTGAAAAAATATTTAAACCCTTCAGTAATAAATGGGATCAGCGCTCCCGAACCAATAATGGGAATAATACAAGAAGTTTTTTCAATCCACTTTAATAAATATCGTATTAGGTTTGCACGAAGAAAAGTAGAAGATGTATTAGAAGAACAAAGGCAGGAAGAAATTATCATAGAAACACACAGAAGAGCTCATCGTAATGGTAGAGAGAATAAATCTCATATACTAGAGAAATATTTTTTCCCCAGCATGAATAACAAAATAAATAAGATAGTCAAACAATGTAGTATTTGCAAAACAAATAAGTACGATAGACACCCTAATAAGCCCGTCTTTAAAGAGACACCTATTCCCTCATATGCAGGACAAATAGTGCATATAGATATTTACAAAACGGAAGGCAATCTCGTGCTCACTGCTGTCGATAAATTCTCAAAGTATGCGCAGGTAAAACCAATAAAATCAAAAGCTACTCAAGACATAAAAGAACCTCTAAGGGAACTTCTCTTTCAGTTTGGAGTACCCAAAACCGTAATTTTTGATAACGAAAAGGCATTCAATTCAGCGACTATTACTTTTATGTTGGAAGACATATTAAACATTCAAATTTTCAAATCCCCGCCATATAAAAGTGCAGTGAATGGCCAAGTCGAGAGATTCCATTCAACACTTTCCGAGATTATGCGTTGTCTAAAAGCCGAAAATCGAGATCAATCATTTGCACAACTTTTAGACAGAGCTGTCTATGAATATAATTACTCAATTCACAGCACAATTAATAATAGACCAATAGAAATTTTTTTCGGTCGTACAGTAAGCACAGACCCCGAACAATTCGAAAAAGCTAGATTAGATAATATTCAAAGAATAAAAGATAAACAACAACAAGATCTTAGAAATCACAATAGCAAATTACAACCAATTATTGATTATAATCCAAGAGAAACGATTTACGTGAAGGTCCACAATAGGTTAGGAACTAAAATCTCACCTAGGTATAAAAAGGAAGTAGTTAAGGAAAACAGGTCGACTACGGTACTGACCGAGTCAAATAGGATAGTTCATAAGAGTAATATTAAAAGCTAAGTACTAAATTTTTTCTTTTTGCAGACTAACGCTTACAGCGACAACATTGTCTCTGACCGACTTCCAAATTACAGACTTCTCAACAGCTCATATAATTACAATAAGCAAAGGACTGACCAAAATACAAGACGGAACGTTTAAACTAATACACCTTATCAACGTTGAACTGTACGAACAATTTTTGGCAGAGGTAAAGCAATTCACGGACAAAAACATACAGACAAACAGTATATTTTACTCAACTTTAAAACAAGAAATAGAACAGACCAAAGAAGCAATTAAGTCTATTAAACCATCAGGTAGAAAAATTAGAAGATCAATTAACATCCTGGGTACAGCATGGAAATATTTAGCTGGAACCCCAGATCACGACGATTTTGCTGCATTAGAATACAACACAAAACAATTAAACGACAATAACAATAAACAATTTCTAGTAAATCAAGCACTAACAGAACGTATGAATAACCTCACAGTAATTACGGACAAACTAGCAAACGCAATATCAAAAGACAGCTACTTCAACGACGAACTAGTAATAAGTATTCAAAATAGATTACGTTTAGTTAAGGAAGAAATTGTAAACATTAGATATGCCATCCAATGGGCAAAATTAAAATTAGTAAATAGCATTTTATTGAACAAGAAAGAATTAGAATTAACTCTTAAAACACTAGAAGAGGAAAAGATGCCTTTTTCATCAACTGAAGAAGCCTTAAGTTTTGCAGAAACAAGCGTCCTTTATAATTCAACAATGTTAGCGTATATCGTAAAAATACCAATTACGGAAAAAGAAACTTATGAAAATATTTTAATTAAACCTGTTAAGAGGAATAATACGATTATAAATGTTGTTTTCAATAATATTATTAAGAAAGAAAATAATATACTTGGAATAAATAGCGAGTGTAAGACAATAAATTCTATATCTATTTGTAAGAAAGACCAAATTGTTAGCTTGGTTAATGAAACCTGCATAACAAAACTTCTAAATAGTAAACAAAATCCAACTTGTCAATATAGCAACGCAAATCATGTTAAACCAATAGAAATACTTCAACCTGGACTAATTCTACTAAACAACTTTAATGGTACCGTAAATAATAGCCTGGAAGAAATGTCTGTTGCAGGCACATTCGTCGTAAAATTCAGCAATCTTACCATAAAAATAAATAACGATTCTTTCTACAATGGCGAAACGCTTTTAACCGGGGCGTTACCAGTCAGAACACAATTTGCTCCAGCGGAAAAGGAAAGAATAAATCTTTTGTCATTGGAATCAATCCACGAGTTATTCATAGACAACATAAAACGTTTGGATCGCCTTCAGAATAATACGAATACCACTCAAACTTCTGTGGCAATCATGGCCATTCTCACTCTAGCAGCTTTTTCAATAATATTCTTCTGCCATAGGAAAAAGAAGATAATCCTACAAACAAGCTTTACATCAGAAACATCGTCCAAAGGTAAGGACCCAGCAGTACCAGAAATAATACCAAAAACAGCAAACCCCACAACATACTTCAATTTTGACAACCTACCATATTTTTGATCAATTGAGGACAATTGCTTTTAAGAAGGGAGGAGTTAGCAACAATAAAGTTAGCAACAATAATATCAACCATAACATTGTAAGCACACGCGCATCCGTTCTACTTGTAAAAGTGCTGACGATGCGTTTAGCGCAGTGCGGCGTGATTCCCTGGAAATCCAGCGGAATGTGGGAACCGACGTCAGCAGAACGGCAAGCGCATTAAGTTACTTAAGTTACTTTAAGAATTATAAAAATTGTTAATTTAGAGTTAAGCGAGGAGTTGAAGAATAAAGGTCACAAGACCGGTAAACAAATAATATTTTTTTTATTTTTTTTGACAAGTAAATTCATAATTTATATACGCATATATACATATATACATACGGGCGCATATAAATATATTCAATATATACTGGAAGAAATACCCAATCGACATTGGGTACAAATTATATAATAATAAACACATATAACAAAAAAAGGATTTTTTGTAACATATGAAATTTGTACAAAAGTGTATTGTCACGTATGTAGATACGCTAATTACTTCAAAGTCCACATTGGCATATTCCCGCAATACCCCTTGATTTTTGAGCAACAAAAACAAGCAGGATTGTGTAAAAAACCAAAGCGTAATACATATGTACATACATGCATATGTACAAGGTGCAGTGATCTCTAATACGAGCACTCATTAGCACATAACAAATAAAACATCCACCTATAGGTACACCCTATAGGACATTTGGACATAAAGCATATATAAAAGAAATATACGCCGAAAAATAAAATACTTAAAATAATTTCCGGTCATAAAAATAATTAAATCAAACTTAAGCGATTGATTATTTACTTCATTTTAAAACTCTTATTAACTTAAAAGGGTTCGCGATAGCGCATATTATTAAATACGTAAAGCGTTATCTTTATTTCAATTTCGTTCAAAACTCTTATTTACCTAAAAGAGTTCTCGTCCAATTATATACATAAATACATACATACACTATATATACGAAAATATTTTGAAATCTCGGTTTATCAAAAAGCCCTTGGTTTTATTGATTTTTTGAAACTCTTACATACAAAAGAGTCTTCTATTCAATATTTTATATACTATATACTATACTTCATATACTTTTTCTAAACATATACAAGTCACTAAGACGTTTTTATTCATTCTATATATCTTTTAAATGAACTCAGACTCAAAGGAAACTAAAACAACTCAGTTGCTAAAAGTTCCAAAAATGGTTTTAGAAGAAAAGAGCCCATGTACACCTGCTGAAGCTACACGCTCAAAGCAGGGTGCTACAAAACTAAAGAGGGGTAAAGATATTTCTTATACAAAATTCATTGCTGAGAGTGACAGTTTGATACGATACTGCACTCGATTTTCATCTTCACCGTTTCAAGACAATTCTGAATCGGTCTAAAAATCAAAAAAGATAATTTAGACAATTTTTGGACGCGTCTCCAAGCGGCATATGAGGCAATCGTAGAATCTGACGAATCAGATCTACCTGAAAATTTCAAATCTTCAGCATACTCCAAATATGAACACTGCTTAGACCAGTACGAAGAGACGAAAGCTATGATCTCAGATCAGCTAAAATTAATTAAAGCAATTGCACCTGCTCTACTTCCGCGAGTAGAGATGCCACAAGTACAAAGTCAAGAGGCGAGTTCAGGCGTCCACCTGAAGGTGCCCGCATGTGACACAGAAATTTTTCATGGGGGTTATGAACAATGGCCGTCCTTCCGGGACATGTTCACAGCCGTCAGGCAGGCGTAATAGTGAAACAGTTCGCTCTCAGTGACGAAAATTTTAATTTTGCTTGGGAAGCTCTAAAAGCACGTTATGAAAACGAGAGAATATTGGTCGATAAGCAAATAACAATTTTAATGAACTTGCCAAAAATTCAAAAGGAAACCACTGAAGAATTTATCAAACTTCAATCCACTGTTTCCAATTGGTTGTCGATTTTATCGACCCAAAATATTCCCACAGATAATTGGGACCCCATTCTGGTAAATATATGCACAGCTGCATTACCAGAAAAATCGTTACTTTTGTGGGAGCAATCGCTCTCATCGCGAAGAAAGTGCCCAACGTGGCAGCAAATGAAAAAATTTCTTACTACCCAATACGAAATTGCAGAAAGGGTAGATAAAAAGCTAGTAAGAACGAAAAACGTTCAAAACGACCTCAATAAAAGCTTTAATAGACCCCAAGCAAGTAGCCACAATAATTCAAATAGAAACTTTTTTAAAAATCAATCGTTCTCTTCCGAACAATATAAACAAACGTCATGCGAACTGTGCAGAGGAAGTCACAAACTAAAATTGTGCGAAAAATTCAAAAAAATGAATGTAAGCGATAGAAACAATTTCGTAAGAACGAAAAAATTATGTATCAACTGTCTGTCACATGCGCATACGCTTAAAGATTGTGAAAGCAAATTTAATTGCGTATACTGCCATAAAACACATCATTCTATGTTACATATAACCAATTTTTCCAGCTCATCCCCAAACAATGCAAACGTAAAACGAGCAACAGGATTAGTTGCCACAACAAATTCTGAAAACTGCCAAGAAGCACCATGCTGCTCAAAGGCGCTGAAAACCCAAACGCTACATAGCGAAAATCACAGTAGGGTACTATTACCCACAGCAGTTGTCTCCATCGAACACCGAGGAGAACTGTTTAACCTCAGATCCTTAATAGATCAAGGATCACAACGGTCATTTATAGCGTCTAGAGCACAAAACAGGCTACAGTTGCCAACAAAACTGGCCAATTTTGAAATCACGGGAATGGGCGGAAGAGTTGTTCAAAACTCAAATAAAATCTGCCCCATTACTCTTTTCCCCCAAAGCGGATAAGCGCATACAAGCAGAAGCTATTGTCTTACCGCAATTAACCAACATGCTACCGAGCTATCATATAAATAGCAATCATTGGCAAAAGGTTTCACACCTAAAGCTAGCAGACCCAAACTGCAACACCCCCGCTCAAGTAGATCTCCTATTAGGCAGCGATCTCATACCACAAATTATTCTCGAAGGTATTGAGAAAATTACCAAAACACTTCTGGCGCAAAATACCATTTTCGGATGGGTCCTAAGCGGACTAGTTGCGGAACCAGTCACAACAATGAAAACTGAAGTGTAGGAAGTCTCAAACGAGTACCTGAATTCACAATTGAAAAAATTTTGGGAATTAGAAGAGCTCCCCCGTATTATGTTCCGAAGATCCCCCACTAGTCCTTTACGCGACTTCAAATTAAAAACAATTATATTTGGCATTAACTGTGCACCATATTTAGCCATTCGAACACTTCACGAATTGGCAGACAACACAAAGTCAGAATTTCCTCTGGCAACCGAAGTGTTGAGAACTCAAACGTATGTAGACGATATTCTATCTGGAAGTCACACCCTTCCACAAGCGTACGAGGCCTTATCACAGGTGATAAAAGCCCTCAAATTCGCAGGGTTTCCTTAAAAAAGATTACGGCAAATCACCCAAATATATTCAAAAATATTCCAAACGAAAATTTGTTGGACACTAATTTCCTTGTATTCGAAAAGGAAAGTACAACAAAAACATTAGGCATACAATGGAATGCGATATCGGACCAGTTCTCATACACTACAGAATCCATATCCGCATTATCAGCCATAACAAAAAGACAGATTTTATCCTCGGTGGCAAAACTTTTCGACCCCGCAGGATGGCTTTCGCCAATTATGATTCAAGCGAAAATCTTAATACAAGAATTATGGCTAGATTGAACCGACTGGGACGAACAAGTGAAACCTCTTCGCTTAGAAAAATGGTCTCAGTTCGCAAACAATCTGAATGACATTTCTCAGATTCACATTCCACGATGGGTAAATTACTCCCCCGATCACAAAGTCGAATTATATGGCTTTTGTGACGCCTCAGAAAAGGCATACTGCGCTACTATCTATGTGCGCACGCAAAGTGACACCACGACCACAAGCCACTTATTAGTAGCAAAAGCAAAGGTGGCACCTTTAAAAACTATAAGTCTCCCACGACTTGAGTTATGTGGCGCACTACTACTTTCAAAATTAGTAGCCATGGTACAAATGCATTTAAACATGACAAAATGCAAACTCTATATGTGGTCCGATTCCGAAATTGTACTAGCCTGGTTGAAAAAACCACCACATGCATGGAAGACGTATATTTCTAACCGAACGTCTCAAATACTTGAGAGTGGGATCAGCCACTTGGCGTCACGTAGCCAGTACTGACAATCCTGCCGATCTAGGTACAAGAGGGTGCAAGCCACTGCACCTTGCCACTACCACCCTCTGGTGGAATGGCCCCCGATAGTTGATAGAATGTCCTGATTCTTGGCCACAATCCCCCATGCGCAAAATTATTTCACCGGAAGGTCGAAAAATCGCCACCTTTCACACATTATTGGATGATGCTGACATCCTTGAACGATTTTCGTCGTTTCCAAAAGCGCTCAGAGTAGTTGCTTATATGTTCAAATTTATAGAACAACTCAAAAGCAAAGTTAAGGGATCACATAATTTCCCATGCAACACAGTGACGCACCTAGAGTTACAAAAGGCAAAGGTCGCACTAATAACATATACACAAGCGCGCTATTTCAGCCGCGATATATCACTACTAAGAGAATCGAAGCCGATTGATAAAAAGAGCTCACTCTTAGTCCTAAACCCATTTCTGGACACGAAAGGTTTGCTTCGTGCCAATGGTTGGCTTGCTAATTCGAGCCTAACATACAACGAACGCCATCCCACAATAATCCCAGAGAGGTCACCATTTGCCACACTGTTCCTTCACTACATCCACATCTTAATGCTACACGCCGAACATCGCCTCATGCAACAGATGGTACGCCAGGAGTATTACATCCCCCGTCTTAAGCCGCAAATCAAGAAGTGCATCTTCACGTGCAAGATTTGCACTATGCACAAGCAGAAGATGCGAACGCAGATTATGGCAGCACTTCCACCTGAACGCTGCAATTTCGCTCTGCCTTTCACCACAACAGGTGTTGATTTTGCTGGGCCTTTCCAGGTAAAGGCGTCTATGTTAAGGTCTCCCACTCTCATGAAAGGCTATGTGGCTGTCTATGTATGTTTCACGACAAAGGCGGTACATCTTGAGCTATGTAGTAATCTGACGACGGAGGCTTTTCTCGCGGCATTTGCTCGCTTCGTCGCTCGACGTGGCTACCCTTCAAAAATCATGAGCGATAATGGCAAAACCTTTATTGGAGCTCAACAAGCCACAGAAAAGCAATTTGTGGATTTTTAAAACAAGTGTCACCCGACATCGTACAAAAGTACGCCCCTCAAGGTATCAATTGGCAATTTATACCCCCAAGCGCTGCTCATATGGGTGGTTTATGGGAATCAGCTGTAAAAAGCTTCAAATGCCATTTCAAACGGGTAGCTGGAAATTATAAATTCAATTACGAAGAGTTCACGACGTTATTAAATCGAATTGAAGCCATTCTCAATTCACAGCCACTCACAGTACTATCGCAAGACCCCTCAGATTTCACCGCTTTAACTTCAGGACATTTTCTAAAAGGAGCACCCATCCTGGCCATTGCGGAGCCAGGCGTGGAGTCGCTATCCTTATTAAATCGATGGGAACGAATTAAAATTCTCCATCATAATTTCAGCCGCCGCTGGAAGGACGAGTACATAAAGGATCTTCACAAAAGATACCGTTGGAAGACTCCTGAACAAGCGCTTAAACTTGGGGACTGCGTCCTCATTCATGAAGATTGTCTACCCCCTACTGAGTGGCGGCTTGGCCGCATAGAAAAGCTACATTATGGCTCCGACGGTCACATACGCGTCGTGGATCTCCGTACGCAAAACGGAACACTAACCAGACCGCTCGTGAAGCTGTGCTTTTTACCAACAACCGACGATCGCGAATCCGAAAACCTCAAAAATAAACCGGTTTTATCGCTACACAATAAACGAACCAAATGAAAACAATAAAACACGAGAAAGTACGCCAATAACAAACCGTCAAAATATAACCAATCGCCAAAAAATAACAAACCGTCGATTATTAACGAAGAAAACTAACACTAATCGGTCAATCATTACGACGACCCATTCATGCCACATATCGTGGCACGATGGTCCATATCTAAGTGTATGATAGATAGATAATCAAGAATCTCCTCTATACAGATAATCATGGAGGTAGATACGCCAGTGACAACCACGCCAACCCCTTGGGCTACCAATGCGCAACGCACCGGGCCCACACCATCGCCCCGAACTGTGATTGCAACAACGCCGGCAACTGCACCGGCAACAACGCCGACACCGGTACCGACAACCGCGCCTGCAGCGGTCCTTCCATCCGCACCTCGTGGTGGCACTCGACCACCATCACACCCATCACGGACTTCGGAGACCACAAGGTGCCCCATCAGCCGGCGCTCACATCGCCTGCATCATTGCGAGATATTTAGGGGTATGCGACCCATGCAACGGTAACAAGTTGCCCAGGCACACGGGCATTGCCACAACTGCCTGTCGCCTACACATCTGACTCCGGAGTGTGAGTCACGAGGGTTGTGCCAAATATGCCACAGGCCGCATCACACGCTGCTACATCGCAGCGCGGCACGCGAGGTGAATCGGCCACCCATCCATCGCAGCCGCATACCCCGATTCCAACCCGCAGCTCGTGCCGCGCCCCAGCGGAGCGGAACATCATTGCGGCGTCGGCAGCCTGGACCACCACCTCGTCGATCTACGGGGCTGAGCAGCGTTGTGGCAACGCTGCAACAGCTGCAACGTCTTCTAGGCTAAACAGTCATTTAGGGGGGTCTGGATGGTTAAATGAGCTTCTGCGCCCCTCTCTAAATAAAACATAACTACACCCCACACATACACACCACATCTTCATCCCACACTACACACACCATACTCAACACATTGGCATCATGCGCATCACATTTCATACCACACCCGAGGACACCAGAATAAAATTAACAAAAGGTACTGGCGGACGGCGCCGAGCCTCTTTTGTTTTCGGTCCGTGCGCATACACGCTAACGTCAACCACTTCAATTCAACAACCTTTAATTCCCGAGTTCGTCACAAGGTGAGTGTCGGAAAGTTTGTTTTATAAAATAACTATTTAGTCATTCTTGACAATCTAGATTCTGAATTGCGAAAAAGATGTGTTGCATATGAAAAGATTCATGAAAAGTTCTCAGTTATTATTGAATTTGGCAATTTGGATAATAGAGAGATTCGTAACCGAGCTAAACGTTTACAAAATGTTTATTCTTCAGATCTTGAGTCCTCATTGGAGGACGAATTTGTGCACTTCCATGCTTATTGCACTGAAAAAAAGATGGAACAAAATTCATCTTCCGATATTCTGAAACTTTTGCGTGCAAACGACTTTTATACAGAGTTTCCGAACGTAGAAATTGCATATCGAATACTTATTACTTTAGCTGCAACAAACTGTAGCGCAGAACGATCGTTTTCTTGTTTGAAAAAAGTTGAAAACTACTTACATTCTACAATGAGTGCAAATAGATTCAATAGCTTAGCTATTCTATGCATTGAATCAGATGTAGTTCAACGTTTAGATTGTGAAGATTTAATCGACCAATTTGCAATTCAAAAAGTAGGAGTGTTTGCCTGTGAAAAAAAAATATTGTAATAAAATTATTAGTCAAGTTAAGTGCAAAATTTGTAGTTTTAAGAACAAGAACCTATATTTTTTATATTATACTGAAGTATTATATATAATAAATTATTTGCAATACGATAAATATTTTAATGTTTTAAAAATATAATATCAAATCTAAATAAACGGGGCGGCAAAAATTTAAATCCGGCCCTGCTCCTCACGACCACTTTGAAAACGTTGAAACTTGTTTCATCAATTGAAACATTTCGGTAAAAGTTGTACCAATTTTAAAACAAAATTTAATGTTGGCTCTTTGTTCGAAGCTCATTTTCGCACCGATAACACAAACATACTGACACTTATAGATAGCACCACCGGAGGCTTCAACAAAAATGTCTGCCAATAAAAGCTTTTCCCCTCTTTATTTTGTAAGTTGTTAACTAAAATTTAGTTACCCTTGGCTTTGAAGTACATTTTATTCTCAAAAAAAAAACAAGAAAAATAAAATAATGCTGTTAAAAAAAAGATATTTTACACTTTATTCTGACGCAGTTCACTCACAAAATGCCAAGTACAATATTGGGATTAATTACGGAAATCCCCTATGAAATGCTGAGTTGCAATCCATTGCCCTAAACTTAAAACTAAATATGTACTATGTACATACTAAATTACGATATCCATGATTGAAGTTTATTTTGTTTGATGTGTATATATTTATTTATTTAGTTAAGTTTATGAACATTCTTACATACCAATGGAGAATTAGGATGCAAATTAAAATTCTAAAATAATTAAATTACAATTACATAAGTACTTAAACTAAAAAAACAGAATTGAGGGTATTAATAAAGAATACCTTAGAGTGAGAAAAATCAAGAAGAACTTTTTCGGGAATCGGGTTAAACTCACACATGGCACGATTGAGAGAAGCATATTCAGCAAAATGAGTACTTTCCTTTTTATAATAAAATTGGGAAATAGATCAGAGACAACGCTGTAGAGTATTGAAGTTAATTTTCCCTAATATATAAGGACAGTCAATACCTCAATTAATTACATTGAAAGCAAATGAAAGGCAGAGAACGGACCGTCGATTTTCCATTAATTTAAGATGTAAAAGCAATAAACGAGATATATACGAAATTATCGGGCATTGTATAACCCTACAAGTAACAAAAGAATCAGCTGTTTTCCAAGAATTTTTCACAGCTGAGATCACCTGATCGAAATTAGCCTTTTTTAGGCGCAGATATGTAATTAAAAGAAATGTGGTAGATCAACTTTTTTGTGAAAAAGTATTTGTAACGGAAAACATTAATGAAAACTTTCAAGAATATTTTTGAAACAAAAGTTTATTGGATATTTATTGCCCTTCCTCACCATCTCTGAGGTTGTAATGTAGGCGCGCTACCGATCTTTTTTGGGTGTTCGGTTCCCCAGGAGGCCTATTTTCATCCTTTTTATATATACAGTTTTAAATCAATCTACTTATTATAAAAAATATGACTAGACAAAAATAAATATATAAAGTCAGGTACAATTCATGATTATTAATTACATTAAAAATATAACATTGATAACTGGAAACTATTTAAACAAAAACCAAAATAAATATAAAAAAATCAGGTACAATTCAGGTACAACAACAATAATACAATAATGTTCAAAACAATCTACTAAGTAATAAATAATATTTACAAAATATCCTAAATCACCCACAGCGAAATACTTTTTAAAAACCCTATCAAATGAATATAGGAGGAAAGAAGGGTCCTATACCTGGTACACGAAAACACTTAAAAAACAAAAAAAAAAAAATATTGATAATAAGCGTACAAACCTAATCGCTAAAATTCTCATTTCAAAATCACAGATCAAGGTAACTATGGAAATGCGGCCTTCGACAGACTTTCGACTTTTTGACAAATATAATTTAATTCAGACTGACAGACATATATACATATATATTCCGACTCATATAGACAGACAAACGGACGTGATTACTATTTATGTGTAACACACAAGAACTTTACGTTTTTGAAATCACTTTGTTTTACTTTTTTATTAAAAGCGTTTACTAGGAAATACAATGAATGAATAGACATTTTATAATATCAGAATTACAATTTTCACAACAATAGTATGGTTCTACGTCAACCATTTTTTCAAATAATATTTGGGAAAACCCGATCCTATGGCAAGTAGAATCAAAATGTTGTGTATAAATATCTTCGATTTTTGATAGAAAATCTATAAATTCAAGGGGTGGTTTTACTATTTGGCAATTACTATATTGCTTTTCTGAAGTGAAGAAAAAATCTTCTTCAGTAATACCACCATCAAATCTTGGCAAGGACAATTATGTTGTTTAAAATATTTATAGTACAAATATCAAATTTATCAAAAAAAAAAAAGACAAACTCGGCTGTGTTAATAAAGTATGGAGACTTAGAAGTATTCAGTTTCCCGGAGCTATAAATGGCGAACATAGCACTTGCAACAGAATGACTAAAAACTTGAGAAGCTAATTGCACGCTCATTTTTTGAAAGGGCTTAGGGGCTATGTGTGCCGAGGTCAATTTATGGGTGCAACTAATGTCGTTTGGGGTACCATTTTCATATAAATGAACGATATCTGACCATTCAACTGGACGTCCATTTACAACGACTTTATTTTTTTTTATTTTCTAAGCAGTTTCGTGTATTTTTTTAAAAGGTGAGGAGAATCAAAGAAGTAAATGACTTCCGAGTCATTCACCTCGAAATAGGGCCTTTCTTTATATACTCCTAATAACCTAGCAAAATTAACAAAATTTGACCCTTGGTCGCTAACTATTTGGCAGGGACGCAATCCAATACCCTGCAGTTGACATATGGCTTCGAATATATATTTTTTCATAATATTTTCTTTGCAAGCTTTGTGCACAAAAAAATATGCTAAAGGGTGGGTCCAAGTTTCTCCACCAATACCTTGGACGAAAAGAAGCTACTCGAGGGGTACGATTTTCATCACCGTAATCCTCCAACCCAATAATCCAGTCCCTATTTCTCTCATACTGAAGGTGAATTTTCAGAGACATTTCGTCACAACATATCGAAACATACATATCTCTGTGCGTTAGTGAAACCACGGCTTCTCAACTACAGGGCTTTAATGCTGAACAAATTGTTCGAGGGTCACTTGCGATGGCCAATTAAAAATGGGCTGTAAATACCTGAACGCAATAGGTGATAAAAATTTTACAGCCAGAGCTAATGTTATTAATTCCCTATCATATCTATGTATAACCCTTCGAAGTACGTGGTGCATTTTTTAAACAATTTCTTACACATATCGCAAGATGTGGAGGAAGTTTGCCGCATAGCTCTGAAATTTGTCTATTTTCTTCCTGCCCTACTATAGACAAATTTTTAATATTTTGTAAAATTTCTATTTTATTCTCTAAAGCTCTCACCTTATTGCGTAAAAATTCTATTTCCTGCGATTTTTTGTCTAACTCCTCCCGATACATTCTTTTTCTAGGTGTCCCTTCTGTTAAATATTCTTCTGTTTTCGTTTGCCTACTATTTGCCCAAGTGCTAACTATTTGAGAGTTACCTAAAGAGGAAGAATATGTATGATCTTCATTATATAGGGGTTGAAGGGATTTACCCAAAGTCGCAACTTCAAACATATTGGTGTTTGAAGTCGAGACAGTTCTAATTGGAGAAGAGCTAAGATGCATCGAGTTAAAATCTGCACTACCTAATTCTATAATGTCTTGTTCGTGTTGGTCAAATACCGCACCTACTTGTCCACTACAACCTATTGCCTTATCTACTCTAACTACAGGTGATACTACTTCTAAATTTAAATCCGGTGTAGCTGATCTGGAGATAAGCCGTCCCTTCCTCATCTTTAATGAGAAATGTCTTTGGCACGCAAATAAATATTTAGCCGTTGGATTTGTTACGTCCAACAGCTTGATCCATTCGTGCCGCCTAATTGAAATTAAACAAAAAAGACGTACATTAACTAAACTAATAAACTAACAATTTAAAAATAAACAGTTGCATCAAAAATATCACAACGACAATACAATATTAGAAACAAAACTATTAATTTAATATTTAATTTATATGATTTATGCTTTTGAATGAACTATATGAAAGAATTATAATAACTATTATAATTTAAAGAGTCGGTTAAACATCTGCATACAGTTTCTAATAGTTTGGCGGAGTACTGGTTACGATGTATGTATATATATAGTTACAATAAATTAGTAGTAGTATTTAAACACGTATGTTTGTAAATAAATATGGCTTAACCGCTAGTGCTATATATATATATTAATTGTAATTGTATTCAATTAATAATAATAATAATAATAATAATAATAATAATAATAATAATAATAATAATAATAATAATAATAATAATAATAATAATAATAATAATAATAATAATAATGAATTCATTATAACGTTGAGAACAAATAAATTGGTTGTCTCTATTTCTATTACGCTTATATTTATCATATTAGGTTGTCAAAAAAGTCTTGCGGTACTTTTATTGAATCAATTCTTGTGGCACCCATACATCGAGCTTCTTAGAGACTCCAAGCTTCTTCAAATGGTTTATAACGGTTTGATGACTACTATGTCGGTCTCTTTCGACCAATTCAGCGATTTTATCGCAATATATGTAAAGCAAGTGGCTTCATATTGTTCAAGACCAAAAAAATAAAAACACATGGGTTAATATAAACAAATACATGAATTGCTTACTATTTTATTGTCGAATAAGCGAAAGTCAAATACTTAGTTCACTTTGTTGAATACACTTTGACATACACTATAAACAAATACTTTTAAATTAATTTTTTAACATTTAACAACACGATTTTAAAACTTCCCTTTTTTTATAAAATCACGATTTATGACGACCCTATTCACTTCTTGTTCGCTTATTTGCACTAACTTTACATATTTATTTACTTACGATAATATTATGTACATAATTATATTATTTTTATACATAAAACTCACCTGGACATTTCCCCTTCTGATGGGAAGGGATACAGCGCACAGTGGTGCCGCTTCATACAAGCCGCGGCAAAAAATATGTAGAAGGAATCGAGGTAGGGCTTTGAAATTTGGCACACATCTCTCATATTGCAAAATTAGATAAAAAAAAAAATGTTAAATCCGCCCACAACCACGCCCACCTCCCATATAACACAAAAATCAAAAATCATCCTACAGTAACAAAATTTTCTACAGTGTAATATTTTGTAAATATAAGCTTGTTCAGAAAAAATAAAGCAAATCAGCCCACAATTACGCCCATCTCCCATACAATATAATCACAAAAGTTGCAATATTTTCGCTGTTATCACAGCTAGACTGTTAAAAATTGTCAAACGGATTTGAATCAATAAAAATTATTACAAAAAAAATTATCCTATATAACATAACCAATAAATATTCAAAAATGATCATATATTATTGATTATTTATTCAACAAGTAATTTTTTAACATCATCGTCCAATTCTAAACTTTTATTTTTGGGATTTGTTCTGAAACCATTAATAAAAGGATCCGATGAAGCTAAAAGCAAGTGCATTACATCTTGAATTGTAGGAATTCTGTCGGATTTTCTAGAATGATTAAGCCTATATTTCTTGTGATCTTTATTGCGAGCTTCTTGAGCCTCCTCTGATAGCATGCCCAATGGTAAAATAGAGGATGAAACAATTTTACTTCCATGCAGTACCGTCATTGGCATATAGTAAAATTCATAAAGGCTGACATATAACCTCGCATTTTTCATGCAATAAATTTCAAATTTTTAAGGATCTATTGCTGCTTGACTATTGATTGTATTTAATATTATTTTAAATCTATGTATCATTGCTGAGGTTTCAGTTACGGTATTAACAACTTTACCATCAATCATTGTAAGAGCAAGACAATGGACTTATTTCGAAAGTTTGGTTTGAAATAATTACTACACTGTTATTTAAATTACGAATTTCGTTTTCGTTTCTTTCACAAACTCGAATTTTGGTCTACAAAGCAACGAAGCAGGCAAAAACAACAAAACAACTAATCAAGCAAACAAACAACGCAGTTGCAGTTGCAGTTGCAGTAGATTAAAATGCTAATTACTCACGAATTGGCAGCCAATTGCAGCTGATTTTTTTTTCTATCGATTAAGGAGATTTTAAAGTTTATTTTGTGTAAGTGGCTAACCTGCGCGCTCCTGCACACAATAGTTATATTCTGTTGAAGTTTTGAAATATATGATTTTTTTGGACCATGAAAAAACATCATATTAAAAAAAATCTTTAAAAAGAAAGTATACATTTGATGATGTAAATCACATCTATAACATTGGTTTTAATAAAAAAAAACTTTACAATTGATATTTTATGATTAACTTTTGAGTTTTAACCTTTGCAATATTCATCACATTTTTCTGAGTAACTTTGCGTTGATACTTTGTTGGACTTTGAAGCTCTCCCAACAAAAAACCATAAAAAATATATCGCCCAAGTATTCGGATAATGTTATTTGATTAGTTATTAGCTTTAATTGAAAAGATGGTACAAATTTGGAATGATAAAAAAAATCCTTTTTTCCGCTTTGGCACCACTGTGCAGCGGCACCCCCAAACTGCAACCAGCAACGCACTTTCTGCAAGGCATCCTGTACAAAATCAAACAACAAATATTAACAAATTTAATTAATTAATGTTACTATTCTTACATACGCTGAATATTTCTTTGAATGATGATTTAATTTTTACTAAAAACAAACTTAAAATAACTATTTAAATTTTCCTGAGCTTCCTAAGCTTAAAAAACTGTGGGGTTGAAATGATTTGACACATTACACGTTTGCACGAAATACATAGTTTTTACACAATTATTATATAAATATTTTTTATAAAATTGCAAACATTTAATGATATATTGATACAATAATTAATGTTTTGGAAAAAACTGATTAAATTTAATATTTAGGAATTTAAATAATCGAAAAATATTTGAATATTTTATAAAAATATTGTTAAAGTTATAAATTTTAAAACCTAACACGGCAACACACTATAACAGATTTGAGGCATTTGAACGTTTTAGTAGTAGAATATTTGGGGGCAACCCGAAACAAGTACCTAATTTGTAGTAGAATATTTAGGGGCAACTCGTACCAAGTGCCTAATTTGTAGTAGATTTTTGCGTATGTGTTAGTGAAAAATGAAGGATTGGTTACTTGTAGGTTTATACAATGGTATTGGGTCAACAAACTTTAAGGAGCGGAGAGCGAATTTAAGAAAAATCTTTTGAACACGCTCGATCCTACATATTAATTGACGATATGCAATATGGTCTCCAAATGAACACTGCTTACTCCAAAATGGACCGAACAAAACATGTATACAGTAATTTTAACGTGTAGGGGTCGGAAAAATTTAAAGCATTTCGACGGACAAAGCCGAGCACAGAGAATGATTTGGAGCGATATATATATCACTTGATGTGATTATTGAAAGAAATTTGTTGTAAAGATTACCCCAAGATATTTGATTTCAGTAACGCATTTTGTGACGCAATTAGAAATATTGTAACTTGAAGAAAAGATGTTACGTCTCCTACCATAAGAGCATTTATAAAATTTATCTAGATTCAGAAAAAGTTTCGATTTCAGGCACCAATCATAAAAAGTATTAATATCACATTGAAGTTTGAATACATCTTGTGAGTTTTTGATTATTGCAAAAATTTTTAAGTCATCTGCATATAACAGAAAGTTAGCGAAAGAGAAGCAACAGGAAATGCACAAAGAAAAGTGGACCCAAGACGCTTCCTTCTGGCACACCCGGAAACGCAATGAATGAATCAGATGACACCCCATCGACACTGGCAAAGCATCGTCTATTGTGCAAATATGATTTAATCCACAGCAAAAAGACCGAGTGAAACTCTGAATATGATAATTTTTTAATTAGAATATTGTGTGAAAATTTATCAAAGGCTTAAGAGAAATCTGTGTAGACACAATCTACCTGAAATCCAGCGGAGAATGCAGATATGCAATAATCGCTAAAAACCGCTAAGTTAGATATAGTGGAGCGCCCAGAGACAAACCCATGCTGATTGACTTTACTGCAAAAAATAATTTATTTTTAACAGAGCACTCAAAAAGTTTCGAAATAGCAGAAAGTTTAGAAACAGGCCTGTAATTGTAGACTACATCCTTTCTACCACCTTTAAGAAACTTACTAAAGAGAAGCATGAGAGGATATACCAAGGCAGTCGAGTTTTTTATAAGTACAGGCGGCAGCCCATTTAGATTCAATTTGAAAGAAAGCTTAATATCAAAATAGCATAAATAATTTGATTTGAAGAATTCAGAAAACAAGTTGAAAATTTCGCCAAGAGTGCATGCTGACTTATTACTCCAGCGTAAAGCAGAAGAAATGGTCGAACACGCTCTTCTAGATTTTACACAGTTCCAAAAGAACTTAGGGTTCGACTTAATTGTAGACTTCGTACTATTAATAAACCTTTTATAGAGAAACTTATCCAATTCATTAAAGAGTTTTGTGTAGTCCTGATATTGAACAAAGGAAACTTGAGATTTAGTTGAAGAGAATTTTCT
The DNA here is from genome assembly GCA_037783105.1 of Bactrocera zonata. Classification (NCBI taxonomy): domain Eukaryota; kingdom Metazoa; phylum Arthropoda; class Insecta; order Diptera; family Tephritidae; genus Bactrocera; species Bactrocera zonata. The sequence goes on along the minus strand of JBAWJQ010001973.1, from coordinate 33,487 downwards.
ATAGTATTTATTTCTAAGATTTTTTAAACATTTGAGGTCCTTAGTGAACCTTGGCAACTTATATGGTTGTAATGTTTGACCGAAATATTATTTGCGTGCAGCTTATACAACTCTAGAGGACTATTAGGAGGGATGTATGAGACTGCAATGAACAGAGCGTTATTGATACAAACACGTAGTTGGTCCCGAATAGAATCATCATTCTTCTTTTTCTTAATTGGCGTTGGCACCGCTTACGCGATTATAGCCGAGTCAACAACAGCGCGCCAGTCGTTTCTTCTTGTCGCTACGTGGCGCCAATTGGATATCCCAAGCGAAGCCAGGTCCTTCTCCACTTGGTCTTTCCAACGGAGTGGAGGTCTTCCTCTTTCTCTGCTTCCCCCGGCGGGTACAGCGCCGAATACTTTCAGAGCTGGAGTGTTTTCGTCCATCCAGGCAACATGACCTAGCCAGCGTAGCCGCTGTCTTTTAATTCGCTGAACTATGTCAATGTCGTCGTACATCTCGTACAGCTCATCGTTCCATCCAATGCGATATTCGCCGTGGCTACTGCGCAAAGGACCGTAAATCTTTCGCAGAACCTTTCACTCGAACACTCGTAACGTCGCCTCATCGGCTGTTGTCATCGTCCAACCTCTGCACCGTATAGCAGGACGGGAATTATGAGCGACTTATAGAGTTTGGTTTTTCTTCGTCGAGAGAGGACTTTGCTTCTCAATTGCCTACTCAGTCCAAAGTAGCACCTATTGGCAAGAGTAATCCTGCGTTGGATTTCCAGGCTGACATTGTTGGTGGTGCTAATACTGGTTCCTAAATAGACGAAATTATCTACAACTTCAAAGTTATGACTGTCAACAGTGACGTGAGAGCCAAGTCGCGAGTGCGACGACTGTTTGTTTGATGACAGGAGATATTTCGTCTTGCCCTCGTTCACTGCCAGACCCATTTGTTTTGCTTCCTTGTCCAGTCTTGAGAAAGCAGAACTAACGGCGCGGGTGTTGAGACCGATGATATCAATATCATCGGCATACGCCAGCAGTTGTACACTCTTATAGAAGATGATACCTTCTCTATTTAGTTCTGCAGCTCGAACTATTTTCTCCAGAAGCAGGTTCAAAAAGTCGCAGGATAGGGAATCGCCTTGTCTGAAACCTCGTTTGGAACGTCAGTTTATACAGCCGTATTAGTTTTGCGGGGATACCAAATTCAGACATCGCGGCATAGAGGCAGCTCCTTTTCGTGCTGTCGAAAGCGGCTTTGAAATGGACGAAGAAGTGGTGTGTGTCGATTCTCCTTTCACGGGTGAATATCTGGTCGGTTGTTTATTCTTTAATCTTTCACACAATACGCTCGATAGAACCTTATATGCGATGTTGTGGAGGCTAATCCCACGGTAGTTGGCACAGATTGTGCGGTCTCCTTTTGTATGGATTGGGCATAGCACACTTACATTTCAATCGTTGGACATGCTTTCGTCCGACCATATTTTACAAAGAAGCTGATGCATGCTCCTTATCAGTTCTTCGCCGCCGTGTTTGATTAGCTCGGCCGGCAATCCGTCGGCCCCTGCCGCTTTGTTGTTCTTCAGGCGGGCAATTGCTATTCGAACCTCTTCATAGTCAGGCAATGGAACGTCTGCTCCATCGTCATCGATTGGGGAATCGGGTTCGCCTTCTCCTGGCGTTGTGCGTTCACTGCTATTCAGCAGGCTGCAGAGTGGTTCCCTCCATAATTTAGTATGCTCTTGGCATCGGTCACTAGGTCACCTTTGGGGGTTCTACTGGAGTATGCTCCGGTCTTGAAACCTTCTGGAAGCCGCCGCATTTTTTCGTAGAATTGTCGAGCATTACCCCTGTCGGCCAGCTTATCAAGCTCGTCATACTCACGCATTTCGGCCTCTTTCTTTTTCTTTCTGCAAATGCGTCTCACTTCCCCCTTCAACTCTCGGTATTTATCCCATCCCGCACGTGTCGTGGTCGATTGCAACGTTGCGAGGTAGGCCTGTTTTCTCTCCGCTGCGACATGGCAATCCTCGTCGTACCAGCTATTCTTTTACACTTTCCGAAAACCAGTGGTTTCGGCTACAGTTGTACCTAAGGAGTTTGAAATGCCGTCCCACAGTTCTCTTATACCGAGTTGTTGACGAGTGCTCTCAGAGAACAGGAGTGCAAGCCGAGTAAAAAATCGTTCGGCTGTCTGTTGTGATTGCAGCTTATCGACGTCGAACCTTCCTTGTGTTTGTTGACGTGCGTTTTTTGCAGCACAGAGGCGGGTGCGAATCTTGCCTGCAACAATATAGTGGTTCGAGTCGATGTTAGGACCTCGGAGCGCACGCTCGTCTAGAACACTGGAGACGTGTCTTCCATCTATCACAACATGATCGATCTGGTTGGTGGCTTTTCGATCCGGAGACAGCCAGGTAGCTTGATGTATTTTCTTGTGCTGGAATCTAGTACCCCAGATAACCATTTTTCGGGCCCCGGCGAAGTCGATCAGCCTCAACCCATTTGGGGATGTTTCCTCTTGGAGGCTGAATTTACCGACCGTCGTGCCAAAGATACCTTCTTTGCCCACCCTGGCGTTGAAGTCGCCAAGCACGATTTTGACATCGTGGCGGGGGCATCTCTCATAAGTGCGCTCCAAGCACTCATAAAAGGCATCTTTGGTCACATCGTCCTTCTCTTCCGTCGAGGCGTGGGCGCAAATTAGCGATATGTTGAAGATCCTCGCTTTGATGCGGATTGTGGCTAGACGTTCATTCTCCGGAGTGAATGATAGTACTCGGCGACGGAGACTCTCTTCCACCACGAATCCCACACCAAACTTGCGCTCCTTTATATGGCCACTGTAGTAAATGATAGTACACTCCGGAGTGAATGATAGTACTCGGCGACGGAGTCTCTCTTCCACCACGAATCCCACACCAAACTTGCGCTCCTTTATATGGCCACTGTAGTAAATGCCGCAAGGACCTACTTGTCTTTGTCCTTGTCCCGTCCATCGCATTTCTTGGACGGCGGTGATGTCAGCCTTTATTTTCACGAGGACATCAACCAGCTGGGCAGCGGCACCTTCCCAATTAAGGGACCGGATTTTCCAGGTGCATGCCCTCAATTCGTAGTCCTTATTTCGTTTGCCATGGTCGTCATCAAAAGGGGGGTCTCTCATCCGAGGCTGTTTTTTATTTTTCATTGGGGGTGTTTTCTACGTGGCGGGTCCCAAACCCAGCGCACAACTCTATGCATGGGATGTTTCGCCTTCTCACTTTAGCTCGCCTTCAAACGGATGTTCTTAGGCTACCCAGAGGATACTTGGTCAAAGACCGGAAGTCGTGAGCTGCTTGAGTCATATGTAAAAGAATCGTTTCTGGCCACTCCCAAGTGAATGGCGATCAGAGAACTTTCCTCACTTGCGTGAACTTCTTGACATAACTCCATCCTCCATCATCATTATCAAGCATAATTAAACGGCACGATATTTGCGATGAATTGATTGGAGAACACCAATCCCTCTTAAACAGCAAGTTTTTTCATGATCTCTGTTCGTACGGAAGGCATAATAAAAATTTGAATCAAAATATTCACTATCATAGTAACTAGAACTAAGCCAGGTCTCAACAATAACGATAATATCGAAATCCAATTTTGAAGAAAAATTCCGAATAATAATTGATTTACACCTAATACACGATACATTATTATTAGAGGAAGGTGCAGAAAACGCGTGATTAAAGTTGTGTTTAATAGACGCATCAACTAGTCTGCAGCGTTGTTTCCCCTCCCTTTGGAAAAAACTTAAAGGGACGCAAATTAATACCAGAAAGCCACACGGAAAAACAGAAAACGGCATTAAAAAAACACACCTAACTTAAAGTTTATCCTCTTAAGATTATTAATATTAGTATCTTTCTTAATTAATTTATAACTTAAAAGATGCTGTCTATCAACATTAGCATATTTTTGAACAAATCTTCTTCAGTGACTGTGTTCTTAAAGACAGACAAGTGAATCCATTTCATGGGTATGACGACATCGAGGTCGCAATTGGCATTAACGCCAACAACAGTTGAAGCAGCTGGGGATTTTTTGTTCCTAGTGCTCACTTTTAACTTTAAATTTCAATTAGAAGCAATTGAAGTAGAAGAGTTCAAATTAACAGAATCATCAACGGCAACTGATTGAGCAGCATGTACAGCGACAGAGGGGCGATCTGGTTTAGCAGCAACTGTTGGATTGTTTTTGGCTTTTGAGTGAGTGTTGATATTCCTAGCAACAGCGTCAGCATATGTATTGGCATAATTAACAGCATTGGGAGCAGCAGGAGGTTAAGCCGCAGGAGCACAGTAATCCACACTGACAATTCCAGAAGAAACTGAAACGGCAACATTGGAGGGAGCTGTATTTGTACCGCTATCAGCAGCAATAGAGAGAGTGGAGCAAGCAGTAGACGGAGCGGCAGAGATTGCTAGCACAACCAGTAAAAAATGTAAAATCGTGGCCCGAGTCAGCTGGCACGACCTATCTGATGGGCGCGCAATGTAACTGAACAGTGAAAAACGTTACTCCCTTCCCTCTTTGACGTGGGATGACCTGAGAATTCACGACATTTGGATTTTTGCCGCAGATAACGTGGCAGATAATTGCTCTCTCACAACGCAGGATTGCCAATATCGATATACTGCAGTAATTATCAACTTTTATAATTCAATATGTTCAATATGTTTGAAATTTTCTTAAAATAACTCAAAATCAGAGTCGAATGTTATTATTTATAAATATATAAACTATTTTTAATAGTTTGATTTTAGTTTTGATATATAATATTGTAAAAAATTGTAATTGAAAACAAAGATGTGCTCAAAACTATATATGCGTATTGGGCAATGGCAACATTGTTCAAATGAAAACAAACACAGATGGCTGATTTCTGCGTTTTTTACCACGTTTTTCACTGTGCACACATTTTGCCGATAAGGAAGGAAAAGGAAGGAAGGTAGTAGCGTTTTTCACTGGTTCTGCTATGACTCGAGCCACGGTTTTGCGTTTTTCACTGGCTGTGCTATTACAACCACATTATCAGAAGCAGAAACAGCAGCGTTAAACGGAGAAGCGATTGTAGAAGCATTTGTACCAGCAGCAGTCTCAGCAGTGAGTGTAGGGTAGGCAGCAGAGAGAGCATTCGAAACTGGTGCATAGAACTTGCCGTTATCGGACAATTTATTTTGCAAAATGTAGATCTCTGATTTAAGTTCGTTAAGCTTAACGATTAACGAATTTCGATTATCACATAGTTGTAGTATTAATGTGAGCGCCTTGGATTGTTCACTTCTCAGTGAACTTACCTCCAAAACCAGAGAATTAAGCACCACATTTACCTTATTAGGATTATTAGGCTCCAACAAAAGTTCAGTTACTTCCTTGTTTGATTGTTCAGCATTTTGTTGTTGCAAATTTAAAATATGAGAACACTGAGCATTGCGCACTGATGGCGACGCAGGCGGCGAACGAATGGAATTTCTCCGAACTACCGCGCACACTTTACAATAAAAATCATTTTTAGATTTCAGCAAAAAATCCACATCAGCCTTTGATAAATTCACACACGACAAGTGGAAGAATTGATTACATTTATGGCAGCTGATCTTGGGCTGAGCACGATCAACTCTATGGCGGCAAACACACGGCATTAATATACTCGTAGAATAAATAATAGAACACGGAGCGGAGAAAAATCACGTCTGTTCACAGTGACGACCGTCATACCATTGTATACCTAAATAGCCTGGAAGACAAGACAAGTTGAAATACGGGAGACTGTGTGTTAGGCCGTTCGTCTGTCCTTGCAAGCGATAATTTGAGTCGAAATTTAGATATATTGATGAATCTTGGTATACGAGTACATATTTCTTAGCACCATGAGAAGGTTAGTATAGATATGGTCTGAATTGGACCACGCCCACAGAAGCAATGAATCGAAAATGTATAAAGTACACACTTATGTATAAAGCTGCACATTAAGATACAACACTGTTATTTGGTACAACTTATATATCTCCTTCTCAATCCCTTCCGACCGTGTGAAAATGGATGATAACTTCACCACGTCCCCATATAATGATTATGTTGAAAATTACTAAATACGCGATAACTTAGTAAGTATATTATAGTACAATTCTCGTGTTCCGGTTAACTTTATATCATACAGGTATATCTGGCAATATGTGAGTTGTCAAAATGGATAAAATAAAAATATATAAAAACAATACTCTCCTAGCCTTCATATATCGTACATAACAATTAATACCAAACATGTTTTAGCAAAATGAAGTGAAAGTATTTTCTGATAATACTATATTTTAAGCCGAAAATGTGTGAAGTTCTAAGTAGATATGTACATTAGGGTGTTTTTTTAACTATTAATTTTTTTCAATTCCATTATGAAATTTCCTTGGAAATACCCTAAAAAACTCCATGAAAATTAATATATATTATATATAAATTACGTGTCTCGTTTGGTTTGATGATAATTCCTAAAAAATAAATCCATTTGAGCAAAATGTAGTACATTGTGCTTAGTTTGATTCAACTAAACCTACTCAACCTCTGCTCCATCAATTTATTGGTATTATATTTTATTTATTTTGAGAAAAATTCGTACGATGCATGTACATCACTTAATTCAATTCGCCGCGATTGAAAACATACTATGTATGTGTGAACTGAATTTCACTTCACTTTGAAAATTTGAAGTGTTTTCACTCATATTCAATTTAAAATCGGTACTTTATTTCTGTAGACGGTTAGAAATAGTATATAAGTTAACACAATATTTTATGAACTTCTACATAAATTCCATTCCCACATTATATACTAGAAACATACAAACCGTTTGAATACTTTGGAGTCCTATTACAACCAAAAGTGCAACTGCGCTAAACGCGCATCAGCTAAATTCTTAAGTGAGCGAAACACGCGCAACCATGTCTTCTCCCCCAAAACCAAATAGCTGCAGGTGAGCGCTACACGCGCAAACCCTTTTAGCTGACCAAGCATCTTTGGTCACGTAGGCCGGCTCAAGCATAGGTTAGATTATAAACTTTAAAGTTAAGTGTAGTCAGTCTTTTTAAGTTACTAGACTCGACAGGCACATAGTGCCGCTAAAAAACATAAATAATTTTAAGATAATAAAATAGGCACATGGTGCCGACCTAATAAATTTAATTAATAAATAAACCTCCGTCTCGTTAATTTATATAGACGCCGTACTCAAACACAATTGGAGATCAGCTGTTTCACTGATAGTGATATTGAAAGGGTGTTACCATATAATCTTTCATTTGCAATTTCTAAAATTTTATTTTAATAATTTCAAAGCAAATACATACAAAATAAAAATATATTGATTCAAACTTGAAAGCTACATATACCGGAAATTTACTTTAACAACTGTTTCGGACAAATGCGTAGCTATCTATCCTCAGGGGCCCTCGAATCCTTACCAGAAATCTCGATTAAACTGAACTTCTGGAAATTTCTCCCATTTTTTAAATAAATATGACAGGTTGACACCCCTTTTAATCATGACAACAAAAGTTATGCCTATGGAGTTCTCCTAAATACTTTCTGTAGGTTAACAGTGTTGTCAATTCGACGGACAGTGGTATAGTATTTGCGTATTGTTACTCGTCGATGCGCGTTTTATTGTGAATTGAAGTTAAGAGTTTTCTCGAGAACGGTTAGAAAATTAATGCTGTATCAGGAATGTCAATAAACTTTTTTGTACTGGTCAACATAGTGGTTCAATTTTATTTAATTTTACTACTCATATCGATGTCCGTAAGGTCAATAAATCGTGTCAAATATATGTATATATTTCCGTCACAGCTCATTGTATAACGCGAAATATCGTGAAAAAATGCAAGTCGCCTGCAGTAGGTTCATAATTTCAGGTCCGTGGGCAGGAGATCGTTCATAGGCTCCACCGTTAAATGTGGTAACACTAACGGTGATAATTTTTTATCCGGGGATTCCTCAGCGACACTTGTAGCGTACAATGATCTATTTCCATTTATTTTACTTCTACCGTTGTGAGTGAACAGTGAGTATCTACCTACTCGTGCACAATCTGATATTGTATTGTTTAAATATATTAAAAAACTAAAATTATGGATAAAACGAAGAAACATAGTGGGGCATTTAAACACAAAACATGCCAAGAAAATAAGATAGTAAACAAAATTTGCTCAAAATTGACAAGTGTTTTAGTCAGCCTTCTGAAGTATATCTGCCCATTATTATTTTTATTGATTGTGACTCAAATAATGTAATTGCAGTGTTGGTTGAGAAGCCTACTAGAGAAGGTTCGACAATTATTGCAGTTGGAGATACCTCCGCATGACAAACATAAGAGCGGAGGGTTTGGAAGAATCACAGACCTCTACATTTTTCGAAAATGTGTACGACAAACCTTCTTATTACTTGGGAAAATTCACAACAAAATATTAAATGATAACGAAAAACGTCAAATTTTAGATAGGCTGTAAGGCCCGCCTTCAGGACTTTTTCCAAAAGACATTAACCAGAACAGTACGTTTTTTCAAAATCGTACTAAGTTTCGTGTTATAAATATGGGCCAGTTAATTGTTTTTGGTTGCATTACTCCAAAATACTAGATGCTGCCAACTGTCAACTCTGCTTTGGAAATATAGACGTTTTCGCAACGTTGAAAATTTGTATAACTTTTTCGGAAACAGCATCAAACCTTGGGATATACTGTATATTTTTAGAATTAAGATAAAGTATATCCACATTGAGCGATATATACGGTATAAAATCAACAAGAACTTTGAAATAATAATTATAATACCCATATACCTAATGAAGCTACGGGTGGCATAGATTAGAAATTATTACTGAAAACAGATTATCTTCAAGTATAATTAAGATGCCTCACAGATTGGTCAAAATATAGGGTATATAAGCAACTGGATGTTTGAAAATCCTTATATTAGGTGTATAGGAGCTAGGAGAAGTATTAACCCGATTTTATTATTTTAGACATAAGGACAAATGTTATTAAGCATAGCATAGATAGCATATCTATCTTCATTTTTAATTTTTTTTAGACTAGAGGAAGTATTGACCCAATTTTACCGATTTTTGTCATAACAGAGTACTATTAACGGGAAAGATGTCCTCCGAATTTCAATAAAATATCTGAGAGCATAACAGATATTGTATGTCCAAATTCAATGCGTAACATATTAGTTATCTGGGAATTACAAAGTAATGGTTCGATTTTGAGAATTTTTAAACCTGAGTTGGTACATATATCTTAAAAGCAACACGTTTTATCAAGGCGCAGTGAATAAGATGGCTAGGCAATGTAACAAGAATTGACACTAAAAGGGCACAAAGAAGCCATAGAATGAAATACTAATAACAGGTAAAGGTGAAAATCAAGATGGATCGATGAGTTGGAGGAAGTGAAATAGTTGAGTTGTCTGGATTTCTCACACGCAATAGGTTAAATAGTATAGAAAAAAGAAGACGTACTATATATTATAGAAAGTATATTTCAAACGGTTAATTTTAATGCACGCCATTTAATGTGATTGAAGTAGTACACAGCTCTTCTATAACTAATGTAACATATGTATGCATGAACACGTGCGTCAAACGAACTTAGTAAAAACATTTTTTACTACAGCTTGAAATGTCTAAAGAAAATCTTCAAAATATAAAATAGTGGTTGACTTTATTTTAAAAATAACAATGAGGAGAAAATGTTTTTTTTTTATATAATTTGCTAGTAAAAAGGATGGTCAGTAACAGAAACAATTATTTCGACCATTGGTATAATTTTACCTTCTCACAGCACGAATATAATGCATATACATACATAATGATTTATATTAGACTCATTTTGACATACAAAAATTGGTCTAATCATTGAATCCATTTCGATAGAAAAACTTGCATATTCAATGGAAAATAATTATGTTGAAATCACTGAGTATTTAATTATTTATGTAAAAAAATTTCTAAGGTCATAGCTAAGGAATTTTCATTAAGATGGTAAACGGTACAAATAAATATTACGCGATTATATTATAGGTTAACATCGGTTCATTCAGGTTTAGACCGATCTTAAATTTACTATTAAAAAGGGAATGGTATAAAATTCACAACGCATTAAACTCATTTTGAAGTACGTGTACTTAAATTGGTCTAATCATTGATTCCATTTCGATAGAAAAACTTGACGACTCGATCGAAAATAATTCTGTTGAAATCACTGCACATTTAATTATTTCTGTAAAAAAAATTGCTAAGGACGCACTAAATTATGTTCAAATATGTATTTTAGAGGCAAGAGACAAAAAGCTGCATCAAAAACAAATGAAGTACATAGCTAAGGAATTTTCATAAAGATGGTAAAAGGTACCAAAAATTATCACTCGATTACATTATTAGTTAAAATGTTAAACTAAAAAGTAAGGAAGAGCTAAGTTCGGGTGCAACCGAACATTTTATACTGTTGCAACTTGCAAGAATCAAAGCCAGGGAGTACTGTAAAGGTTCGTATCCAGCTCTCAAGTAATTGCTCAAGAAAAAAATTACATTATTTCTTCAAATAGTTTTGACAGCTGGTTACGCATTGTGAATGATCCACATAAGAAGGCAAGAGAGAATAAACAATGAAAATAAATTTTGTGCGTAATATGTATGTATGTATGTGTAGTAACATAAATATTTTCCTTGTGATTTAAGGAATGTTGTTGATGATTGGTAAGTTTTATACAACCTTTCAAATTGAAATATACTTCATAATAATGATTTTAACTAATTTAGGACGAATTTAACGATTACTTTGAATTTCCTTCAAAAAACAATTGTTGATTTGATGTTTCTTCACAAAACCAGGTTTGCCATATTCGCATTTTATTGAAAAAAAGTATTAAATATTAGTACTAGATTACTTTAGAGTTGCATACTAGCACAAGTAAATTTATCGCAGGAAAGTTTCTTGTCCGTTTCTTAAGCGTTTTTTTATATGAAGTTTTTACATTTTTTGAGAGCTGGATAGCATTTAAGCTAAGTGTTACTTGTTATGTAAGGTCTTTTTTTTTTAACAAGTGTTAAGGTTCGTATCCAGCTCTCAAATAATTGCTCAAGAAAAAAAATGCATTATTTCTTCAAGTAGTTTTGACAGCAGGTTACGCATTGTGAATGATCCACATAAGAAGGCAAGAGAGAATAAACAATGAAAATAAATTTTGTGCGTAATATGTATGTATGTATGTGTAGTAACATAAATATTTTCCTTGTGATTTAAGGAATGTTGTTGATGATTGGTAAGTTTTATACAACCTTTCAAATTGAAATATACTTCATAATAATGATTTTAACTAATTTAGGACGAATTTAACGATTACTTTGAATTTCCTTCAAAAAACAATTGTTGATTTGATGTTTCTTCACAAAACCAGGTTTGCCATATTCGCATTTTATTGAAAAAAAGTATTAAATATTAGTATAGATTACTTTAGAGCTGCATACAAGCACAAGTAAATTTATCGCAGGAATGTTTCTTGACCGTTTCTTAAGGGTAAAAAAACAAGATTAGCTTAGGAAATCAGCACCTTTTATGTTTTCTGTCGGTCAAATGTAAACAAATACATTCAGAAGAGAACTCACCAACGAGAAATCTAAAAACAGGGTTGCATTTTATTAATAAGAAGTCACTACACAAAGAAAATCTGAATATCAGTATATGATATTTTTATGGGCGAAATATTGCACACTATGGCATTTAAATCACCTATTAGAAAATATATATCATTAGTAAATAATTTCCTTTTATATTAAGCAACAATATTTATAGTTTTTGTTATTTAATAAAATAAATTTTCTAAGTATTTACACCTCAATATATTGTGGGACGAGCCACAATATACTTGTACTATAATATTACATTGAAACGTTTATTACAACATGGCAACATCATGTCAGCAAGTCAGCTGCGCCTGGCTCACAAGCTACGCTGAAACGAATACAACACAAAACGAAACAAGGAATACATAAGCAACCGTTAGGCTTGAGGACAACGGCGGTTAGTACTATATAGGACTACGCATCATATGAGCAGTTCTCTTCTCCTGCTGACAGCCACCGTGAGCACATCGCTATTATAACCACCATAACTGGTGACCCCGACGTGATTGATAGTTCCACCGCGATTTATTAATACAATTTTAAAATTCGTTAACTATTTCGGCTACAGTGCACCTCGTTTATTAGTTAAAACTACGCAAACACTTTTTGACTACAGTGCACTTTGTGTATTGGTTTTTGTGCTCATCTGCGCACGTGGCTGCTCACACATACGACCGATTGGAGGACAACTGGAGTTTTCCCGCAGTGCTGATCAGTACAACCTCAAGAGCAGCACATTCAACTTTTCAACTCATCATTTTTTTCGCTAAATCGCTATGCCAGATAGTGCAAACCTGCAAGGGGCAGACAGTATAACGCCACTCCAACGTGTTTCTATACGATGTCCGTTCTTCAATTCCGAACGGCCAGCCTTATGGTTCGCCCAACTCGAGGGACAATTTCATCTCGCCGGAATTTTCAATGAAATTACGCAATACCACTACGCTTCCTCACACCTTGACGCCAAGGCCGCCGCAGAAGTGGAAGACCTTCTTTTGAACGTTCCCACAGAAACGCCCTAAACTCGCCTAAAAGGGACACTGATCGAACGCCTTACGCTCTCTCGAGAAGCACGGCTACAACAGCTTCTCAATCGAGAGACCTTGGGTGATAGAAAACCGCCGCAATTTCTACGCCATCTTAGAAGCCTCCACAACACCGTTCCAGACAACATTCTTTGAACTAAGTGGCTAAGCAGACTCCCGATGTCAACGCAATCTATACTTGCATACCAAGTGGATATGAATCTTGATAAACTCCCGTCTCTGGCAGACAAAATACACGACATCACACTACCAGCAGAAATTAATTCGCTCCAAGAATCAACAACAGCATCAACAGTCGAATCACGCATTTCCCGTATCGAAGTTTCGATTAATGAGCTAGCTTCCAGTTTTAAGCGGCAGCTTTCGTTCGCGCACATCTTCACCAGCATTGAACAACGACACATAATGGTACCACCAAAATTTCGGCAATAAAGCAAAACGTTGCCGATCACCGTGCTCATTTTAGGGAAACCTACCGTCGGACCGTTAGTGGCGGTTAACGGCTCCTCACGCGAATCAAACCGCCTTTTCATAACAAATCGCGCAACCAAAATCCAATTCCTGGTGGATACTGGCGCCGATCTCTGCACCTTTCCTAAATCTCTCGCACCGTGGCCGTCCGAACGAATCAACTATAATCTCACAGCAGCAAATGGGTCTACGATTAATACCTACGGTTTCGTAACTCTAACACTAAACCCTGGCCTCAGACGAAATTTTACATGGCGCTTCGTGGTGGCGGACATAATGAAACCTATTATTGGCGCAGATTTTTTTAGCTCATTTCGGCATCTTACCCGACCTCAAGAATAGCTGCCTTATCGACTCGATAACTGAACTAAAAGCCGCATGTAAGTTATCTCCATCAAAAATCATTTCGGAAATTAAAGTACTGTCCGTCTATCCTATATGGGCAGATGCACTAAAGGAGTTTCCTAACCTGACAAAGCCCGAAGCAATCTGTCAGCCAACAAAACATACGACGCAGCACCACACATCTACTACACCAGGCCCTCCAGTTTCCTGTAAAGCTCGAAGACTTGTTCTTGACAAATTTAAAATTGCCAAGACAGAGTTCGAGAAAATGTTACAACTAGGAATCGCTCAACGTTCGAAAAGCTCCTGGTCATCTCCGCTCCATCTGGTTCCAAAGAAGTCTGGCGAATGGTGACCTTGTGGAGATTATCGACGACTTAACGCCCGTACATTGCCAGACCGATATCCTGTTCGTGTTCTCGAAGACTTTACTTTCAATCTAACCGGCAAAACTGTATTTTCAACAATTGATTTAGTACGCGCTTTTAATCAAATACCTGTTTCCAAAGAAGATGTCGACAAAACTGCTATTATAACACCGTTTGGTCTTTTTGAATTTCCGTTCATGACGTGCGGACTTCGGAATGCCGCACAAACATTTCAACGATTTGTTGACGAGGTAACACGGGGACTAGACGACTTCTTATTTCCATACATAGACGACATCCTAATCGCTTCCAAGGATGTTACGCAACACCGCAGTCATCTTCGCTTACTTTTCGGACGACTCACTAGGTATGGTGTCGTAATTAACACCGCTAAGTGCCGTTTTGGTCAGTCCGAAGTGGACTTTTTGGGACACCGCATTTCAGCCAAAGGAATCTTACCTCTTTCTGGTAAAGTAGACGTGATAGTTAAATTTCCACGACCGAAAACGATCCGAAAATTGCGTGAGTTTCTTGGCATGATCAATTTTTATCGTAAATTTCTTAAAAACGCTGCTAAGTTACAGACACCCCTGCACGAGTACATTCAAGGAACTTCAATAAAAGGTTCTCATCCGGTCCCCTGGACACCAGAAGGAGTTGCAGCGTTCGCTCAATGCAAAGAAGAGCTACGTAAAGCAACAATATTAGCATACCCTGATACAACGCTCCCTTGGGCAATATTTACTGATGCCTCAGAATATGCTATCGGCGCCGTCCTCCAACAACGGCGAGGACAACACTGTGAACCATTGGCCTTCTTCAGCCAAAAGCTTCAACCTGCTCTTAGAAAACACTGTCCATACGACCGTGAACTTCACGCTATCTACGCAGCTTTACGAAAATTTCGTTATATTTTCGAAGCACGACACATCACGATATTCACAGATCACAAACCTTTGCTACATGCTTTTTCTCAGGACCCCGATCGAGCGACACCCTGGCAATTCCACCGCCTAGATTTCATCAGCCAGTTGACAACCGATATCCCACATATAGCCGGAAAAGACAACATCGTCGCAGATGCTCTTTCTCGCATCGAAGAAATTTCAATGGCAGTATCTTCAAACGAACTTGTACAAGCACAAGCTGAGGACGAGGAACTTCAGCAAAGAATACAAAGGGAACAACACGATTCACTAAACTTGCGACCTGTCAACATTCCAGGCTGCAATAAACCAATATACCGCGACGTTTCGACCGATATTATTCGTCCATATGTTCCCATCGCGCTGAGGAAGAAAATATTCGACGCTCTCCACAGCATTAGTCATCCCGGAGCACGAGCTTCCGCCAAATTGTTAACGCAACGATACGTTTGGCCCAGCATTAACCGCGACTGCCGTTTGTGGGCCCGAACATGCCTAGCTTGCTAACGAAATAAGGGATCTCGCCACGTTTTATCACCAATCCAAAAATTTTCAAGCCGCACAAGACGTTTCGAACATATCCATGTGGATATCATTGGTCCATACGTACCTTCAAAGGGGTATCGCTACTGCTTGACAATCATCGATCGTTTCACCAGGTTTCCAGAGGCATTTCCATTCGAAAGTATCGACGCCGAATGTGTTGCCCGCACACTTTTTGCTGGGTGGATATGCCGCTACGGTGTACCATTACAAATCACAACGGACCAGGGAACACAGTTTAAGAGCCAACTCTTTAACGCTCTCGCTCGTCTCCTCGGCAGTAAACATATGAATACCACCACTTTCCATCCGCAGTCGAATGGAATGGTGGAACGTCTTCACCGTCATTTGAAGGATGCCATTCGTTGTAACGAAAACAGCTCATGGGTCGACATGCTACCCATCATTCTCCTTGGAATTCGCGCCGCTTGGAAGGAAGATCTTGGCGCAACTCCTGCCGATCTCGTTTATGGAGAGCCAATTCGTTTACCAGGTGAATTCCTAGCGCCTTCGCCACGATCTGGTTTGCCACCATCCAATTTGGCATTACGCTTGAGAAATTACTTCGCGGACCTTGCACCACAACCCATCGTCCGACCTGGTTAGAGGAAAACATTCATTTTCAAAGAACTATCTACATGTTCACATGTTTTTATTCGTTGCGATGCTCCACACCACGCATTCACTTCACCTTATGAAGGACCTCACCGAGTCATTTCAAAGCATGAAAAATAT
The DNA here is from genome assembly GCA_037783105.1 of Bactrocera zonata. NCBI lineage: Eukaryota > Metazoa > Arthropoda > Insecta > Diptera > Tephritidae > Bactrocera > Bactrocera zonata. The sequence continues at coordinate 17,336 of JBAWJQ010001973.1, read as the reverse complement.
TTCATCGTAAACGTCAAAGGCGAAAAAACCTACAGTTTCGATCGACCGACTAAAGCCTGTTTATGTACTTCCCGACGATAAGCCGAACGAGAATGAGCAGCACAACGACGATGAAAACAATACTAAGCTTATATTAACTTCACCAGAGTCATCTGAACCTGGGACATCTCGATTTTCGTCGCCATCATACCGCCCATCTGAATGCGATTCCAACTTATCTATACCGTCACCCAAGAGACGCGTTGGATTCCGCTGAACTTTTAATCATTTTCCTAAATTTTGATAACGTTCTCCAAGAAGGGGAGTACTTGTGGGATGAGCCACAATATACTTGTACTATAATATTACATTGAAACGTTTATTACAACATGGCAAAATCATGGCAACATTATGTCAGCAAATCAGCTGCGCCTGGCTCACAAGCTACGCTGAAACGAATACAACACAAAACGAAACAAGGAATACATAAGCAACCGTTAGGCTTGAGGACGCCGGCGGTTAGTACTATATAGGACTACGCATCATACGAGCAATTCTCTTCTCCTGCTGACAGCCACCGTGAGCACATCGTCTTATAACCACTACAATATACAGCACTGCGTTGCTACCACTGAAAATCCAAGATGGCCGCTATTCACCCCCCAGAAAGCTACCACGAAAAGGTCTTCTACTGTATATACTGTGCTGGAGACAGAACGAATCAAGTGTAATCTAAAGTTCTGTTATATGGGAAGTAGGCATTGTTGTTGTTCGATTTCGTCCATTTTCACAATGCAACATAAAAATATTAAAGGATCGGCGGTGCCACGCCCATCGTCCAATAACACGCTTTCATACCATTTCGGTGGTAAAATTCAATATCTCTGACGTATTTAGTTATTGATTTATCGCGCTTTTAGTGATCTTAACAGTACCGTTATATGGAGAGTGAGCGGAGTTATCCTCGGATTTCATCCATTTTCACACGGTAGAAATTCCGATACGATTTGGGTTCAGCAAATTTGGTTATTGTAGCGTAAGTGGTTTAGGAGATAAGTGTGTATATTAAACTTGTTAGAAGGCGGGGCCATACCCTCTTTTTCAAAAAAAAAAATTTCCGCAGTAGGCCCTCGCTACTACTCGTATAATACTCTGTAGCAACTGGTTGCAAGAGTATAAAAAGGAATTGGTGAAAAATTCAAAACGAACGGACAGTAACGTTAAGTTTAATCGAAAACGAGCGGTATGCATACATGTACATTAGGGTGTCCGTTATTTTTGCGTCTGCAGCGCCTTCAAAATTATGAAACCCATATGAGCTCTTAATATTGATAACAACCCGTGCCGCAAAGACAATTTATTTCCCATTTAAATAACATGATGTTTTCGTACTTTTTGCAACTAATTTTTTCTTTGCGAAAACAATTGATACATTGCTGCGGCCCCGAATTATTTTTGTAGGAAATTGAACGTTCGACAAAAAGTTTCTCTGAAATTTTTCAAAAAAATCACTTCCGTCAAAGTTATTCAAGGTCAAAGTTGAGCTAAATATAATTTTTTTGGTTTTTTTTAATAAAAACTTATTATGATTTTTTTGAAAAATTTCAGAGAAAATTTTTCAACACTTCAATTTCCTACAAAAATAATTCGGTGCCGCAGCAATGTATCAATTGGTTTCGGAAAGAAAACGTTAATTGCAAAAAGTACGTGTTCAATAAGAGCGATAAAAAAGTTTTTATAAATGAAACAAAAACGGTTTGGAATATCAAAGAAATTCTTAATACCTGTGAAAGTACTTTTGTACGTAGTCCATAAGTCACCATTTCGTCCCGAAAAAATTACTATTCGAAGCGGTTTAAGGGGCGGCGGTGTCATTGGGTCATTTTAATGATATGGACTTGGACAATATGTGGTTCTAACCGAACGGCGCCACAAGCCACACAGCGAATGTCACAATCAGACTTGCAACATCTTTTAAAATAAAGTTTTGAAAATATTTCCTGAGTTTTAGTCTTTGAAATTGCAGAAGCATGAAAGCTTTGGCAAAATCCGTATTTAGCCCATATTTCTTATAATTCAAACTATCTTTAAAAATTTAAGTCTTCATTGAAATGAATACGAGGATAAATATTAAGAAGTGATACGACTTAGGGTTCTCGCATACCCATAATAAATAAAGAAATAACGGGTGATTCCCTCTTTTTGGTTACCTTTTTGTCGTATTTATTATTTATTTATTTAATATTTTTATACTCTTGCAACCTGTTGCTACAGAATATAATAGTTTTATTTACCTAACGCTGTGCGTATCACCTTAAACTAGATATAGGGTTATATATATGAAAATAAATAGTTAGGATGACGAGAAAGGTTGAACTCTGGTTGATTGTCTGTCTGTCCGTCCGTCCGTCTAGTAATTAATATTATATTATTTAATAATATACTTTAAAATGACAAATTAAACTCCTCGTAACTAAAAACTCATTGCCGTTTTCGGAAAACTAACGATAAATCTAAATTAAAGTGTATTGAGGTTGGCGTACATAACTGGACGCATTAGTTTTTTGCGATTTTACTATGAAAATATTGGCTTATGTTTCCTTACCTAATTTTTTTGTTTTACACTACATTTAAAGAAATAAATAAATGTTTAAATTTAAAATTTTAAGCATTTCCTTTTTATAGCATCTTATGTAAAAATTAGACAAACATTTGACCGGTATCGCTCGTCACTGTATGTTCCTTAAAACAAAAAAGCGCAGATCTATAAACTTTGAGTAAGTTGCACATATTTTCTAAGGAGTACATATTGCAACGACATTAAATTTATTCATAAATTTATCATTTCATTTTTTTTTTTTTTTCAATGTAACATAGCTTGATAAACCACATTTTTTAGTTTCTGTTCCGGTGTACAGAAAAGATGGTTTTTCAACTCGTGAGCACGCCACGTATATCTGGCCGTGTGAAAAACATAGTATTTCTAAATTTATGACTCACACTATGCGACTATCTTTGTGTACTCTTGATTGTCATCTCAAGTGCAATTTTCACGGAATACGTTTGAACTTATATGGGAAATCCCTTGTTTTCGATAGGTGCGTCACAATCAGTCGGGTTCCATTACACAGTTTCGGCACATGCAGATTGCGAAACATAATAACGACAGATCCAACTTTGAGACGCAAATGATGCGGTGGCATACCAAGCCTCTTCAAAGAATTTAGAAATTCCATTGGATAATTCACGGCGTCGTCTTCATTGACAAGATGATCGATCGATTTGTATGAGCGCAAGTCTCCCGGAATTGGACTTTGAATCTTCCAGTTTAAGTCAACAACATCGATATTTTTGGCATCTAACATTGCGCGTGCACTTAAGAAATCGTAGTTACGATAATTTGGCCAATGTCCAATCATTCGTGATGAGTTCATCTTTCGGGAATTGATAACGACGGATGGAATTGATTTCAAACCATCGGAAGTATCAACCGGAATTGACACATTTCCAATTTTTAGCGAAGACGATGTAAATTCATCGACGATCGGCACTGTCATTTTTGTTCGTATCCCATAATTGACGCGTATTGGAAGGCTGATATGTCGAAAGGATTATCGCGAAAAGTGTTCCAGCAATTGTAATTGCTGGCTTACTTCTCCAAAACTTGCACACACCGTACCATTCACAGTATGCAATGATCGCTTACATTAATCAATAGCAACCGAAAGTAGAAACAATCGTCGTTTTTGGGGTGGATTGTGTAAATTCGTCCTATCTACTGGTTGACCTTGCTTTCTGCGTAACTATTTCTTCGACGATGCATTCCATGTATAATATTAAAGTATTTCGTATTCGTATCAATGTATTCGCAAACGGATCACTGACGAAAGTTGAGCAAAAACTCGTAAATGTTCATTTTGTAGCTGGCGGTGTTTTCACTGGCTGTACTGTATTCTCTAGGTTAATATAAACTCTTTGACCATTCTCAAAATTAACTGTGAGACGCACAACAGTCGGAAAATGTTCATGAATTGCAATAGTAAATATCCTACAAAGCGCTTTATTGCAGTTCACGTATCGACCGTATCGTTCAAGACCAATAACCGCCATGTTGCTTCCTTTGGTGACGTACTTACGAACGTATTTTTATCGATTACACCAAGTTGTCAACTCAATTTGAATGCTGAATGTCATTGTCGTCTGTAGAGCGACGCCGTTAGAGTGGATATCCATCATTCCTAGTTTGTGTTTACAAACCGAAGTGGGATTGTGGTGTCCGCAAGATCCATGAAGAATATTGATTTTCATCACTTCGTATAATAGTGGATCTTTCTCTGCATCAGGAATTTCCTTAGAAATGATTTCATCAATTTGATCTGGTTTAACCATCATCCACCATCCAAAGAAGAATGTGTCAGACATATAAACCGAAGTGTGATTGTGATATCCGCAAAGTCCATGAACCATATTGGTTTTCATCACTTCGTATAATAATGGATCTTTCTCTGCATCACGAATTTCCGCTGAAATGATTTCATCAATTTGATCTGGTGTAACCACCAACCACTAAACCTCTCTTTTGCCACTCAACAGAGTACATCTAGCATTTGACAGCATCACATATACGTCGTGCTGTGACATCGTGATCGCTTGCTGATTGACCGCTACTGATTCCGCACGTATGTCATCGCATCCTGGGAGTACTCGGTCATGTGCCTTGGGCTGCCAATGTATGTTGACACCAAAAAGAACGCCGAGCGATATTAGCGCGATCTCTTCGTGGCATCGTAACAAATTCACACATAACGTTTTCAATGAATAACTTTCAATCAAACGACAAATTTGAACGATTCAAATAATTGAAAAGCAAATTTTCCGACTTTTCCTCACGAAAAGCATACAGTTTTTTTTTATTTCTAAACCTTCCCCGATCCACAGCGAACAACCTATGAAAATTTCATCAGGATTGGTTCAGCTGTTCTCGAGCATTAGCGTTACTAACAAACAAACATTCATTCGTTTTTATAGGAAAAAGAAAAGAGCTGTTTTTAGGGGCTTTCCGGCAATTATTCGAATTTTTCTTGGCGAAAAAACCATCTTTGAACCTCAACGAACATTTAGAAAAAATTGGTTGGAGTTATGCGCTTAGCAACACAATTTGCGATTCATTTTTATATATAATTTTTTATTTAAATTTAATGAAAATTTCGGCTATAACTGCTGCTTTTGGAATTATAATTTGAATGATACCCATTATGTGGAGCGTGTCATGACTGTCATGATGTTAGCATTGCCTGTAGCATATTGAATAATTGTTCTCGAACGATTGCTACAGCTGCTTTAAGTATTATTAACCGCTCTTCCTTTTCATTTTGCTTCTTATTCTCATACCAAGCTTTGCTGAGGACGTGATGCTGTTTGTCGATGAAGCAAATTAATGTTGAACTTCCCAATTTCCCAGTTATAATAATAATCCTCCCGCCCAAAAGACGCGAGGGGCGCAATCCGCGAACGAGTGGAATTAGCCGAGTCATAAAAGGCAAGAGAGTTTTAAGCGTTGCGATCTTTAGCTGCTCAGCTACAGAAACAAATATTTCAACAGCCAAAATTAAGAATTAAATTAAAATTTATAATTTTTAAATGTTAGTTGTTAAGAGTAGATAAGATAGTTTTTTTAATGGTAAAGAGTGAGTCTGTTAGATCAAATGTGCTGGAATGAGAATTGAAATCATGACATATTCGGCGGAATGGTTCGTTTAACTCAAAATTTGTTCTGGAAAATTTTAAAAGTAAGGGTCTAAACTGCCTGGTAGAGCGAGCGGGAACGTTAAAATTAATATCAGATAAGAGAGGTGGGCTACAGACTGACCCATTCATGAGTTTTACAAGAAATATTATACCAAGCATCTCCCTACAACTAGCGATTGTCGGGAGATTTATAAGTTTTAAGCGGTTAGTGTAAGGGCGAAGATTTAAACTGGAATCCCAATGCAAATGCTTTAAGGCAAAAATTAAAAATTGTTTTGAACGGACTCTAACTTATCTGAATGGACTTGGTAACTAGGGTTCCGAACCACAGAAGCATACTCTAATATAGGCCTCACCAGAGATGTAAAAAGAATTTTTGTGGCAAGCGGATCTCTAAATTCTTTAGACCATCGTTTAACAAAACTAAGAGCGCTTTTAGCTTTAAAAACCGTGGAAGATGCGTGAAGATTAAAATTGAGTTTGGGGTCCATAGTTACTCCCAGATCAACAAAACTGCATACTTGTTCCAACCTAAAGTTTTGTATTGCGTATGAAGTAGGGTCTGCAGATCTACGTGAAAAGCACATCGTTTTTCATTTTTTAAGGTTCAAGGGCATGTCATTTCTATCACACCAAGAAACTAGGTTTTTTAAGTCTGTTTGCAACTGACATCTTTCGCTGTTTGAAGTACACGTTTTAAAAAGTTTTACATCGTCAGCATATAATAAAACTTTTGAAAACTTAACAACAGATGATATGTCATCAATAAATAACAGGAACAGAGTTGGACCAAGATGGCTACCTTGTGGAACGCCTGAAGGAACATTAAGTTAGAAAAATGATCGTTAAATATGACTTGTTGAATTCTATTACTAAGATAAGAAGCAACACATTTTAGAAATATTGGTTGAAAACCAAGAAAATCAAGTTTATGCAAAAGAATTGAATGGTTTACTTTATCAAAAGCTTTACTAACATCTGTGCATATAACATCAGTATTCTTATTCTCCCTAAAGCCCGTTGATGCATTTGATACAAATTCAAGCAAATTTGTTATTGTAGATTTCCCTTTACGAAAAACGTGCTGAGAACAAGAAATTAGTGGAGAGATCCGGAAGGTTATATCGTCTGTTATAATTGCTTCAAAAAGTTTAAGTATTGCAGACAACTTTGCTATTCCTCTATAGTTTTCAATAGATGACCTAAATCCACTCTTATGCAAAGGAATTATAAATGACTTTTTCCATATGGATGGAAATAAGCATTGCATAAGAGATGAATTGAATAGTTTTGTTAGGGGTTGGTATATATACTTGTCACATTTCTTAAGAAAGCGTGAGGGAATCATTTATGGGCCATACTTATATGATTGTTCTAACATATTTAACTGATATAAGACGTCTGCTTCGGTAATGGTAGGTGCGTTATTGACAGAAATCGGACATAACTTGTGCTGATGCGGAACATTTTTTGGAGATTTTGAAGAGTAATTGGACTTAAGGAATTCAGCGAACATATTAGAAATGGTGTGATTGTCACTAGACATACTAGACTTATATTTCATAGCGGACGGAAAATTAGAAATTCTGCGTTTGGAGTTGACGAAACCATAGAATAATTTTAGATTACGTACAATATTATTTTTTACTTTATTTATATAATTATTGTAACATATTTTGTTAAGTTCAGCAAATTGTCGACGCAATTTAGAATATTTTGAATAGTCAGCAACTAAACCAGTTTTTTTAAAAAGTACGAGATTTTCTATTTCTTAATTTACATAATTCTTTCGAAAACCATAAATTAGAAATTATTTTTTGACTAACAACACACTTCGGAACATATTTTTCGAATAAGTTTAAAATAGTTTCATTAAAGTGGGAAGCACTAAATTCAATATTGCCACTGTAGTCTGGCCAAGTTATTTTAGAAAGTTCGTTATTAATCTTCTTAAAATTAGCTTTCGCAAAGTTGAACCGAAAACAAAGGTCTTGTGTACTATTATTAGCAAAGTTAGCTATGATTTCGATGTTAATTTCCAAAGCAGGATGATACGGGTCCTCTGGCCGAATCAAAGGATCACATCGGACAACGGAGAACATTGAAGTGTTATCAACATAAACTAGATCTAAGATCTTACCAAACTCGTTTGAAATTAAATTAATTTGGTTAAGACCCAACTCCGACATTTCATCTAAGAACTCGTTAAAACATAAGCGAGTACTGATAGGAATGTATAATCATCAATTGAGTTCCATCATACGCACGGTAAATTGAAATCTCCTAAAACAATCATGGAACATTAGCATTCGAGAAGACATTATTTATTAATGAAGCATGCTGCATATCTACAGTTATGTTCGAGCGAGGCGGTATATAAGATAAAGTTAAGTAGATATGGCCACTATTAGCGCAAATACGAATACATTTAAATTTTATGAAGTCTGCATGCGGAACATCGACTTCTTCAGATGGAATTGAAGAATGAACAGCAAACAAGACACCACCTCCTTTTCTGTTCAGCCGGTCATATCTAAAGATTTCGAATTCGCTGTTGAATATTTCATTATCAAAAATGTGAGGCTTCAGCCAAGTTTCTGTAAAAGCAATAATTTTAAAGTTGCAATTAGTGCTATTTAAATACAGATCAGCAAGTTTTGTATTAAGACCTCTAACATTCTGATAATAAACATTGAGCGAATTATTGTTGATTAGTTTTTTGTAATCACGGGATTTCTTGGCATTTTAGAGATAACTACAGGGGGCTTATCACGTTTGTGATCGAATTCGCGCACAAAGACCCCAGATGGCCATAATGAGTTATCAAGTATCAATTGAAAATTGTCAGCGGATACGTCGATCTTAAACGACGAAATATCCCTGTTGTACTTGAAATTAAATTTACGGATGTCTGTATCTACCGTTTTTAATTTCGACGAGATGTAACTTTTTATATCGTCGACTGTGGTATCCGCAGCAAGTCTCGAGATAAAAATTGCCTTTTTCCGTGGTATTACTACTAAGTTTTAAGTAGCAGACTTGGAGGTATTTGGAGGCGGATCTTGCGAAGTCTTCCGCTTACCGTGTTCAGAAACAGATTTCTCTGTGTCTTGAGTAGACGGAACTTTCTCTCCTTGAGGACAAGGGGATGCAAGATTAATGAGGTCAATAGTGGGTGGGAGGCATTCTCTTTAAGAAAGATACAGTGGTATCTTCATCAGACCGATGTTTAGGCTTAGATAAAGGTTTTGAATTCTCTTCCCGCACATTTAGGCATTGAAATGATTGAAACAGCGTTTCATAATGCCTAAATTTTTCAGTAAGGGTTTCAAGCTCTCGACCAACCTCCTTGAAACCATTGCGCGCCTGCTTAAAAACTTTAAACAATTCTATTTCTGTTGGTCTGCATTTTAAGCAAGACCAGCGCAAGCCCCTACTGTCGAGAATAGAATCCAATATTCTACCTGACAGTCCAGCACAATTAAGATGGGCAAGCCCCTCACAAAGCCAGCAAGGAGCAAAGCGTTCCAACTCGCTTTCACAGAGCAGTTCGGAAAGTTACAAGTCATAATGAACAAAAAACAATATTCAATAAAAATACAAAAAATTTTAAATATTTAATAAAAGTAAAAAGAGCAAAAACAAAAATACTTATAACAAATGAATGCAATAAAAATAGTTGGTTATCAAAGATAACAACCAATATAGCGAGCAGTTTGAGATGCACTGTAACACACGAAAAGTAAGGAACTCGCGAACAGCTGTGGACAAGGATAGAAACGAACAAAACAACAAAGAAATTTAAATAAGCAATATAAATTAACACTAACAATTGCACTCTTTAAAATGTAGCACAACAACAAATTGAAAATGACTCGGCGGAATAAATTAAATTTAGCCAACTCAAAATTAAAGTAAGTTTCAATTACTTTAATAGAACAATATAAAAGTGATACTTATCTTAAAGGATCACTCAATTCGAATAATTTCCACAAAGTTTTAAATATTTTATAAATTAAACAAATTTCTAAGCACGAAAGCACAGCTGTACACGAGAAAAGTTGCCAGATTATTATAATGATTCTATTACTATACTTTAACTCGAGTTTTGACCTAATTGCTTTATTATCGATCGAAGGTGGGCTTCGATGCATTAAGGACACAATCACAGTTTTCGATGACCACGGTACCAACAATGCCTGATCTGAAACCACAAATCACACAGACAAGCCAAATAAATACAGAACTTTTTAAAAGCCTACCAAGATTTGACGGAGCAGAGACAAATATAACCTTTGGCACACCCACATGTGAACACAGATGGAGAATATAAAAGAATTTATATACAGCCTTGAGTATTACAATTGTGTATGCATAATCGCAGCACAAACAGCAGGAGCCGCTTCTGAATTTCTATCAGTTAACGGAACTCAACTTAATTTCTATGCTATAATGAACCGCTTGGATTATACTTATTCGGATAAACGACCACTACATCTCCTGAAGGAAATAATGATGAAGAAAAATTAAGGAAGTAAAACTCTCACCGAATTCCATGACGAAATACATCAAGCCTTAATATTGATTCAACAAAAAATAGAAACAATGGAAGAAAATATGCGAGCTGAAAGATTATCAGACGTGAATGACGACGCCATCCGAACATTTATTATGGGACTCCGGAACAAATACACCAGAAGTATACTTTATTCAAATAAACCAAAGAGCCTTGGTGAATCATATGCGATTGCTTCCACCATCTATCATCCCAAAACTTTAACCACAATAAAGTACAGCGTATCAACCAAACCGAATAAGCTGACATAGAATATGTGAACATCTCCAACTACGAAGAAAATTTTGAATCTAGTAATACTTTTTAGGCGAATAAACGGGTTGCCATGCATCCAGACCAAATGGGGACAAACAGGCATACCCGTGACTGAACTACAGAACACTGGATCTACAAATAACTACATTAGCAAGAACTGTAACATAGGTAAGTCAGTATCAATAAAACCATTTAGAACAAAAACTCTACATGGCTATTCGGTTAATAGGCGAATTAAATAAATTCGACATGATTTTGGTGAACAAGGTGTCAGATTAATTAAAGGAGATATTAACCTCTTTGATTATGAATTAAAGTACCAGAAGAAAATAGCAGAAAAAAGGTAGCTTTCATTAATTATGCTGTAAATAATGCCAAGTACGAGGAGGAAATTAAGGAAGTAATGAAAGCAAATGGAAGTATTAATGACACCCTTCCCTTGACTTCCTATTTGGGTAAAGCAGTACCAGGGGGTAAGGCAGACCATATTACGTCAATAAAGAAATAGATAGGATTTTAGAAAATGGAATAATTCAGCCGAGTAAAAGTCCGTACAATTCCCCTATTTGGACTGTTTCAAAGAAAGGATAAGGCGACCTACCAAAAACTTAACGCGCATATTACAAACGACCGCTACCCTATAACTGAATTAATATGACAGTTCAAAATTTAGGTATAGCTAAAGTTTTCTCGACCATTGAATTAGAATCAGGATTCCATCAAATTTTAATAAATGAATCCGATCGCGAAAAAACCGCATTTGCAGTTAAGACAGCGCCCTCAATCTTTCAACGATGCGTAGACGACATTTTGCGACAATATATCGGAAAATTTGTTTACGTGTATATACGAGTAGACGATGTTTTAATGTTTTCTTCTACGCCTGAAGAACACCTAGGATATATTCGAGCTAATGTCAGTGCCCTGCATGAAGCTAATATGAAAATTTTGGAGAAAACGTCGCATTTTTTCCAGGACTCTGTTGAATACCTTGACCACATAATTAAACACAACCTAGTGACGGTTGATCCAAGAAAGAATTACGCTACAGAGTATCCAATGCCAAAAACCTTAAAAGAACTCAGATCATATTTAGGATGGCTAGCTACTATAGGAAATTTGTAGAAAACTTCGCACAAATCACTAAACCATTAACTATACACCTACGAGGTGACTCAGGAATGATTTAAAAAAATCACAAAATACGCGAGTATAAGTAAAGCTCGATGAAGCGAAAATTACTGCCATAGAAAAAATAAAAGATAATCTGCTAGAACAGGTAGAACTTTATCAGGCTGACTTTACCAAACCATTTGAACAAACTACCGATGTCAGTAACCAAGCAATAGGAGCAGTTTTCTCCCAATTTCGCCAACCTATTGCTTTTATTTCTCGAACGTTAACCCACACTGAAAAATATTACAGCACAAATGAAAAAGAACTTCTTGCAATCATGTGAGCTCTACAGAAGCTCCGTAATTTTTTATACGGCATCGCTCATTTATACTGACCACCAATCAATCATTCATTCTATTTCGGAAAGAACCCGAATACTAAACTAAAAAGGTGGAAGAACTTTATTGAGGAATTTGGTAACAAACTTGTCTACAAACCTGGTCACCAAAATGTGGTAGCTAACGCACTCTCCCGCCAACAAGCGAACAATATAACAGATTGTTCTCAACATTCAGCACAGAGCTCTCCAACTGACCAAATAAAAATGGCGAAACAACTTTTAAACTCATTCAAAAATCAAATATTACCTATTCTAGACCCCACAAAAGAGGCAATTGACTTCAAAACCACTTTTCCAGGTAGGACGCGTCACACATTTTATTACAAAAATATGCAAGATTTTTTAACAAAGCTACATCAAGTAGCTAAACCCAATGTAACTATATGACGAGTTAATATTCCACTTTAAGAATGACATTCTTTCCCACTTTCCCAATTGTACCTTTGTGATGGCACCAAACTTGCTAATTGACATTACCAACCAAAACGAACAATTAGAATTAGCAGATATTTGTATGTATATAAGCTCTACCGACAAATCTTCGAAGTATTGCTATCTCCGAAAAATTCATACCAAAGCAAACTGTCACGAACATATAGAAGAAATAGGCTGCTTTCGTAAATGCAATATGCAAAGCATACATGCATTGCAAACTATTCGTAAACGCCACTGCAATAATTTAGACAAAGTATTGAATTCATAAATGAATGGCAATCCCTGAGTTGTCAAAATGTGCATGACTTTTGTTTTACATGCATTGCAGTCAAAAGAAACGGCAAGAGTTGAAATGGATGGTTCGCCAATGAAGTAAGTAATTTTTATTAAAATATATATTTTTATTAGAATTTAATTGTTATTTCACGTAATTTTTCTTTGTAGTGATAAAAAGTGGACGCATGAGCGTAAAAAATTGCTCATCTCAATAAGACTTCGCCATGAAAGTGACTTCACCGCCAAAATAAAAAAACGCAGAACAATTTGGCAAACAATTCGACGGGAAATTCAAGAAATGGACAATACGTTTTCCCCTTCAGTGGATGAGATAACGCGCTGCTTCCCCAATATGTTGGGGACGTATAGAAGATTGAAAAGAAGAAATGGAACGTCCGGTGAGTCTGCCACAAATTGGGACTTTTTTGGTGAGATGGATGATATTTATGGTTCACGTAGCAGTATGTCTGTACCTGATAACATGCTCGATTATTCTTTGGATCAACTAACTTATGATTTATCATCAAATGATACTCCATCATCAGAGTTCACCCAAGTAGTTGGAACTGCCCAAAAACGGAAGAGAAATGAAGTCATTGAGTTCTTGGCCTCTGAATCGGAAAAACAAGCAAAATTGTTAGAGGCACTGGTGGAGAGTGAGAAGGAAAAACTAAACATTGAAAAGGAAAAAGTGCAGAAACTAAGATCCATACAAAATTTATATGAGAAAATATTAGAACGTAATCTTAATACCTAATTTTTTAATGACTTAATTTAAGTTTTTTTTTTTTAAATATGCAATGAATTTTTTAGTTTAACAAATGTACAAGCGTTTTGACAATGAATGTGATTAATTAATTATATAAAACTAATCTATGCAATAAAGCAATAATAAATAGCTGTGTCTTAGTAAGGCTAATGTTCGATTGGGGGTGGGAGTGGCAGTGGAATTGGGCAAGGGAAACGGATAGCAAAAGGTGCTGCAGGGAGGGAGGGGATTGAGGCGTCTTCGTAGCAGGTAAACGAGCCGGGATTACTAGTTTTATATCAAATTCATGTCTTATTACTTAAAAAACAGTTAATATTTCATTACTTATGCAGATAGTAAAGTGGCAATGGCATCCCGTTTATTTTTGGCTTGTTCTTTCTGTCGACTTGTAGTTGGTAATTGTGAAAAGCTATTTTCGATATTAAATGGTTCAATTTGTTCTTCTTCATCTATGACGCAGGGTTCATCAGTCTCATTTTCGATAATAATATTATAAAGAATTATACAGGTCATCGGGATAGTTTTTGGTAAATGTGCATGTAGCACATCAATATATTTCAAAATACGGAATTTTTTTTTTCAATATTCCTAATGCCTGTTCTATATAAACTCTTGTTGAGCATACAATTTTGTTATATTGAACTTCTTTAGGTGTTAAAAAATCACTGTCTCTATAAGGTACCATTAGGAAGGTTTCCAGCGGATATGCGGAATCGCCTAATAAATGGTCACCGGAACAAATTTTTAATTCTCCCTTGACTATTGACTTTCTAATAGGACTCATTTCCCATATAGCAGCATCGTGGATCGTCCGGGGCAGCCAATAAACACATCTATGAACTTAAGATGACTATCCACAATTGCCTAAACAAGTTCAATAATTATAAATGAACAATTTTTAATAAAGCTTAACATTCATACTTAGACAGCAATTGAAAACTTCCCCTTCCTATTATAAAAACTAATACTGTCCTTAACTGGTTGTGAGATGGAAATGTGCGTACCATCTATACAACCTATGACATATGGGAACGGATGGCTGCGTTTAGCTGAAAATACGTCACATTTTTGTTTTTGTTCTGCAACAGTATTTGGGAATTTTATGATATCTTTTTTTAAGCAACAAATTGTTTTTAGGGTTCTAATAAATAGTTTATAGCTGGTTCCCATTGACATATCGAATCTGTTGCTGACATCTCTAAATGATGTGTTGTTGCTAAGTTTCCATATAGTTGTACGCAACTTTTCCAACGAAACTCCTTTACGACCAGTGCACTTTGACACCCAGTATGGTTTCAACATGTTCAGAAGAATCTAAACATTACAGATTTAATATACATACATGTGGGTTCGTAACCCAGTTTCTGCGGGTTCGACCCTAATAAAACACGCACTTCGTCTTTTTTTAAATGTTTATTTCACATTCACGTTAAATTATTTCATATTACAACTGTAGTTGTTCTTAGATAAGTAAGTATATCAAATATAGCTAATTAGATAAGTAAGTGTATCAAATATATTTTTAATATATAAAACTGAGAAACACAAGTAAGTCTGGTATTGAAACTGGAAAAAACACAAGTAGTCGATTTGAAAAAATGCACAGCCGCGCGCTGCTAAGCTCAGAGTCAGAATGCGTCCTGTCAGCGTCCGCGGGTTGGCTACCTCGTTCGAGTCAGGGTTTTTTATTTTGTATCATGTACAGTTGCTATATTTAGTACGGTCGTATTTGGTTCGTACGCGATCTTGTTGACCGTACGGTCGAGTCTACTGATCCCACATTCGGCCATCCTGATGGTTCATTCGTCCCGAATGAATCGCACCATTTTTTCATGTATTCCGATACTGTTATTGTTTTTTGCGGTCCTTCGTGATCTCCAATTTTCATTACCTCGTATCTGCCATGTTTATGCGTGGCAGTCACCTTATAAGGACCCAAGAATTTAGGTTTCAACTTTAACCCCGGTCCGAACTGAGTTATTTTAACTGCGACTAAGTCATTTGTTTTATATTGAATTTCAGGTTTTCTCTTAGAATTATAGTTTTTACAGTTTTCTTGCTGCAGTTTCTGAATGTTATTCTGTGCTTCTTTTCTCAAACTATCTCTTTCTCTATTAATTTCTTCAACCATCTCATTTCGTAATAACTCTCTTAATTCTAAATCATCAGTACTGCGCATGTCTAGCCCCTTTAAAATTTTAAACGGAGTGATTTTTGTACTTCTAGGGGGTGTGTTATTAATAATTTGCTGAACACGTCCTACGAACTTATACCATTGAGATGGGTTTTCTTGTGATAACTTTGCTAGCATAGGAACTACAATTTTATGGATTCGTTCGACCTGTCCATTTCCTCTCGGTACCCCTGTTGCTATAAGTAAGTGCTGAATGCTATTTCCTTTGCAATAATCTGCGAACGCTTCTGACGTGAACGCAGTTCCCCTGTCTGAAATTATTCTCCTCGGGTTACCAAATGTAATCGACAATTTTACCAAACAATCAATAACTGATGCATTATCTGTTGACTTTACCGGGAATAACCAAACGAATTTCGAGAAACTGTCGAGAATAACTAATATATGTTTGTATTTTTTTGTGGTTAATTCCATCGGTCCTACATGGTCAATGTGAAAAGTTGCTAAAGGTGTGTTTTCTTTATCTATTGGTGAAAGAAACCCTTCTTTTCTACCCATTTTGCTTTCATTGATAATACACTCAACACAATTTCTAACCACTCTCTCCACCTTGGAACGCAAATTTGGAATAAAAAATTCTTTTTCCAGACAATCTTGAGTTTTTTTTATGCCATAGTGTCCTTTTCTATGAGCTAACCTAATAATTTCCTCTTCCATCCCTGTTGGTACTACTAGCAATTCTAATACTGGGTCTTTGTACAATAAGTCATATTTCACGAAAAAATTCATATACTCTTCCTTCTCAAGTACTTTGCGGATCGCTTTTACCCTCTCGTCACTTAATTGAGCTTCTTTTAACTGGTGTCTTATGGAGTCCTCTATCAGTAAACAAGAAATTCGACTCAAAGCATCTACGTGCCTCATTTTTGTACCGGATCGGTGCTCGATAGTAAACGAAAAGTCTTAAAGAAAAATAGACCATCTCGAAACCCTTAGAGGAACTTCACTCTTTTTCATTGTTTGAGCGAACGCGTTACAATCTGTTGTGATTTTAAAATGTATGCCCAATAGATATATACGCCACTTTTTAAAGCCTCTATGATAGCTAAAACCTCTAGCTCGTATGAATGATATTTTTCCTCCTGTGAAGTTGTCCGGCGACTCATGTATTGTATTGGATGATACTGTTGATCAGTTGAGTCTTTTTGTAACAATACCGCCCCATATCCATACATGCTCGCATCTGAATGTACTTCGGTCCCTGCCTGAGGATCGTATAGTTTAAGTACTGGCGCACTTGTCAACGCTACCTTTAGTTGTTCGACTGCCAAAAGCTCTTCGTCACCCATTTTAAACCTAACGCTCTTCCGCAACAAGTCCGTAAGTGGCCTAGCTTTCAACTCGTAATCCGCCACGAACCTTCGAAAATATGAAGTTAATACCAAAAACGCTGAACCGACTTCACATTATTAGGGATTGGAAAGTTTGACACCGCTCGTATTTTCTCCTCTGCAGGCTTTATAGTTCCCTTTTCTACTATATACCCCAAGTCTGATGCGCGTTTCAACACAAGCTCAAGTTTCTGAATATTAGTCTCCTCATCTTTGGCGGGCACAATAATATCGTTCATATACACGATAATAGTACT